>CM076654.1:15625794-15751122 GCA_038496675.1 Rachycentron canadum
GAGAGAGAGAGAGAGAGAGAGAGAGAGAGAGAGAGAGAGAGAGAGAGAGAGAGAGAGAGTTCAGACAATATTCAGACCCCTCACTTTTTTCACATTTAGTTATGTCGCAGCCTTGTGCTAAAATCGCTGAAATGTCATCAGTCTACATTCAGTGCCCCATAATGAAAAGCAAAAACAAAATTCTGGAAATTTTTGCACATTAATAGATTTTTAGGACGAGGGTGGGGCCAAGGTTTACCTTCCAACAGGACAATGACTGTAAGCTCACAGCCAAGACGACACTGGAGTGACGAACACCAACTCTGTGTATCTTCACGACTGGCCAGGCCAGGAGCCTTACTTCAGCCCAAACATATCTCGAACGGCTTGTAATGCAATGCAGGTATGCAAAGTTTGTTGCATCACCACGAAGAGACGAGACAAGTGTGTGCGTACTTGCACCAGTGTTATTGCAGGTTTTTCTTTTTTCAATATATTTGCAAAAAAAAAAAAAAAACAAAACTCTGCTTTGTCATTGTGGGGAATTGAGTGTAGATTGATGATGGAAAAGAAAAAAATGTACTTCCACTTCCTACAATTGCTCTGTCCTTTCTGAATCCACTGTATTTCCTGGAGAATGCAGGAGTGGTCTTGTGAATACTTCAGGGTCTCCAGGTGAACGCCCCTTTCCCTCTGGCCCCACGGCCTTTCTAACTTTAAAGGCAATCTCACTAGGATGGCACATTTCTCCTGTTGCAGCAGTGGATCTTAAATGGTGCGATGCCTTGCGGAAATGTCATGTTTTGTTTTGGTTTTTTTAAAATTATTTTATTTTTTATTAGCACAATGAGTTGATTTCCCTTGGCGCAACCTGGCAACCTGGCAACTTGGCACTGTTCTCTGTTTTTTATGACTACCCCCTTGAAATGGATCATTTTAGTTGTCTCTCTGTTTCTCTGTCTTTCTTGATCTCCCAAACATTCCTTTGATTTGTCTCCCTGCCTCCCCCAGCAATCTTGATGCTCTATAATATGTAGCATGAGACTTCCCGTTCGTACATGTCGTTTTGACCTTTAAATGTCATTTGCAGGTGTGTTGAGGCGGCACGCTGCTAATGCACAAATTTGATAAGAAGTTTATCTATCCAGAATCCAAGTGGCCTGTGAGAAGGGACAGTGGTGGGTCTGCTCACTTCCCAGACAAACCGACCCTACAAGAAAGCCAAAAAACTCTTGATATTATAAACGTTTGTCGCCGACTGAAAGAAAAGCAGAGGATGAGACAAAAGGGAAACAGAAAGGTCCAAGGCATGGAAGACCCTGACTGTGCTGAGCAAGGAACTGTTTTTTTCCCTGTGATCTATCCACGGCTGAACTCTCTGACACCTCATCTGCCGTGCTGACGAGACATTGCCGTGCCTTAATTGAAGTGGGTTTGTCTCGTCCCTGCTCTCCCATGATCCTCTTCTCTATGGGTCAGTGAGAGGTGGGGGGAACCCCCTTGAGTACGCGGCATTGGTGGGATTGCTATTTGCCTCCTATCGCCCCACTGAGAGGATGTAAGATTGAAGTTATTTTATGCTTGGCTTACCTCTCTCTTCCACTCTTCTGCATCGTATCTTCTTCTCTCTTCTCTTCCTCTGTCTTTTTTTCTCTGCCCTACCGCTCCCCCGTTTCCACCATTCTTAAAACCTCTCATGCAGCAAGAAGGGAGGAAGGCATCCGTTACAGTGTGAAACTACTGTGATTTTATGGAGGTCCTGCAGTTGAATAGGTATACTTTTCCCTGTGGAGCTCAATTCTATTTGAAATGGCTATCAATTTTTTTGTCTCAAAATGCTTCGAATGTGTTTTCAGAATGGGGAAGGATCTGAAGGTGTGGAGAAGTGCCCTGTTTGGCTTACTTTGTTAAGAATAGGTTTAGCACAGTCGCCACAGTAACCTACAAACAGACTGTTGTATTAAAGTTCAGACTGCGGCATCTGTAATGGTTGAGGATTGGTTTTCTCTAGTTATTGGTGCCCAAACACAAGTTCTTTCATACTTGCAAGAAAGTTTTTGTTAACGCTATAGCATAAGCAATAGCAAATTGCTAGTGTGTATGGAGATGCATGGGAGTTAATGTATCTGTGTGTGGTGTCCTATGTGACTGTGGTGCGTTATGTTTGTGTGTGTGTGTGTGTGTGCGCGCCTGTGTGTGTGTGTGTGCCTGTGTGTGTGTTCTGGAGTTGAGCCTGTTTGTAGCTCTAAGTGTTGTGCGCATTAGGGGGATGAGGGTAATGATGTGCGAGGCAGTTGTGTTTTGTGCCAGGGCGACCCTGCGGCTCACACCCCATTCCCAGCCCAATGTGTTTCTGATTCTCTCCATCCCTCATCACCAGTCAGCTTCTTTTGACAGCAACCACATACATATGAAGTTAGCCCACAAGCACGTGCACATGCACATACATTCAGGCTCATGTATGCTGTATGTATGTATATATATATATGTATATATGTATATATATATATATATATATACACACACACACACACACACACACACACATTTACATATACACACACACACACACACACACACACACACACAGTCATGCCAAAGTGCACATATTTACAGCCACATCAAGATATGCGTATACACACGTTTAATTTATTTTTTTTTAGCTACACATTGGAATCATCACCCCACTACCTCATCTTCTTTTTGTTTTTTCTCACTTGCGAGCATAGAGCAGTACTCAACCTCATTCCAAGGGTGAAATGGTAAGGTCAAAGCATAAGTAGAAGTCAGCCTTGATTCACCATTTGGAGATGCAAACATGTGGGTAGACTCAAATTCACCCATATAGATGTATTCCCAAAAACCTGTCAGAAACATGCGTCTGCATATTGATTCCTCTGTTGTGTGATTAGAAAGATGTTTGATATTCTCTGTATTTCCCACCTACCACTGTGGAGGTCTGGCTGGGACACAAAGGCAAATATATGACAAAACCCTCTTCAGCACTGCTTACCTTTATGGTTCACTGCAGTAATTGGCCTTGGGTGAACGTACCCGCTCGACACTGGCAGTAATGTATTTGAGAAGATATTGAAAAAGCTGATGAGGGAGACACAAGATGTGTTGTAGAATACAAAAGTTAATAATGGTGGGGATTTTGACGAATGGACCTCTAAATGTATAGTGATACCGGTCTAAATTGCATTCTTTTGCCCCGTTTTTTTTTTTGTGTGTTTTTAATTTATACCTTCTCTCATTGACTATGCAAGATGCTTCTGCCATAGCAGAGAACAGTTCACTTTGTGTGGAGGGTAATGCATGCAGGAGAAGTAATGTTGTGCTGTGTGTATATATAAATGTCCATGGAGATCAGACAACAGCATGAAACCTTCCAATACTGTCATCACAGAGGCGCACAGCGAATGTGTGTAAGAAAGTCATGGACTCAACACATACAATGTGCTTTTGAGTACATACATATTGTTTTATTGCTACATATATCACCCCCACACCGAAACATCTGAAAAGAGAGCATGATCTATACCGAAAAACATTAATCATCATTCATTGTATGTTAATAAATTCAGAATTTCTCCATTTACCATGCAGACGTCCACGTGTGCTGGAAATGCAACCTTTCCAGAGCTCATAAATCACACACACTGAGTCATCTGACAAAGTACCCCAAACACAGGCTGAGGCGCCGCGATCCCTAGGGCACAAACACACGCCATCTAATGTGGCGGATTCAGAGCGGGGACCAGAGCTTTGTGACGCCTCTTGCTGATGCTCTGCTGCCAACCCCTACCAACAAGGAGCGTACGCTGCAACTTGGGAAAATAACAGGCAGATTCATAGGGGATTGTGGGATGCCTGTGGCCTCCTCTGCTGTGGTTTTCAGCTCTGTCTCTGTCTCTGTCTTGCTACTTTCCCTCGTCTTTTTCCTCGCTGCCTCTAGGGGTTGAGGCCATGTGCAAACAACAACACTTACACCCACAGGGCTGGTTAGTTCTGTGTATCCTACTGTGGGGACCCCCTGTCTTTGCCTTATTAGACAGATTTCACTGTTGGAAAAGGAGATAGATGTGAATAATATTAATTGCAGCATTTTGAGTTGACTGGTTGTGTGAAATTATGGAGTCTTGGTACTGTTCAAAATCGTCCACCGAAAACACAGTCAAAGAAAGAACTAGGAGTGCAAGAGCGTCAGAAGCTATCACCAGAATGCAAGCGTTACTTTTTGCAACTTTATTTATAGTAGCTGTTTGTGGAGCACTTGTTTTATGCAGTAGAACTGTGATCTTTGTCAGCCATGATCCTTAGGGACATAGTTTTTTTAATAAAAGTAGTTTAGGTGATTTTATTCTGCCGTGCTCTCTTCTATCATCACAAATTGCAGCTAATCTGGCAGTTCAGAGAGATTACAAAAGCAAGAAGGAAATCTGAGCCGATACAATAGCTCTTCCTCTCTATACCGCAGCACAGACGAAGAGAAAAGATTTATCTGCTACCAACTTCAGAAGCCTGGTAATAATGGGTGCTATTCAGGTGTAAGGCTGTTATTTGTGCACCTACATGACAGATTAAATTATTTTTAGCCTGTGGGGAAGGGATCTCCATTGTTTCCTTTTACACAGAATAATCATGTCTCTTTACCTTTTTAGCAAAGTGGTCACATGATCTGTGTGGTGTATACACTCGCTTTATGCTTCAGATTAAAAGATTAAAAGCTTTGTAATGAAGGAAAAGAGACGAACCCCAGCCCAATGAAAACCATGATACAGTCAAGAAAAGGTTTGTGTGTTCGCTACAGTTGTGTTGTATACATTATGGAGGAGGCCCTCTGTAGTGTGATTAGGAAGATAATGCCATCGCATGTTAATGACCTGACTGCTTGCACTGTGCAAAATGAGTGCCCTCTGATATGCAAAGCACTTCTGCAGAGACTGAAGAATTTTCTGTACGTATGAAAATCCAGTGAAAATAGAGATGCTAGTCTGTGCAGTATAGAACAGACAGCATTATTTATCCGCTTTTCTCCCTTTCTCTGATTTTTCTTTTTTCCTCCCTTTTCCTCCCCGTTGGGTCTCTGGATCCTTTCCCATCTCTCCTCTGTTGCCCGGGCCTATCCCTGGCTCCCTGGAGACTGTGGGACGAGTGGTTATTTCTGACTCTGGAAAATGGTTGTGACTAATTGATTCGACATCTGATGGAACGTGTGTAACGTCTTCTTTTCCCCCATTGCTCCAGCCTCGCCACTTGCTCAGATGAGCAAGAACCATTAATGTATTGTGCATATATTTATGTACTATACAACTGTGTTTGATATGAGAAATGTGTTTATGCCAGTACTGTCTGTGTTCCTCACATAGTGTTGTCCCTCGTAATCTAAATTATTACTGGACTGTTTGATGTTATCCTTAGAGAAAAGAAAATTCTGTATACCAATGCATTCCCATTGGTCTCATAACAATGGATTATATGGCTAACACTCAAAATACTCCCACTTATTGTATCTGTTAGATCGCTTTGTATTGTTTTTACATGTTTTTGAGATGTTGCACCACATAAACACAATTGATCCCAGAGGTGCTTTACAGTAGGAATGCATCTATTTCACCAACTGAAGTTTAGTCTTCTCTCTATTTCTCTGTTTCTCCTCTCCCTACTGTCTTCCTCCCCTCTGGTCCTCTGTCTTTGTCTTTGTGGCGTGGTTTTGGGTAGAGTCCAGAGACCTAATGAGGCGGTTCTGATGGGCCAAGTCCCACAGGTTTTGAAGCTGCAGCAGGCTGCTGTTGATGGCCACTCCAAAGTATCTAATTGATCTAATTATTTAGCCGATTGGTCAAAGTAATCAGTCTCTGGTGGGCACACATGGGATGAACAATGATAAGTGTTTGGTGGCTGCAGGCTGGTTTCCTGTCTCTATCGACGATAGACGAATACATGTCTGTATGTGAGGTCCCTGTTTATGTGCTGTATCTGTACCCAAGTCACTCGAGTGTCACTCAGTTAAAATGCCTCAGCAAATAAAAAGTTTATGGTAACTTCAATTTTCTTCGCTCATCCAAAGTTTCTGTTTACGAGATACATTTTTCAGGAAATCTTGATACCTAGAATGTAACATTCTCATTCAAGTTCATATGGAGTGGATAATGTTTTGCATGTCATTTTAATGAACAGTCCAAAGTATATTTCAAAGAAATACCCTTCATTTACATCTTTAAAGGTCTGCAAAGCAAGGTGCAATTGAAGTTCCTTTATGAGGAAGACACATTCAGTATATCGTCTGGATGTGGAGAAGGCCACAAGGGAATGATCAAGTGTGCATCCCATCGACCCGCATCCTCTTCCCCATTACCCTGACATTTCATCCCTACATTTAATTCCAGGCCTTTCTAAAGAGCAGGTAATAGTGCAGAGGGGTACAGGGACCCAGAATTAAGCAGTTTTACACCGAAGGGTAATTTGGTGTGATAAATGTGCCGTCGCTGGTAACTAATAATACATATTTTAAGTAGCAGCGGCGCGGCTCCGTGGCCCAGTAAAGGTAGCATCATTATTAATGTGGGAGTCGCTGCGTGTTTTAGTCAGGGTTACGGCACCAAGGTCAGAGCTACGTTTCACTGAATTAAAAGCCATTTTGAGCTATGGCACTCCTAATCAACTCGGACCTAAAGGTGCATAGCTCAGTTATAATGAGGCACCAATGAATTTAAATAAACAGCAAGATCTAGTGATTTATAAAGGCAATGTGCTATCCTTATAGCTCGTTAGCCATGACGGATACTCTTTATTCTCTGGGCCTCTTTACCCACAGGACCCTGAGCTTTTAACCAAGTAATGTCTGCCTCCATTGTCAGCGGATACGCATTCGGAGCAGGACACTTATCCCCGTCATTATGAAAAGTGGAGACACAATACAAGAGTAATGGTAATGTATGCCATCCAAATAGGTGATTTTTCTCCTCCCCTCCCTTCGTTTTTCGCCGATGTAAAAACTACCCCAGAGTTTTAGGCCCATGAATTCATCATCATATTTTCACAAAGGGTTTTTCATATATCCTGAAAGGAAGCATAATCCTTGATAGTGGAAATGTTTTGCATTTAAAGGGGTGCTTTTGGTTGGGGAATTGATGTGATGTTTGGGGGGGCTGTAGATGGAGAAAGGAAAGTTTAGTTTTTAGAGTGATCACTTATATATATGAATTATAATATTTTCATGAGTGAAAAGAGTCAGTGGCTTATTTCAACTACTTTACTTCGAAATAATAGAAACTTCCACAGTCAATGTGCCACCATTAATATGTTGATTAGGAACTTTCTAGAATAATGATACTCGACTTTCCATCCCCCACATTTTAGAAATTAATTCTTAAGCAGTCCTCTGTCTGGTAGCAAGGATAACTTTTCTTTCTTTTTTCTTTTCCAATATTGATCTGGCCTGTTGCAATTACATGTATTGCTTCTGCTTCTGCATTTCTTAATCTAATGGCTCTGTGAGGATAGTTTGTACTTCAGCTGGGGCCAAACGGGGCAGTGAGGCGTGCACATGTAGCCACCGCCTCTGGCCGCCCCCCTGCCGCTCCTGTTGGGGCATGCCAGGGCATTAGCCACTTCATTAGGTTCTTTGTTGCCTGCCTCTCTTTTGTGTTGCCCTTGAAGGACGTTGCAAGCAAAGCCATGGCTACAGCCTTCTCTTTACATCTTGATACGCCTTATTCAGGGGACTTTTTAAGAAATCAGTGAGTTGGGACGGACCTTTTTTTCCTTCCACACTTTGGATTTTGGATGTGTTCCCCTCTTGTTGATTTCACCTCAAGCAGCTCACCTCATGTTGAAAATGACTGGTTTTACCATTTTGCATTTCATAGTATCAATTTAATTAAAGATAGACTTCCTTATAAAAGATTACCTTGTAGTAGTTTTCATACTGAAAGACCAGAATTATCCCACAAAAAGGGTAATCTGCTCACGTGTACATGAACAAGTACCCTACCCTGACATGAACTACACTTTTTTTGTGTGAGGCTGTTCTGAATTGAAATTGACAATCAAATATTTTCATTTTCCAAAGGACAAAAGTGTTGACTCACCTCCAAAATACACTTGTTTGATTTCCCATGCGAACGTAGTACATAGTGACACCCATAGCTTTCACCATTCAGAGACTCACTCAGTCAGCTTCTCGCTGTGCTCTGCATTTCAGAGTAATTTTCGCTCCTGACACCACAGCTCTGCCTACCTGCCAATTTCTGTCTTGGTTCCTGAATGGGTGATTTGTAAAGCCATGTTCACCTCAACACTCATAAGATTTACTCTGGAGTGAGCTTGCCAGGTGTTTGAGCTGTCAGTTTGCTGTGTGTTCAAAAACTTGCCGAAGGGAAAGTAATGGCCATACTCAGTCAGTTGACTCATCCAACTGAGTTGCTGTTGGAGTTATGGTGGAACAAATGTGGCCATTACTGTTGATTTAACACTTGAAACAATAATATTTTACATTGTGTTGGGTGCAAGATTTCTATACTAATTGTTTTGTATGATCAGCATTACTTGAACATGCTTTAAAACGTTATCCCTCCCATGGGACGCCTTGGCCTTGGCAGCGCTACTTCGTTCTCACAAAATCTTCACAAATCACACATTGTTTGAAAGACGCAGAATTGGTCCAGAGCTGTGACAGTTGCTTTGCTAGAGCGCCTCCCTTTCTGTCGCAAGTGGCTCAACTGGCCACTTCCTGCAGTCAGAGAGGGTTGATATAGATATTGTGGTGGCACCTGTGTATGCTCTCCACAGTTCGTGTCTTGTTGGAACCTTGATCCAACTTTGTGACAGGCTTTCCTCACACAAAAGGCACAGCTGCAGGCTTTACATTCCTTTTAATTTAACATAAAAATACCCATTAATAGTTGCAAACTTTTGTACCATCCCCGTTACATCGGTTCTCTTCAACTCATTCAGATTTTTTGGTATTACATTTACACAGTAACCTTTCAAAGGAGGTGATAGTTATGACTAACCAAACCAAAGCTTTTTTATCCTGGGCAAATTACTTTCAGGCTTTGTGCACAAAAATGAGGGGTGTGAGTAAAGGCATTAGTGATTAAATTAGTGATATCATTAAATGGTACATGAATGGCTTAGAAGGAATCTTGTGACCTCAACATATTCCCATTCCTTTTTTTAGCTCTATATGTACCGTACTGTGGTCTCCTTAATTTATGTTTTCGATTCAGTTACACAATTTCCAGCATCTTCTTTTCCAGGTTACGCTCCCTTCATTCGTTCCCTTTCTCCATGGTTTATAAACAAGCTGTAGTTTGTTTATGGGGCTGGAGGTCGCTGATTTGTCTGCCTCTCGCCGTAGGTCATTGAGGTCACTGTGGCCCCGGAAGCGTCAAGCTCCGAAAATGAGAAGCCCCGCTCAGCTCTCCCGCTGGCGACTAGGAGCACCCATTGCCCGCTCCCGCCCTGATGATTAATGCCACCCCCGTCCAGCCACAAACCTTTCTGCCTCAGATAATGCCAGGCAGCAAGCGCGGCTGACACTTTTAATGTATAATTAAGTAGAAAAAGTCAGCACTGGCTATGCAAATTTTTTAAAATGATAAATGACGCTGTACAGCAGCAGGGATTGATTTGGTGTAAATGAAACTAATTAAGGAAATGTCAAACATAATTAATAAAACAGGTTTAAGCTGCAAAACATTGTCAATTGAATGAATGAGGAGGCATTGGCTCCCATTGTTCAGGCTTTATTTAGGTCTTGTGTTTAGCTTGTTCCTTGCTCCAGAATGCTCTCTCCCCTCCTCACTCCCTCCACCACCAATTCCCTGAGAGGGGGAAAATAAATTTGCTTGTCTCTCCGCTGACTGTAGAAATTAATTGCTGAAATCTTGTCCCATCCAAGTGTTACATTCACACGCAGGACATTAACATAACTAATTTGAAAGAGCTCAAATGACTGCATAATGGAGCTTCGTCACCATGCATGACAGTCGCTGGTCATACCAAATTAGCTTGGTTTTATAATTGAAAATTTTCCCCCCCTTTCTAATTTTTACACCATTTCTCTCCTCTTTCTTCATCTACTTTTTTCCCTTCTTCCTTGCTCCTCTTCCTTCCACGGTATCTTTCCTTTCTGTTCAGTTTTCCTGATAAGAACAAAGGTTTTATAATTTACAAAAAGAGTGCTTGACCTATAATTAGAGAAGAGGAGTGAGGGGAGAGGAGGGGGAGTGCCAAGTGGTGGTGGCAGAGTCAGATCCTTAGTCCTGGTAATGATGCTGGAGACCTTGTGGCCCCCGGGGAGGCAGAAGAATAATGGGATGGGCTATTTTTATGGGGGAGCAAAGCAATGGGCTACCAGCCGCTGGGATGCTGGTGCCTGGGTATGGTGCAGAGCAGCAGGGGCTAGCAGGGGGCTGGTGGGGGTGAAGGGGGGTGAACACTCAACCTGCCAGACTGCCAGCTCTCAGCCCTGCCCATCAGTTCTGTACATCAGCCTGATGCACCGCTTCCGGCCTCCATGCCCCTGCGCCAGCCGCTGCCCTTGCCGCAAAGAGACAGAGGGAATAGTGTGGGTGGGTGGATGAGTGGGTGGAGGGGGGCAGAAACATCTGCCACTCCGAGGAAAACGGAGGACTCGGAAATGCAGGGTGAGGAGGGTATTACAGTGAATTGATGCATCTGAACCCTCAAATAAATGCACATTACTATCCATATATTTACAGTAAGAAGACCTGGCTCTAATAATACTCACAGAACTTCCACCTTCGTTAGGAACCTAATCAGACTCAGAAACAACACAGAAAAAAAAAACAAATCAACTTTGACCATTGAAAGTTTGTATAAGTCAGCTGGAGTTTTCTATCCGACCCATTTTGCACTTATGCAGTCTGAATGTGGGGGAAAAACTACAAAACTCTAAATTCTATTATTATTGTGCACTGTTTGACCCAAGCCTGGTGCTAACACAGAAATTGTTAATAATCTACTTGTGTGCAGAGTGTTTCTGCAGACCTACGGCTGCCAATATTTTTGTGTTTTGGTTATACACACTCTAAGCACCGCTATTTATCATACTCCCACATAACAATTCTCAAGAGTTAAAGGAGCAAAAGAAAACAAAAACAAGAAAACAAAAAGTACAAGAACAAAAGAAAACAAAACAAAAAAAAATACAAAAATACAAAAACAAGAAAATAAAACTCTGGAACAGTCACAGTCTTAATTCCCATTGCATTTTCATTCTCATCTTTATTTCATTATTCCAATGAGGACTCTTATGCTTGTAAAAGTAAACTTAAATCCTGGACTGCGCTGCTTCTGTATTCTTTATGCAAGACAGTAACGGCTCTGGAGTAACAACAGTCGGCCACAGAGCTACAATGATTTTTGCAGCAACCTCCTGTGCTCTGCTGCTGTATTTAAGGATTCGTGTTTAAAAGCACGGTCTTTTAATGGATGTCCTTTCATTCAACTATTTTTGTTTCTCATTATTCCTGGGACCAGAGAAATGTACATAGACTGGTAATTATCAGTAGTTCATAATGAGTGTGGTCTGTCCAGTGAGCTGTATGTTCTGAGCTGAGCTCAAGGATATAATTTCATGAGAATTATTACCATATGCATTTCTCCAGGAGCACTTAAAAGCTTATAACATACCCGTGTATTAGAAGTGGTGTTTCTTTCTGGCGGCGAAGATGGAGCTGAAGTTACAGTCTCCTGTGTTTATTGCTTGGGCTTGTTCTGTCGTAAAGAGAATAAAAGCTGTCTGCGTTGTACTGTAGATACATGCGGTGACTCATGCATATATGTGCAGCCAAAATAACGTTTGAGTTCTACATGATATTAATGCCTCTTTACATAGTGACACACAAGGTTGTTTTTTTTTTTTAAATTGCACAGTGTTCAGTGTGTTATTAAGGGACACTATTGTTTGGAATGACAAAAGGTGAGGTGCATGGAGGAACTCTTTAACTTTTTAACCAGCATTCTGCAAAGTCAGAAATGAATAATGTGAATTTTGCAGATGCATTTAAAAATTCCAAGTGATATCACCTTAATAAAACATGAATATCTTGTCCAGGCACTGTCAACAATAGCAGATACTATATAACTTATAGTATTGTGGAGTAATATGGACTGTAGAGTGAACACACACACTCACTCAGTTGTCAGTTTATTAGGAATACCAAGGTAAAACTAATCAAAAGTTATAATGCTCACTTGTCGTTGAGACAGTGTTAAAGATGTGTTGATCAAACTGTACGGTCGTTTTGGATGCTGCAGTTTGTACTGCTGTGAACTGTGTTGCTCTACGCAAAGAGCTGCGTCTGTTATTTAGCTTGCCCTCATTTATTTTAATAGTTTGGACAAAATAATCGGAACACCTTTCAGCATACTGCAGCTCAGTTGAGTAGCTCCACAAATTGGGGTTACACACTCGAAGCAACACCTAAATCACAGAAACCTTTTGTGGAGAGAGGATTTATCGTTTGATGTGTTAAAGGTGCTCCTCATAAAGTGACAACCGGGAGTATACTACTGATTTTGATCAAATCAAGAACGAATACATCATTGAAGGGTGGTATTCTTGTTTCTGTGATGGCAGCAACATCGAGTATAAATCCCTGGAAAAACATTGTGTACTTCTCATAAAAATCAGCGACCTGTTTTGCACATTTTCCCTAAAGTTTCCAAGTGGCATTTCACCTTTCATATTATTTTCTTTCACACATACTGCTGCAGCTCTTTCATACAGCCCAACCCTTAAAATGCCAAGGGTCACGAGTCAAACATATGCAGCAAGGATTACAATTTATTACCCCACATTTGGCTGATAATTTCTCTCTTTTGACAAGCTTAGGTAAATCATATAGCCTACTCTATAATGTATGAGAACTCTGCTGGCTTGATGAGTAAAGTCTGTTGCTATTGGCTGTTATCCCTGTGGTGTTTGAGATCCCATAAGACCAATAAGGCTCGTCTGTGTTCCAACATGACTGGAGTCAGAGCAGGAACAGGTAGAGGTCCATGTATTTATAGAAACCATATGCAAATAGATCAGTGCCATGTTGGATTGTTAGTGCGGAGAGGTGACAGTTAAATACATGTACATAGAAGGAGAAATATGTAGGCTTCTCCCTCTCTTTTGAGACAAGTCTAATCAGTTAGGATGGCCTCCTCTCCTCATTTCATTTGAATATATTCAGCTTGGACTCAGGCTAAAGAAGTGCCTCTCCCCTCCCTTGTATATTATCCCTTCCCGCTGAAGGCTCATTATTTTACAGCAGGGTGTGTGAGAGGTGGCCCTCGTCTCTGAACTCTCTGTCGAGGCTGTATTAATCAAACTTCACACAGTGGGGAAGGGTCCACCCACTGACACGACACTGCTCACTCTACTCTTGAGGACAAAAGGGAAAATGCACAATTTGAGCCGTAGACCATTTTTGGGTAATTTTCACAACAATAACGAAGCTCTTTTAAAGGTCTCAAATACAGCCCATGCTTACAAATTATTTTACAGCAATATTTACCCGTTTGAGGCCACGTGTCTTATGTTAACATTATCCTTCTCTTTCTTTTTCACCACAGTGGACAACAAGATCTTTGCATGGGGAAATGGCACCAGTGGACAGTAAGTACATTTCAGAAATAAAAGTCTAAATGAGCAAGTGAACAAGTTATTCAGAAAATAGTTGGTGTCACTGCATCGTTCAGACTTTCAGCAGTTTGTGTGAAGGATAGGAAGGTGTTATAATACTCAGGGGTCCATAAAAGTTTAGCTGTCTTTGGTTAGTTTTTTTCTGCCTGATAGTCATTCAGATGCCTTGGTGTCTTCTGACAATATACTGTACAGCTGGATATTAAACTTCAGATAGCCACTCAAACAGAAGGAAGGCAAATAGAGAAACATAGTTATACACAAACAGTTGTTTTCCTCCTGATGAGCCTCCTTGTTAAAACTTCTCCAGCCAGGAGCCAGTCTGGCCATAATGACATCTTGGAACCCGGGGGCTTCAGTGATTCAGTGGCCCTCACGTACTCAAACAGTAGCACAGCAGACCTTAGAGAAATACATAAAAGAAACAAAGGCATCACTTCTCCTTCTCTCATCATCCCCCATTGTCCCTTATTCTCCTTATCTCGCTCTCCATTTCTCTGTCTCGTCCTCTCTCTCCTCATGATGCTTTGACCCCTCTAAGCAGGTCGAGGCTCTCTAGTGGGGAGCTTATAGTTGAAGGAGCCTATAGTTGGAGCTCCACAACACCCACTTGCAGAGCAAAGGGTGAGCATCACTGTTACACAACTGGCACTCTGATATCTGAAAACTCCTCAGCTCTCCTGTGTGTCTCACTGGAGGCGAGAGAGGAGGAGAGTACAAGGGAGCTGTGTAAATTTAAACTGGCAAACTTTCTGATGGAAATAGCAGTGACCCCAGAGTGGTCTTGTCTTGAGTTGAAGCATTGTTGTAATCAATACAGACTCTCGTGGGGACAGCGGGCGAAGACCTTTCGTTCCCCGTTTGTGGAAATAATGGAGAAGACCGTTTGTTATTTTTTCCAGACATGCCGCAAACTAGTAGATATGGCCGGGGCATTGCAGGTTATGACGCTGGCTCAGGGAAACAAATACAAAGAGGAGCATTTTATCAAGAAGCAAACAGCAGAGCTCTGTTTGAAGCTGCTGGGAGCTCACAGGTCACAGGGGTGCTGGGGCTACGTTTGACCAGCTCATCTTGAAACGGGGTCTTGGATGTTCTTTGTTCACTCACACTAGGGATACAGACAGAAACACAACTCTCAGCTATGCAGGTCTATGTTAAGTCATTTGCACAGCTACAAATTGAGTTAGGTCCAGTTATTATTTCTTCCCTCGGAATGTAAAAATGACCTCATTGAAATATGCCTGTTAGACCTGCAGTTTATGTGACTGTGTAGGGAAAACGCACCTGAAGGACAACCAACAGTTGTAGCACAAGCTAAAAGTGATAAACTGAGACATAATGCTAGCATAAACAATTTGAAAATATTTTTACACCAAGATATTAATAAGCACATTTTGTGTAGTCAAATGTAGACCCATTGACATATATAATAACACGTTCAGTGCCTGTCACTGAACAGTGCAGCCATTTGTATCTACTACATCAGACTGATGTGTCAAACAAAAAAGATAAAATCTTGGGATGTTATACACATGAACTTCAAAAAAAAAAAAAAAATTCTGTCTGCTTTTTCTAGGCTTGGAGACGCACAGAGGGCAGTGAAGGACCAGGTAGTTGAGGTCAAGTTGCCACAGGAAGTGAACCTTAAAGGAAGTGACACAGATGTGGATGTGGTCAACATAGTTGGTGTGGCCTGTGGGAGCAGACATTCCTTCATATGGACTCACACTGGACAGGCCTACGGTTTTGGGAACAACTTTTATGCCCAGCTCGGCTACGACTTCCAGAGGGCTGACTTTAAAGAACACCAGGTATGGGGATTGTAGTGTATTTGCAGTAATGTCCAAGCAATGTCAAAAGTAAATACGTGATTAATACCGGTACCTCCTGCACATCCATGCGTGACACACACAACGAGAAACTGCACAAAAATGTGCACTCATCATGTTAAAACCCAAGCGATTTTATAATGCCCCCTTAAAACATCTACATAATCTCTAAAGTATAATATCATTAGTTTTTAATTAATTGTTGTGAGAAAGAGAGAGAGGGTCTGATGGAGGCAGGCGAGCGATGGATACCTCAAGGGTCTGGATGGCTCTTTGCTGGTTGTCTCTCTCTATCTCTGTCCTTACATGGCTTACCATACAGTAGCATGCTGCTGAACCATACAAATCCTAAATTAAGTGCTGTGGAATTGAAATTGGCTCTCTTGTGAAGTGCTCCACTTGCATTGGAGCTTAATTTTGCCTACTCATATCATTTGATTCAGTCCCTCAGTCCCTCTTTTGCTTGCTGCAGCCCATCACTCCCTCTTCCTTCTCATGCAAAATAAGCCCATTTACCGCAATGTGACAGTGTCTAGGTGAGTGATTGCCACTCAGCACTTGATATATGGGTATGCGCTGTTATGCACATGTGTACTGGATATATTACATCTCCGACAGATTTTCCCAGTCTCTTGAAGTTACATTGGTGCATTGTCATACATTAAGTCTTTCAGTTTTTGACTCCCGCATATTGTAATGGATGAATTAAAAAAAAAAAAACAGGAAGGGTATTTCAGTCCACTCTCTCACTCAGCCCAAATATCTTTATCTGTTTTGATTTGCTTCTCTTGTGCTGAAGTCAGCATGGAGAAGCTTGCTCTTAAAATCTTCTGAAATTTCTGCTAATTTCGTTAGTCAGTCAGTAATCTGTAGTAATCTGACTTGTCTCTTTTGCTTTTGAATTCATTTTCCTTAAAATCTTTAGGTGTCACCTCGACAGCAGTTTTATCAACCGTTATTTTCTGCCTTACCACCACAGTAAAATGTTATGTCGCAGTTTTTTTCATAATCAGGATACTGTTTTATTGTTATTTGATCTGTTGGTCCTCGGGCATTGTTCCAGAAGTTACATAATACTAACATAGATAGAAATCCCCAGAAGAGAGGCCTTGGAGTTCATATGAGACTGATCTCATGTTAGGGAGGGGGGCAGAAAGTACCTAGCCATCTGGCAACAGTGTGGAGGCCCAAGGACCAAAGCTCTCACCTTGGTAACCCCCTGGTAAAGACCACTGGTAACTGCATGAATGCACCCTCACCTTTTTTTTCTGCAAAAGCAAAGGATACTGAAAGGGGGGAACGCAGGAGCGGTGGCAGAGAATTGGGCCTAGTGGTATGTGTATCCCAGAGTCACACCAGAGTCATACCAGTGGCCTCTGATTGCCCCAGGTAGAGGCCCAAACCCTGCCCTTTCCCTTGAATATCACCATCCTCCATCTTCTTTCATCCCTTTCGCCTCCTGTGTGTGCTTTTTTTTGTGTGTGTGTGTGTCTATGCCCAGACAACCTGCTCCACTTCCATTTATCCCCCAGACTCCATAGTATATGATACTGGCTATTGTTATAAAGAATCTGTAGGTTGGAACTTCTGGCTTCACCCCTAAGGCTTCGTTTCTCCTTACCGCCTTAAATGGAGTGATGGCAGGCCGTTGAGATCTGCGAAACACTATATTCTGTTCTTTATTGGCCCAGTGATAAGGTGTTAGGATTCTGCTCACACCTGTGAGCCCTTTGTTCAGGCCCACTATGGCATTTCACCTGCAACAGACAAGGTTAGACAGAGCTCCTATTTAATGGTTTGACTGACATTATTTTAATGTCACAAGGTGGCATGTCTGTGAACGGAAATGAAAGTTAATCTTACTTTTTATCCCCTCTCATGTCTCTGGCCCTCTCTCTTTCTCCGGCATTAGAACAATGCGATTGTCATTTTCTCAGGGTTTTGATAAACGTGTTTGTATAGACACAGGACAGTCCCTCTTCAGTTTCCATGTGCTGCCTCATGTAAACATTTAGATAAGAATTAGCAGACACTGGAGATTGTTGTTGGTGGTACGAAGCCAAGTATCAAGTACCATAGGTTTGTTTGTTTTTTGTGTGTGTGCATTTTTCTCCTTGGATACGTAGCATAGTTCAATCTCTAAGTAGGTTAACACCTCCTAGCTGAAAATGTACCACCCATTGTCCGTATTTCTACAAAACCAGGCAGAAAAGCGACCGTGGGAGCATGAAAATAAACTCTGTTCCTAAGTGTGACACGTGTGCAGCTTGAGCTTGGCACGGCATCCGTGTTCAGCCTGGCTGAGCACAACTTGTTTGAATGTCATATTTATCCCTGTGTTTTGTCAGAAAATTAACTTCCTGTGAGTTTGCGGCAGAGCCGAGCATATGGCCACAGCTCTCTGGAGATGACAGCCTAGCGGAGCGGGAGCTCGCCGGTGCCGCTGCCCTGCTCTGGCGGCAGATGCTCCGGGCTTCTCCGCGATTAAGTGGAGATCATCACTGTTTTCTTTGAGCACCGCTGTGCCTTGTACTCTGAAGTGTTCCGTTAATCACTGCCTCCCTGCTTTTTTTTTTTTTTTTACACAAGCTGCCAAAGCACTCATTAAGTTTGAATCTGGCTCTCACCACGCGCATGATACCTTTCGTGAGTGAATATTACTAGTCACACTTTCTGTAGGAACACAGTGGTTTGTTTTGTCTGTTCGCCAGAGGGA
The DNA here is from genome assembly GCA_038496675.1 of Rachycentron canadum. Lineage (NCBI taxonomy): Eukaryota > Metazoa > Chordata > Actinopteri > Carangiformes > Rachycentridae > Rachycentron > Rachycentron canadum. The sequence goes on from CM076654.1 coordinate 15,643,991, forward strand.
TCATAAAAGCCATAATGTTTTGCGTACGCGCGTTTGAATGGTAGAAGAGATTCCGTCTCTCGCCCTCTTCTGCTCCTCATTCATTTTTGAGGTATTGTGTACATACTGTAAAATAAGTGTCACTTTTTGTGCTGCTGAATGTTTTCTCTTGTCTGTGTATGCTGATATAGTCTGTATTTGCGTTTTTCCCCAAGCGCTAAGATGCTGCCTTGTTTCCAGTACAGGCCTCTGAGGGAGTGAAGCCTTTTCTATGCTCCCCTTTTTTCTGGTGGTGCCTCTTCCTTTTCCTTCTGCATGTTATTAGGAAACACTCGCACTTCTAGTTGTCAAAGATTAGGTGTGTGTTTGTGTGTGTGTGTGTGTGTGTAAGGGTATATTGAGTATATTCAGTCAGAATGCAGGTATAATATAAATCACAACTCTGGTCAAAGTGAAACAAAAAAGAAGAAATTGAGCCTTTGTTAGCCCCTTATCCCACCCGAACCTCAGTATCACATATATCACACAGCTATGTGGCGTATATCTCCTACACAAGAAGCCAGCCATTGTTATTGTTAAACATTGTGACACGCTTTTAACCCTGATTGATCTTGATCTCCGACACAAATAATAATGTGATTACAGGCTTTTCTCTGCTTCTCTCTTCACAGCGGTGGAAAATAACATTAGATATTTCCTTTCATGTTAATCGCCTTGGTTGGAAGTATACCTAGGTGCACCAATAGGCCTCAGTAATGCCGCCTTTCTTCTAAAAAAAAACATCCAAAATAACCTATTTGCAGTACACCCACACGCACATTGCTTAGCTCTGTAACACCTTTATTCTGCACCCATCAAAGCCTGGCTTGCTTGTCCTGGTGCAGCGATCATTCCCCCACAATAGCGGGATGGCATTACAGTGCTTTTGAAAGCGTTTGCATGGCAATGCAATAACATGCGCCTTGTAAATAAAGGAAGTGATCCTGTTCATCGCAGGTTGGATTTCCTGGATAAAGCTGTGGGAAATTGATCCCTATGCCATCTTGCATCGATATACAGATCTCGTTTCCTCATCCTCAAGTTTACTTTACTTAATCTTGCCTGCCTGGCTGTCAGAAAGATGCACATAAAGGTATGTGGTTCTCTCTGCTGCACTGGTTACTTGGCACACATGCTGATTAGTGCCAGTTTGCTTCTTTTTCAACATGTAGATACCCAGATAAAAAGCTGACCTTATTCATTGAGTCCAATTGCCAAAATAGCAACTGCTGTTCTCAATCAACCATGAAGAAACTGTTGCGCTTTTTTCGGAAGAGGTTGATTTGTAATCTTTCTGAAGAGGCTCTTGAAATTAGCTCCAAATCAAGCTGAGTTGACAGACAGTTGTTTCAACATTCACTCTACACTGTAAGGGCATCAACAAAGGATAATGTTATTTTTTGTCTTATTTGTTGTCTTTCATATTGCATGAGTGGCATGCGTTTGTACCCTCTGCATATTGTCAGTCATCACCAACATTTATCTCATCTGCTCAGAATCAAATCTATTCACAACTGTACAAATTGCCGCAGTGCTCTTCGCATGGTACAGCTAATTTTTAAACGAGGAAATTCCTTGTCAGGAGCAGCCAAGGGAGAAGGTGTCAGTTTGATACCACAAGTACACTAACGGCTGTGCAGGAGCATAAGCGTTTGCTGCGCTTCGGTGACGGTGCGTTTGATTTCAACACTGACCACCGGTGATGCCAACCCTGTAGTCCTCATCTGAGCTGCCCCTTGAGACGCAAGCATAGACTGCCCTCCCCCACATCTCACTCAGGCTGATGCTGCAGAGAGAGGGAGAAAGTAAGCGAGAGGCTGGCAGACAATAAAGTCGGTATATAGTATATACTTCTATCACTTGTCTATTGTTACACTGCAGTTACAAGTTATGCAGTACGTGGGAACTCAGTGTGGGTGCACAGCGACCTAAACTACTATACCCATCTCCCCTAGGGGCACCTCAAAGGACGCTTGTTCTGTTCCTCCACTCAGGCCCTGGGCTCTGCTGAAAAATGAGAGGCAAGACAAGTGAGAGACAGGGAAGAGAAGGAACAGAGGGATGTAGTCTCAGCTGTGTAGGAAGGCTAACCTGTGCCTCTGGAGATTGTGCGTCGTTTCAAAAGTACCAAGACAGACCCATCTTTCTGACTCCTCACTCCCCCCTTCTGACTAGTTTAGGGCCACAGTGTTGAAATTGTTGAGTATAATGACTTATGCTGCACTCTGGAACTCACTATAGGCATATTTCATGATTTGCCTTTTTTTTTTTTTTTTTTTTACCATTAGATATTATGCAAAGTTTGAACTTGAAGTATGCATTATTTTCTCAGTGTGAATGAGAGAATATGGTGTTTGTGACCTTGTTTCAGTTTGAATCGTATGCCCCACTGTCTCCTAATATGCCCCTAGTGTATGTAATGCAGAAAGCACATTTATTACACATCAATAATTCTGTACATTTCCTTCTGGAAAACTAATTCTCATAATAGGATTTTGTCAATGTGATTTGAATAATGATCTCAAAACATCCCATTTTAGGCTACTTAACTAAATAGAATATTACTGATTGCAACACTTATCCATGGTTGGGGTTTTGGTAACCTTCTTTTCTGTTTCTTGCCAACAGCCAATTTTCTCTCAATTAAAGCATGATATTAGCACTCAGTAGGGCATAAACAGAAATAACCGTACACTACTGAATATCATGCCTTGATTATGAGCTTAAGAGTGGGTGTACAGATGGATGCAGTTTCTATACTCCTATTAGAGTGCTGGTGTTTTTATGTGTGTGTGTGAGTGTATATGTGTGTGTCTGCAAGCGAAAAGGAGAGGAAACTGCTGCCTACATATGCAGGAGTGTGTGTCTGTGTAACACTTTGGTGGCAGGAAAAGCTGGAAGTAATCAGCTTTATCCAGTTAAAACCCCTGGAATGGGAGGGCAGGGTAGAAAGAAAGACAAAAGTCACAGGTATAGTAGGAAGAAAAAGTGTATCATTACATTGAGTCAGTCAGCGGTGATGCCAGTTGGCCAAAGTTAGCAGGAAGCTGTCCTAGTAAATGGCAGCAGCTGCTCGCAGTTCGAGAGAGCATGTCCCAGTCAAAGGAGAAAAGCGATGGCATCTACATTAATACTACCTTAATGGCCCATCTGGCGCTCCGTAGGGTCCCTGGCTGCGCCACCGACTCATAGGCGTTTGACAGGCAGTCTCCAGCGCACCAGACGCGCATGGCATGCCAAATGGCGGGGAGACGCCTCCGTGGCGCACAGATCTGTCAAACTCTGTCTGACGCTGTAGTCACACAGGCAAGGGAAGTTAAGGCAAGTTTTCACACGTGATTGGTTCTTGACATGGATGGGGGAAGGAGGGGGCAGGAGGAGAATCACTGGCTTGTCTGTCTCTCTCCTCTGCACCCTCCTCAAATTCAAACACACAATATGCACACACATATAATTGCACACACCCTCACACGTAAGCACACTCTCCATACTAGATGCTAAGTTGCCATGACCAGATTAAACCTCAATGAGAAAGCCAGGTTAAGATTAGCCAGTGGTGGATTCACTCTGCTCTGATGGCAAACAGAGATAACAAATATTATTTTCGCTGCGAGTCACTGCCTCTCTCTGTAAACAAATACTGGAACAAATTGCTTCATTGGAAGAAATGGTGGAAGGTCTTATCAAAACACCACAGGGGTTTCTGGCTGTAATTGGCATAATTGGTTGACAGCGCAGGCTGCAGTCCATGATGTGGCACACTGATGCACTTTATGGGAACTGACTGATCATGGCTTGAGGTCTCTACATTGCCCTTTCAGAGATTTAAAGATACTGAGCAAGAAGTGCATTTATTACTTAATATGCAAACATAGGATGCTGAGGGGTCCACTGGTATGTTGTATTTGCTTAGGGAATAATTATTGTGTCAAAAAAAACATCATTGGGTCATGCAGTATATTTCCCCATGTCATGTTATCCTCCCTAAAATCATAATGTGCCAGATGCTTTCTTTCAGTCATTATATAGTAATTTAGAATAATTCTGTGTACAGGGTTAAGAAGAAACCTTCCCTAGTTTTACCAGTGGATGATCTCATCCAAATTCCTACTGTGCCCTATGAGCTTGGCCTTTCCATCAGCTCCTGTTGAGTTGCACAATACTGGCGCAGTGGAGGTTTCTCTCAGAGCAGGTCACATTCTGCAGTACCCACCAGCGCAGATCACAGTCCCAGAAGTCTGTATCACACTGCTGCTGGGAAACTGGCTCCTTTCTGTATGAGTAAACTACACACAAAAGTACAGCAAGAGTACTTTAAAACATTTGCTAGCGTTCTCTTTCTCTCTCTCGCACTTTTTCTTAAGGACATTTTGAGAGATAGCAGCAGTTCAAAAATGGAACGGAAGGTTCTTTAGAAAATGCATTTCAAATGGCTTATCCAGTAGGTAGCCCCAGAGGACACCTCAGGGATAAACCTTGGCAAGAAAGGAAGATAGAGGGGAAAAAAGTGAAATTGGAAAGAAGACACAGCCGTGACTAAAACAGTAGAAATATATAGAGAAAAAGGTATCCTCTTAACCTGCCGACGCCTCTTCAGAGGAGTCACAGTGCTCCATATCAGTATTCACTCTCTGAACATTCTGCTGTGTTCTGTGTTTATAGAAAAAGCCTAGATCCGCTGATGTCTCTTGCCCCAGACAGGCTCATATTTAGACAGCCGGTGCAGGTGATTTCTAAATGACTCACACCACTGGTAGACACTGTCCCAGTTTAGTTTTGTTGTTTCTTCTTCAGTGTTATTGGTGTGGCTGATTTTATTTTTTTATTTTTTTATAATGCAAATCATTTGAATGATGGAGTTGTTCTTGATTTTAAAAAAAGGGGGGAATGACGTTTTATTTTAAACCAAACAAAACACAAAACTAGTAAAATTGATGTCAAGGAGAGGTCAGGTGGACAGCAGCTGCCAAGTTTTGTGAGCAAGAAGGCAAAGGGAGGGGAGAGAGGGTGGAGAGAGAGAAAGAGAGAGATGAGGGCTGAAAGGAATGCAAAGGGGAAAAAAGAAAAATCAGTAAAAATGGGTTTGGGGGGAATTGAGAGAAAAGACCAGGAGGAACTCTTCAACTTTCACTCTCATTCCCAGATGTGTTGTAGGCAAGACGTAGCCTTTGAAAAGCTTGTGGCAAAATAGGCAAAATATGAATACGCACACCCTCTCCCCTTTTCCTCTTTCTCATATGCTTCTTCTTTCTTTCCTTCTCTCTCCACATCTCCCTCTCTTTATCTCTCTCCCTTTGCATCTCCGTTCCTTAGTGGCAAGCCCAGCTGGGGGGGGGTTCTGTGGTACTGCGAGTGAACCTTCACGCTGTCTCCTTCGGCAGGCAGCTGTCCCTACACAACACACAAACACACACACATACACACACACACAAACACAAACAGCACTTACTCATGCCTCCCCGGCTAACTTTGATTAAAAAAAATATATATATATTTTTTCATATTCTCCTCTTGTGATGAGGTCAAAATGGATAATTTACAAAACAAAATAAACCTCATTTGTTAGTTGAAGCAGGAATTTCCAAACTGAAATGAGGTTTTAATATGTTTTTATTTTTAGCATTACCAAAAAAGGACATGACTCTTTCCGCTGCACTGACCACCACGCTCGTGTAGTCTGCTGTAGAGCCACTAGAGGGAGCTTATATTATGCTGTGGTCCCTCATGCCTCGAGTCTGTTTTGCAGTACAGTTGGTCCAGCAAGGAGGTACAATCTTTCAAACGCTCCCCATTCTGTCCCTAAGAGCCATCAAGTGTCCTGTCCAATGCAGAGATCATAGCCTCTAACCTAGACAAGAGACAAAGACATAAATTGGTATCGGGTGTGTGCTTTTCTTCAAACAAATACAATAATTGCTTCCCATGTGTTTATGTGTGAAAACAGATATCTGCTAGTGTGAGTCTATGTGTGCATGTGTCGAGGTGATAATTCTACAATTGCTCAGAAGCTTGAGCAGAGTTTATGATGACAATAACAGAGAGCATGCCTAGGCATGCATTCAATCTGCTCCCCAAATGTAATGAGTCTGGGCAGAAGTCTGGTCATCCCAACTTGATCAAAAGCGGGAGGAAATCTGCAAATGATTTATTATATCCTGTGGAGATTCATCAGTTACACATGTCAAAATGATGCTGAGCCGAAAATTAAAAGGCATCTTTCGTCACCATTATTTTCCTAATATAGATGGAAAGTGGGAGCGTGAAAGCAATTCAGTCAGGATGGCAGAAGAAAACTGTTTTATCTGCTATAATTTAGAAAATATTCCATTTTATTTGATCTTATTCTGTCTGTATCCATTTTATTCAGATCCTCAAAAATAATGCCATACAATTATTTTAGTAATTTGAATAAGAAATATCACCAAGATCTGTTTCTACATTATTTTTCTAAGAGTCATTCCAAACAGTACCACATATTACACATTAGTTGATTTATTGAAGTGTGCTTGTTATTAATGCACATAGAAATATTTGTTCTTATTTCATGAACCATTTTTTTGTGATTTATGCACACCTTTTGTGATTCACGTGCACATTTATCCCTATCTGATGTGCACTTTTGCCCTCTTGCATTTCATCAAACCGCAGAACACTAATGCATATTGCCAGTTAATCATATTTTTTTCCTGTCTCTGTCCCTTCCTAATAGGAGTGGGGTGACAGGACAGCGTCTGAACTCGAGTCCCAGAGTTGTCTTGGCATAACGTTACACGATCTTCTCTTTCATGTTACTAAAACAGGCTTGGCCGATGGGATTCGCCGTACTGTGCGCTTCTCCTCTCCTCCACTCTTCTTGGCCTTTTCCTGTGACAGGGCTGCCGATGATACAGATCCACTGTGACATTTTACATTGTGCTCCCTAATTGCAGCAGCTGATAGTGGGATAGCTCACCATACAGCTGCATATTTCCTCCTTTTTCCTTTGCCTTTATTCTTTTTCATCTTTTAATTTTTTAATTTTTTGGAGGTTGCTAGGATAGAGTGGTGTACTGGTTTCGACTAATTGCATTGTTCAGCAGTTGTCTGATGGTGTGCCATTAGGTGTTTCTCCCTATCTGCAAAAGCAATTCATTCTATGTAAAATCCATTAATTTAACTAAAACTTACAACGGAATGTTGTTTGTTGTTTATTTAGGAACCTCATTTACAGCATTCACACAAGTGAAAAAACAGCCATTTGTGGGACAGTGTGTTGTTGTCTTTTCTTTGCTCCGGTGCCGTGTCCTCAAGTGTCTCCTTCAGTCTGTGACTCCCAAACAGAGAGCCAGGATAAACCTGCGTGGCAGATGCAGCTCTAATTATACAGTTGTTTTAAGACTGTCAGGTTGCAGCGAAAAGGGAGCCAGCCATTTGGGAAAGTGAAGGAGGAGGGTATAGAGTAGGAAGAGAAGGGGGGTGGAGGGGTTGATGGACGGACATTGTAACACCAGCATCTGGTGATAGCTGCAGCTGCCGTATCGTTTTCCCACTGCCAGCTTGCCAGCTAAATAAATATTGCCACGATCTGTCTTGTACTAGCAAGTGTAAATTACTTTAACACGTCAATAACTAGTTTACAATGATGTTTTTTCCTGCCATTTCAGAACATATATTGATTTCACATTGCGGTTAAATGGCATGAGCATTGTTTCCCTCACCCTGCACTTTGTTTTTCACATAGACTTCCAACAAACTTGGCAGGAACAGGAGAGAAAAAAGGGAAAAACTATATTGATCATGCAGTTGCTCCACTACTTCACTCTATCACTAAATATAAAATTGCATTCACCATGTATATTGTATATTACTGGTTATGATCGTAGATATTACATACAGTGCCAGTCAAAAGCTTCACTCGACATTCACTCGAATGGAAAAGTGTGTCTAAACTTTTGAATTGTACTTTTTTGTTTGATTGTTAGAGTGAGGGTCAGGTTTTTATTTTTTGTCTTTTTACATGGGCAACCTTTCTATACTCTATATGCTTTTTTTTAGCCGTGGTGTATTAATTGCGTTAATGTTTTGAAGCTCATGGTCTCACCATAGGCATCATGAATTTAGTGTAAAAGGAAAAAGAAAAATATGTTTTGTTTATTATTTTTTTTCTCGCTTTGTTAAGTGATCTTTGGTGTTAATGTTACCGGTATAATTTTTATTTTATGCCTTTTCAATATCTCCCTCGCTAATTGAGAGATGCAATTAGCTGAAACAAGTTGCTCACAAAAAACAATGCCTACAATATACATTTTGTGTGGTGTGTCAAAATAGACAATGAAACCATAACATTTTTGTATGGACATGCATATGTGTGCATTGTAAAGTGGGAGAATGCACGTGTGTGCACCCATGAAGGATCTCTGCAGATGTGCTTACACTTCTATATTGTGTGTCTATTTTCATTCATATGGGTTCCTCCTCTCGAGGACAGATGTTGGGAAACCCACAAAATCAGAGCTGAAGCCGCACTATAATCACCGCGATTTCAATCAAGGTCTCGCATTGTGACCCACTTATTTTCTCACAGTGCTGATTGCACTGCAGTGCAGTGACGACTAGCATTACAAAACTGCAGCCTGTGATTAACCTTCACATCATATACATGTCCCCTAACCAGCATACAGAGAATCCTAATCCCAAAATTACACCCACTTGGTCTGGAAAACCTCTCCCTTTGTCAAATTTAAACCTTTTCCTCCCTCATCTCCCCCTTCTTGATATGATACAATGATGATGTCTGCTTCCTGCATATGAGCAAATGGAGGTATGTCTGAGTGTCTAATACTTAGTGACATATTTCTGCCAGACTGAATAATATTTTTTGTGCAAGCATGTACAGACTTTCCTATTTTTTCCAAAGTGTTCATGGAATAAGATACAAATGAAAAAAAAAAAAAAATATATATATATATATATACACACACACACACATACAAATGTTATAGACCTTTGTGATAATAAGAAAATATTTTAACCTTCTTAGCCACTTTCACCAGTATTATAATTTTCATATCAGTGATAATAAAGCAGATTGATTATTCATTCTCATGCTTCAACACCATTTAATTGTGTAGCCAGAACACTCTAACTCAGGGTCAGCAGGGCTCTCTCATTTACACAAAGGCACATCTACACACACACATTCAGAGATATCTTTCCTTCCCTCTCACAGATGCTCTCACTATGACATCTCAAAGGGCCCCCAAAAACATGCCCAGACTGGAATATGCCAAAATATTCTTTCTCTTATCAAACACACACTGTGCCCCATCTTGGTCCCATCCCACTTACTCATTCAACATCTCAATTAATACCCCTTAGGAGGCACAGCGCCCTGTAGAGCCACAGAGACTCGCTGTGATGGTGGTGGATTCTCCCTGTAAATGCTCACCACAGATGCTGTGGTGCTTTCATTTTAAACTATCACTTCACTCAATCTCGGTCCCAATCAACACCAACAGATTGAACTCACTGAGTTGTCAGATATCATGTCCGTGTATGTGCCCATGTTTGTGTCTTTGCATTTGAAAGTTAGTCCACTTTTCCCTCCTCATGACGATTCTGGGACTTTTTTGATTTTCAATAGAAAAGATGTTGTGACTCTGAGCTATTAAAGGCAGAAGACAATAAAAAATCTTTATGTAAACAATCATATTCAAATTACTAAAATAATTGCAGAGCGCTATTTTTGAGGATCTGAATAATAATGGATACAGGCAGAATAAGATTGTGTCAAGCTAATTTTAATGGCTCTTTGATTGGCATTTATGAAATGCAGTGATTTGTTTGTTTGTTGTTAAATGGTAGTTTAAAAAACGTTGTACTGCTACAAAGGCAGAATGCTTTTCCATACCATCTGTATGACAGCCATACAACCTATTCCATACCTGTAGAGCTACAACAGTCTCTCTGTCCCTTTTCCACTTCCCTTGCCTATTCCTCCTGTTCAGTAGCTAATGGATCGTTGTGGTTTCCAGGGTCTGCTCCAGAAATGTTCTCCTGCAGAGATCTCGTAAGAAGTGCCCTCAGCTGGTCCCTCCGTCTGCCATTAGGCCTCTCCACACTTTTTATCCCTAGACCTCCGAGACCTCAAACTGCCAAACGAGTTGAATTATGGCCAGTTATGTGGAGTGGACCCAGCGTCACGGGGGAGAGGCCTGAGTCAGTGGAACTAACCACACTCCTGACCATTAAAAGGCAGGCTGACACTGCCTCTTCATCTTCCCCCCTGCTCTCAAAGGCCAGCATTGCAAACCCATGTCCCCCAGAGGAGAGAAACAGTACAGCAAACCAACCAATGATCCAGGCATGCAGCCAGCCAGACTATCGGGCAGGCAGGAAAGCAACCAAAGCTCCAATCTCCTCCTTACTCTAGCTCCCACATCATTAAAATTGTTAAGCTCTTCCTGGACTCTCTTTTTGTTTTTGGCCATTTATTCTTCTCACCTATTTTTGCCCTGTATATTCACCTGTCTCTCATCTCTCTCACCTCAATGTTCTTCTTTTCTTGCCAGTCCCACCCCCCGCCCTTCAGCTAAGTGGGTGGGGTTGCAGGGTTAAAACTACACAAGGTTAATTGCAGCAGCTAAAACAAGCATGGCGGTCAGGGCCCCAGCTACTGTATAAAGGAGGTCATCTAAGTCAGTCAACCCTCACAAATCTACTCACAACATCTACAGTCACATGGATGCTGACCATACCAGCTAAAGAGGCCACAGTTTGCATCCTTCACAGACAGACACAGGAGTCACAGACACACAGACATCCAGCACTGAATTTGATCTGTCACAATAACAGGGGCATCATGACATGATGGATACAGCACTTTTTTTTCCCTCTTCTCACCCCCTCCTGCCTCTCTCTGGTAATCTTGATGCAGTGTGTAATGTTTGCTGTAGCCAGCGGCTGAAATTGAATGAGTGATACAACCAGAGGTGCTGGGATTACCGTGGGCAGAATTGATGCTATCTGTCCAATGATGTGTTATTTTGTGGAAGTGAGGCAACAAACTGGAGAGAGAAATGGTCGCAGCACTCTGTATGATTTTACAGTTTAAGTGGTGAAAGACAAATAGAATAACAGTGATGTGCTAGCAGGGGTTGTAAATGGTTGAATAATTTTCCTCGATTTCAACATTCATTTATCTTTTCTACAGTCTTTTGCAGGGCTTTGCGTGGCAGCTTGAATGCTATTTATCCCTCTAGTCTACTCACAATTGCAGCATCAGCTTGCTCAGTGCCCATCTTTAAAGGTGAGACAGGTTGTGTCCAGTCTCTACTCCTCTAATAGGGTCAGCTCAGAAAAGGGTCAGAGGTAAACTAATGACACCTGCAATAGATGTTTCTTCCTGGAAACCTAAGCTAAGGCTGAACAGGGACTGGGCTTGTGGGAATAAAAGTGCTGTTTTGAGACTCAGCAGGCTGTGCCTGGGTCAGACGCTAACCATTGAAAAGACTAAATTCAGCTCTTTCTGCCAGTTTGGGGCACAAGCTGAGGGTCCAGGGCTATTGTTGTGGGGTCAGGTTAAAGCCGCCCAGATTGCCATAGCAGCTGACAACCATTCATCACAAATTCAGCAACAGTTCAGCACTGTATAGCTGTAATGTTCTGCTTAGGTAGGTTACAAGCTCTGAACAAAACTTTCGGATGTTTTTTTTCTTTAGTCTTTTTACCTCTATAGGAAACCTGGTACGTCAATCACAGTAGTGTCACTACTGTATTTGTCCTGTAACTCTTACACTTTACTGGGTTCCTTGATTTCAGATATGTCCAACAACTGCAGTCTGGAGTAGTTCAAATCATTCATTTGTTCATTGTTTTTGCCTAAAGCACAGTTTTGGTTTCTTTATACTTTCTTTGCAATAAATTCTTACTTTTTTCTTAAAAAAAAAAAAATCCCTTACACCTCACTAATTTACTTTTGATAAACAGTATTTGAAACAACTCTCTCTTGTGTCACTGTTGAATTTACAGTACGTGTTATGTGTAATAAAACACAGACAGGCAGATAGAAACGGTGCTGTTGGCTTTGAGGGAAAAATTAAACAAGAAGGGCTATTTTTCTCCCCTATGTAAACAGCTGGCAGCATCCCATGCTTGCACAATTAATGGGCATCTAATTGGCAATAATCATTTTTACTTAAGCAAATTTAAAATACGCAGTTGCCCCTGGAACAAACAGCTGTTGGTGGAACCTTCTGGCAACATAGCGTGGATGTTTGAGGATGTGGCTGATCAATGCATACAGGAGGTGGTCCATACACAAACAATTAATACCCAACTGTTGGCACACACTTGCACAAGCTTTTCTATCCGAATTCAGCAACAGTGAGGGAGAATTTACTGTATGTAGCCTACAGATGCATTTGACACCTAAATCAACACAGCACATGTTTGTCACCAGATTTTCTTGTTTGACTTCAACTATGTTATACCATATAATTGAAGACTGAAATATATAAGGCGTTTATATATTTGAGGCGTTTCTCCTTTCTCACAGCCTATTTCTGTTAAGTCGTCAATATTTCCCACTCGACTATGTTTTAATGGGCTTTGAATGCAGCTGTTTTTGCTAAATAATTTTGAATTTAAAGAAAGTGTTGTATTTGACATATAACAAAACAGGTTCTCATTCTGTATCCAAGGCTTTTGAAAAAACATGCATTACCGTGGTATCTCAGAAGAACTAATCCTTGAATATGGTGAGTATAAAGTATAAGGTGGCAGAAAAACACAAAAGTGGAACTTGAGAGAGTGGCGTGGAGTGTATGTGCTTTAGTTACAGAGCCAGTATTTTAACTTTAGTCAAAGAGAAGCTGTGATACATTCGAACATTGACAATTTCTCTATGGTGTCAAGGATGCCTCAGCCACATTGTTTTTAACATACTTGAAAACCTCTATTGAGAGCATTTAAGGTTAGAACTCTGCAGTCTGAATCTATGGAGTTGGGATTTCATTCAACTGAAAGTAATGCCGCCAAGGTGATGATTCAATAATAAAACACTATGAAAAAAGTACAGTACTGGCAGGAAGGATGGAACTTTTTGGCTGGCAGAGAAGCAGGAAGTGAGCATTGAATTAAACACAAATTTGTGTTTTGCCATATAAGTCATCTGGCGTAGAGTCACTCCGACTGTAAGACAAACAGGACATGAAGAGAATCAATCCTAAAACTCTAGTTCATTTGGTGAAGGTACAGTGAAAGTGCCTTCAAGGCTCTGGGGCTTCTAATATAACGTGCAAATTAATTTACACGATGCTTTAAGCCCTCCCCTTAATGGAAGGTGGAATGAGTGAGGGGACAGGGAGAGAATGTGTGTGTGGGATGCTGAAAAGTAATGTCAAACAACCTAATTGTGAGAGGGGAATGGATTAAAGGCATTGTTTGAGCTGGAAGAGGAGGCACCTTCTATACCGGTGGTTGCCATCTTATCTCGCCCCCCAACAGAGGTTTAATCTGTTGGTCGAGCACGGCTGCAAATAATTTCTATCTGTCAGACAGACAATGGAGCTGCCACCTTGTTGTGCATCACGGATTACTGTACTCTGCATCCTGTCCCGCCCCTACATAGACCCCTGACAAAGGACTTAATTGAATATCCAGGCATGGCTAATTTGTAAGTGTTCCATGTGGGAGCACATAAACACTAGCTTAAAGTCCATACAAAAATATATACACATTTGTTTAACATGCATGCTCAATCACAGTCACACACACAAATCTTTGTGCATATACCCTCTATAGGAGTGTATTTTGAGGCTACTAGTCTGATGTTGAAAGTCAGGAATTATTGCTTCCAATCCTTATGGCTAAACTGTAAACAATTTGAATGAACCAGATTCAATTAACTCTGTCTAACCTAACATATAATTACATGAAAGCACAGAGTGAGGAGTGGGAGATAATGGAGTTTTTTACCCTTGAACCTTAACCCTGCTTTTCCCATTTGTTTATCAAATTAATTTAAGCCAGTAGATTTGTTATGCTTGGGCTTAGATACATATAATCACCCGTTTTAGCTTCATATTACACTTGTGCTTAAGCTAATTAATCCTCAATGTTTATCATGCATAAACAGTGATTGCTTTGCATTACACATCTACAGAAGTAAGGGTCTTTAATTGTTATCAAAATCTGTTAATTATTTAGTGCCATCGCAATTTACAGATTTTGCCCTTGTTTTTAAATGAACGTTGGTGAATGACATTGAATGACATTGGTCTTAAAGATGGCACATGGGTGATTCATTTGATGAGAAATTTTTTTCACTCAAACAGAAATCAGGAAAATCAAAGAAATCCACATCATGGTGTTTAAAAAAACAAAAAAAAAAAAAAGAAAAATTCATTTTCCTCCAGAATTTAGAATTTGGGCAAACACTGTCCATGTTTTCTCAACTGACATGAGGTGGTGACAGCTGTGCTTCATCTCATATGATGATGTGTTAAACAAAACACTGCCCACATGTTTGCCTTAAACTAAGTAGCCCTTAACTGCTTGGACAGACAGCAGGCTGTTGCACTTTATGTATTTGTTTATTTTCAAGATAAGGGGCCTCTTTTATGGATAAGCAGCTGACGCTCCCGCTCTGTCAAGCTGGGACAGGCTGAGGGAAGATAAAATAGAGTCTGTTAATCTGGTGCTGGTGAACAGAGAGAGCGATGTTATTGACCTACGCTGGCAGCAATGTGTTTCAATTATATACCGCCATCCATTTGTCAGGCATGCGGAGCGATGGGGGGGACACGGAGTTCAGGCCTGGGTTAGAGTCATTCTCCATCACTTATGATGTGTCTTTGGAAAGCACTTTAATTGAATTACCCAATTTATTCTTCAAGCAACAATGCCCTGGCCCAGACCCATGACGTGAGACAATTAGATACAAGTTTAAAATCAGGCCGTTTGCATACTACATCTTTTCATGGTGTACACAGGGAAGGAGACAGCCAACTTATGGTGACTTTCTTCCCTCTTCATCCTGAATGAATTCTATTAATGTGACTGATGCGACTTTATCATGGCAGTTTAATCGTACACCACCTTTAATGTTGTGCAGCATCATGAAACCTGTAATATGGGAAGTGGCGCTGCCTGTGTGTTGCTATCCACCCATGTGTACCATTTGGAAACATTATGCTGGATTGCAGCTGGTAATTTGCCAACAAAAAAAAAACTCAGTGCTTTAGTCAAGTGGGCAATTTAGACTTTGTTTTGACGTGTATAGGCAACCAAACAATAACTTGATAAACAAGCATTTAACTATTGACCAATGCTGAAACTTTCTGCGATTGTTGATAATTCAAGCCATCACTTGTCAAGTAGGAAATGCACTCTGCAGAGGAATAGCGGCTTCTTACAAATGTCTACGCCTTTAGTGGAAAAAAAATGCTGCATGTCCAAGTCACATTGTCAAAACTAGACTGCGCTGGTTCACTTGGGTTTCTCTCCTTTGTTCACCGCTACAATCTTCCAAGCAGATTTCCTTGAATATTTTCCCTGATATTTGCAAATTGCTCATGGTTGAGCGTGATTAATTCTAATCAAGTTCAATTTATTCTGGTAGAGCAGCTGGAAGAGGCCTAAGTGTTGTCTGCGTTCTATCTGTGAGCTGTCTGACAAGATGGCTGGGCTGTCGATCACCTCAGCCCCGGTTCCAGGTGTATGGAAGGTGCTTGTGTCAGATGCTCACTGGCCTACTTGCACTCTGGCCCCAACACCTGGCTGTTCACCAAACCCTGATTGTCAGTTCATCCATTTTCACCAAGACAACAAGTCTCGCTGTCTGCTCCTGCTATCTGTGCCTAATCAACAGTGTTGCTCTCCCAGTATCTCCACAGCTCATCTTGTTAAGGGTGAAGAATAGTGGATAAAAATGTACTCTCTATAAGCATGTAATGTACACCAATTATGTTAATTTGCAGTGTTGCAGATGGCCCAGTGTTGATTGCAGCTTTAGGATCGGGAGAGGCCGTCTGAAATTTGAACGTGGGAGTCACGTGACACTCATTACTGCACAACCTCAACCAAATATCCCTTTGTCACTTGTCATCCATCTGTGCTTACTGTCTTTGACAGATAAACAACTCGAGGCAGCTAAAGAGTTGTACACCAAGAAACAGGAAAACACAAGCCATAGTTTTAATTGGCAGATGCCTTGTGAAGCAAAATTTTGGGTGTGCTCTCAAGACAATTAGCATCCTAAGATAGCAAATCTATCTGATTTTGGAGATGCAGACAGATAGAGAAGTAAATGTCCTAATAAAGAATTATAATGTCTTTTCGCAAAGTAATCACACAATAGATACACGGTACATCTTTGTGCATTTTATTGTTTTGTGTCATTTTCCCCTGACGGTCTACCTCATTGGGATATGGATAGCTATCTGCTTGAGGGGCAGGAGAATCCACTCCAAATGCCAGTCCTCTATGGAAACTGTGACATTCGAAGTGTGCCAAGGTGTGCCGCATGTTAGGAAAGCTTGTGCAGTCAGCTGTAAATGCATCATTGTCATCAGCCGTGATGCTCTTTGTTCCAGCTATTGAAACGAGTTAGTTTAGCCCCCATCCTCTTTTAGACTATGCTAAAGTGAACCCATGCTGATGTTCAAATGAATGGAGTCCTTTCACAAAGCCATGGCCATTGAACTCTGCAGACTGAATATAGCCTTAAGTCCTGCGACCTTTGTGGCAGGGGGTTCCTGCCAGGCATGATTCCTGTTTAGTGAATAAGTGGGGTAATTATGGTGTGGTTGGGGCTGTGCAGCAAATGTCACCAGCAGATAAACAGTAGGAACAACCCTTCCGTAAAGGCCTGATTTATCCATCCTGGACCCCCTGTAGCATCCAGATGAATTGGGAGCTCATGGGTGTAAAAAAACAAAAACAAAAACAAAACAAAACAAACTAGCTTCTCCTGATTTCACTGGAGTTCAAGGATGCATATAATTAGAGAAAGAGTAGTTAGCAGAAAAGGCTCTAGGTTACACCATAGTTTGTCATCTCTAATGCAGATCTAAAAGGCAGCTGCTAGTTTGATCTGTGGATGCCACGGCAAGGATAGCGTGTGAATAATATGCATATATCACAATGTAGTGATTTAAATCTTTCGTGGCGAATAAAAGCTGTTTCATAAGTGCAACACATACTAAATGTGATTTCTCTGTTCCCTAACTACTAATTGAAACTACAGATGTAAAACAATCCCTCACACCTACAGTTTTATGTGTTACTATTAGGAAGTGTGAATCTTAAACTTCTCCATTTGAGTCCCCTCCTGTGCGTCTCTGATTGGTGGAATAAACCACATCCATTGCAGTCCATTAAAGACTGCCCACTCATGCGTGACTGTAGGGCGGCCTTTATAACATCATGAGCCTGGGGAAATGGGAGAGCCGACGAGCGTCATTCCATTACCTGCTGAAATGGATTCCCCTGTATCTCCTCCTTGATTAGCTTTGTCTCAAATAACAATGATAGCTTTAAGTGTGCCTAATTGAGGCCGGGCTCGCCCTCCCTCTCTGTGTGAAAGTGCTTACTCATTTTGTCTGTCCTTTTAATAATTACATTATCATTTTACGCCCCTGCCGGTTCCTTGGGAAGAGGGCTGGCGCTTGTGTTGAAGTGAAAGCTCATTATTGGAGCTGAATTATGTGCAGTTTATTGATCCCCATGGTGGATTATGGTGCTCTAAGTTAGTCTAGACAGAATAGTTAGCCAGATGACAGAGAGGAAACATAGAGGCCTCTGGGGAAAGATCCCTGGGCTCAGTTAGCAATTAATGCCTGCCAGGTAATGGAATTTAAGTTTACACTAAATCCACCAATGCCTTGACATTTGAAGTGCCTTATAAAAAAACATTAGCCTAATGAGACGGTCGAGAACAGCAGAGGGATTCTTTTACACACTGTTTCTCTTTCACACTTGTCCCTCTCTCTATCCTTCTTCATCTTCTCATCTCATCCCATTCAAGGACACGGTTACTCCTATATTACTACACCGTTTTGATCCTATAATTACTTAACACCAAAGATCCACATTGGCAAAGAGTGTGTTGTGATGCTTTTTGGATTTGTGTTCTCCCCTTTTGATTGATTAGCAACTTTGATTGATTGGCTTTAGTTGGGCCCATTCCCCAGGCAGTCTTTGCTAATCTCCATCTTGGGCAGGGTGAGGGTGTTTGTGTGATGAAGCACACAATGAGTGGGGGAAAGGCCAAAGTGCTGAGTAAGAAGCCAAGCAGGACATTCATCTCTATAAAGGCGAGGGTCCGTTTTAAAGCTATCCATCATTATCGTGACGAACACAACACATTACCAACGGCGTCACCTCCTTGCCATCAAAGTGAGCAGCAGTTTGTCCTTCAGTGGACTTGGCAGAACCTTAGTGGACAGTGGGTGAAAGGGTGGAGCATGTGTTTTTGAACATCTGGCTCAAGGTTGGGTATCATTTGAGAGTATTTTATACAAATACCCCAGTATTATTTTTTCAATATCTTACATAAAACTGCAATAGAATTTTTTTTTTGGCCACTTGGGGGCAGCTGAAACTAGTTGTAGAAACTACATTGTCACTTTTTTGGTTAATATACTCGTTAGCCAGAACTTACATATACACAGTTAGCAGTTACAGAGCAGCAGTATCATACATTTGAAATCATGTTTCTGGACACCCGATGAATGCAAGTCAAATATTCACTCTCTCTTCCAACTCCTGAGTGTAATATATCTCTTTCACTCAGGTCGCTTTCAGTCAGCTTTTACACTGAAGCCAGTTGCTGAAAACTGACGCTACGAGAACAGCGAGAGTGAAGCTCTGTACAGTTGAGTGGAACTGCAGATTCAGGTGATAATAGGTTCATCACTATGAGCGATCCCCTTTCACATCGTTGAGTTGTTTCACCTCACTTCATGAAATGCATTCTTATCGTAAAAATATTGATCGTAATGTAAAGACAGCAAAGATCTCATGTTAACTGATGTCTAAAGACAAACAAGTACTGTACCAGCCCTCATCTGGGTGCCTGAAAAATAATTTTTTTTTTTTTTTTTAAATTATTGATGTTTAGTTGAGTAGGGACAAGTATGAGCCATGGAACAATGTCTCGTATCACAGCATTTGTAGCCCAAGCTAATTAGGAGTGACTATTTGATGTACCTTTCAACGAAATCCTTGTCCGTTTTCTTAGCTGAGAACGTGTTCACGTACATGTGTCGGTGCTCAGGGTACACTTGGATACATACACACAGCTAACTGCTGAAGCCTACCAGGTGCCCAACTCCACTTTAAAGGACGGCCTTAATGAAAAATACTGGATTGTCAGGCAGGGTGCCGCACCTGTTAAAGTAGCCTTTTGCATCCTGGGAGCCAGACAGGGAGCCAACAACTTTACCCCATAATGAGGCCAGTATCTAGCTCAAAGCCTTTCTGTGCCTTTTGTGTGGTTTACCGTGTCCTTGCTGCATAAGCCTTGATAATGTTAGTAAATACATACAGGGGCATGGATAAACTGGGCTGTAATCCACACTACCTCTAGATGGAAGAATAAGGGAGTGATACAGGGAGAGAGGAGAGGAGAGGAGAGAGAAGCGGCTGATTAGACTGGTTTTACTGTTCCTCTCGCGACCTAGAAAAACACAGCAGCCCTGACCTTGCATAGCAGAGCCCTTATATATCTAATGATCTCTGAGTACCTTAATGATACAATGTGTTCTCTCTCCCACTCTTTCCCTCCATTTTGCCTATCCTTCTTTCATGCAGTTCTCTCCCTATTTTCTCTTTTAGCACAAGCTTGTGCACATACACTCTTCTCCACACACACACACACACACACACACACACACACACACACACACACACAAAGTACACGGCCTTGAAAACCCCAGTCAGCAGTTTGGCCTAGGAGTCTAGCAAATGAGCTGTCCTATTGAAATAGAAAGGAGAGTGCTCTGTGCTGCAGAAAATGCTGCTATGGCAAGCCTTACAGAAGAGGGACGGAGGGAAAATTACTTGTTCGGACAAAGAAACATGAGAATGTCCTTTCACTACAAATGTACCAATTTACATTTAGACGGAACAGATTACATCCATTTCCCCCATACTTTATTTCTTTCTACTCTTTTTTTTTTTAACACCCCTATATCTCATCTCATTATCTTTCATAAAACACGACTAAGTGCTGTAAGACAGAGTAAAAAACTTCCAATTCAAAAAAAAAATAAATAAATAAATAAATGCATTTCTCTCATTGATTCAGCTTGCCCTTCTCGCAGGTGCACCGTCGGTTTGAACACTCTCACAGTGTGGTTGGGCTCCTGCAGTTTAATGGCGACGGCACTGTTACACAGTTACACTGTTACGCAGCTCCACTGCACGAAAGATGACCGAGCAACCATTGCACCTTCTTACATTCGCAGAGCACTGGGTGCTGTCTAATCGTCTGCTGTCCCACAAAGAGAGGTATATTTTTATACACGAGAAGTCTGTGGCGTCACCACAATCTGTAATTTTCTTTTATTTGAAAAAAAAAAAAACAAAAAAACCCCCAATTTTTTTTAGTCTTCATTTAGCTTCTGAGTTCACCACACATTTTGTCACTGTTTAGAAAAGCTTCTACTGGTTTCTAATTCCCTCTTTTTGACCACTTAATGCATAAACCTCAGTTTAGTCCTGGTGCCCACACCCCCACCCCCGCCCCACCCCCTACTCAATCCACCCACAGTAATTAAGATTCCATTCTGCTGTGAATAGGAATGTTAATATGGGGGGTTATCACTGGGCTTCTGGAGGCTCACCCAATGAAACACCTATAGTGACCTCTCAGATTTACCCAAAAGGGGTTCCTTCCTCCCTCCCTCCCGCCCGCCCGCCCGCCCATCCTCCCTCGATATCCCTCTCCCCCTCTCGGCCATCTTGTTGTGTGGTCTCCTCTCTTCAGTTCTCTCATTACTCTCTGTGTGAAGGCCTGGGAGGTGGGTGGCAGTGGAGGAGAGCGTAGTTGCAGAGGAGGGCTTCTGTCCCTGGATGAGTGAGTGTGGATAAGAAGTTGTTTGAATTCATAATTGTGCTCTTGTGAAGGGGGAGATTTGTAAAGCAAGGCTGGGTTCATTGTGTGGCAGTGCGAGTCCGGTGGAGGGTGCGAGACGCTCAAAGCTAATGTAATCTACGCTATTAGAGAGGGTTAATTAGCTGCTGAACTGGAGCCTGAAGAGCAGGAGAGACACTGAGAGCAAAAGAGAGAGGAGGGCGGGCAGTAGGGATAGAGAGGTCTTCAGGGAGTCATTAGAGACTGCTTGTTGTAATACAGCCACACAGTCAATAAGGCTACTCCTCTGAGGAGTAGAAGAAAGGCAAAGAAAGAGATGGAAGGGAAAGAGTTTCACACCATGAAAAATGTCTGGATGTCAGCAGCTCTGCCACTGGACATATGTTGGGAAACCAGAGATTAATTTTATGTCATTACTTCTATCTGCTGCCATATGAGAACTAATTTTTGCTTCCAAAATTTTAATTTGCTGTTTGTAGATGTTGTCTGTTACTGATATGAATGCACAGTATATGCAATGCTACATATTTCAGTTTTAAACATAACTTAATAATCAAGGACATAAACATTTTCCACAGTTACACCTGATCCCAAATTACCAAGACAAAACATAACATGGAAGAAAAAAAATCTTTTTTTTTTTTAACTACAGTGTCAGATCAAACTGGGTGTGAAACTACGCTGATTTTATGTAGTTTTTCTTCTCGCTTTCAGAGAAAGGCATAATAAAGAAACACCTCCTCCAAAGTACAGATCTAATCGATGACATGGCAACCAGTTCTCGGATCTGGCCCTTTTGAGCTTGTCTGAATGTTGCCCGTGGTTCAGCGATGACCCTTCAACTTCAGGATCCTTTTGTGCAAGAAAGGAAGAAAGAAAATCTTGCTGCAGCACAGTGCTGTCATATTGGACCATAAAATAGTGGTCAGCTGTTGAAGTGGTTTTCTACTTGGAATAAAGCAACTCCGAGAATCGAGGAGTATTGATTTTCTGAAAATGTTATGAGTGTCTGCACATATATAATGACAACATTGCCTTGAACAACAAGAAGTAAAAACCAAATGAAGGACATCTGGTTTCTTCTTCCTTTTTCGCCTTGAGCCTGTTTATTGTTTGAATTGTAGACAGATAATATCTATCCATCATGTATTATCTCTATTACCTATTATACTTAGCCCTCACTTCGCTCGTGTAAATAGACATTATTCTCAGTATTTCTCATCTTTACTATCCCATGCAAGTGGAAATCCTGGGTTTAAAGTAGCCCCAGTGATGCTCTGCTGGCCCCCTGCTAGCAGTCTATTTGTATTTATCACTTTGTCCTCTAGTAGTCCATCCTACGCTGCCATGGGTCTCTTGTCGCTCTGAGCAAAACTTCACTTAAGATGGGTAGTTAGTGCCTGTTCCCTTGGCATTTTAATGCAGATTAATTACTTTCCCTAGCCCAAGCAATCCATTTTTGTTTGTTCGGGGATGTTTTTAGCTTTTTCTTGACCTTGGGGTGAAGAAAGAGAGAAAGAAAGAGAGAGAGAGGAAGAAAAAAAGCCCTCCACAGTAGACTTATACCCTCAATTTAATAGCTGAGTGAGGTGTTTCTCCAGCATCATCAGATCAATGGAGAGTAAATAGCCCACACTTCTTGTTTCACAGTGCAGTATTGATCTTTTCCTCAGCCTCGGCTTCCCTTTCCCCGGCATCTCGTGTCTTTCAACCCCTGGGACTGTGCTGATTGCCATAGATTGGACAAGCTAACAAGCGCATGATGAGGAACCAGGCTTTCTTTTCTTCTCATAGGCTGTTTCATTTTTTCTTTGTGGCTCTGGCATGAACACACACAGACAGACATACACACAGGGACTTAAAAACATCAGATCTACACAGCTCAGTGCCATAAAGGAGTGTGCTGTTTCTTTCTTGTTCCCTCTGTTGTTCACCTTGTTCTGTCTTCATCTACACTGAGAGGATCTACTGTAGCTGTGCCTGTCTTTGGGATATTTGCCAGGCCGATGGAGTATACCAACTTAACTAGAGAGCAATTCAGAGATACAGTGTGTTTCTTCGCCTCACTGGAAACTTTATTTTTTTTCCAGCTGGCACCGCGTTTGTTCCACAATCTTCCGTCATCTCTGAAAATATCTCAAGTGGCCTGCGGAGAGCGACACACACTGTTTGCGCTGGAGGACGGCAGTGTGGTGGCATGTGGGTAAGTTCAGTGTCAATGCAGCAGACAGTTTGCCGAAGTCCAAACCTGAGGGGGATAGGAGGAGAGATGAGGAGGCAAACCCCTCCCCACACACCCCAACCCTCCTGATATTACCGCATAGGCAAATTATGGTCAGGGGACTGATCAAAGGGTTTTGTAAATATTGATAAGAAATCATTGGCTATTTACTTTAGCTGGTGCATTTGATTGCGTATGTGTGAACACATGATTATGACTGCGTGTCTCTTTATTTCTGCTCAGCATACAAAGTTGTAATAAATTTGTTGAGCACGGGTAAGAGAGGCACATGTGCTGCTGGGTGGCTCAGGATAATATGAAGTGTGTTTATTGAATCCAGTAGATGTGTTTGTGGAGAAGGGGAATAAACCGCCTGGAATAAATGATCAGATTTGCTTTTAAGGCTCATTACCAGCCTGTTGGGCATATAGATCTGCTTTTAAACAGCCCTGTGGATTTGACAAGTTTATGCTTGAACACAGCCGACATGATATACTTGCATATTTCAGCATTGTATTTGATCATCTACTTACTGTCTCTAAGATAATTTTTTTTCCTTAACAAACTTAAGATGAATTTACATCTGCAAGCAGTTTGGTTTATTTAGCTTCATGAATGTGGATGTGTAACTAAATTTATCTTAAATTAGTCTGGTATGTATTTACACATTTTTCCTTTATTGACATGATAATAAAGTTTAGATATTCTGGATTGTTGAAATTTGAATATTTTATGTCTCCATTTTCCACAATTTGTCCAGTGGCTGAATTATTATTTTTATCCATTAGCCATCCTTAAAGAAAATATTTAGCCCATGTTAACTAAAACCTGCCTTTAGAAGTGAGTCTTATATTAATACAATTTGTAATGAGTTTTCTTTTAATTTGGTCAGATTAGGTTAACAAAGTCTGTAAATAGTTTTCTTCGTTTAATTCTTAAAAAGAAACTGGATTACAACCATCGTAGTGGAGATGGATGTGTTTGTGAGCATCGGGCACACAAACCATAGCACTGGTTTAGTGTTGATTCACACTAGGCAATCTCTCAACTTTATTTCTCAAAGTTGTGTCTTTGACTGAAGGGACTCAAAATTTATTCACAGTATCTTTATTACAGCTGGAGAGAGGGCTCAAGAGGAGAGAAAATGACCTTGTCAGGCTGGATGTTTTGTGCCATTAAAACACTTGCAAACAGGTGTGTGCTAACAGCAAGCTAGCAGACAAATACAAAGAGTGACACAGTGTTATCGTATTATAATGGAGTCGGTTCAGCCAGGATCAAAAAATGGATTTCAAATAAAGTCAGCAGGCGTTCCGTGTTTTGTTTATCTTTAATGATATTTTGATATTAAAACTTGTTCTGACTTTAGTTTATTTAAGTTTTAGTTCTTGTTCACTCTTTCAAATTCAAAATGACAGATGTGACATTCGTAACTAATGTAATCAATACCACAGGTAAATCGCTGCTTCTTGTCCACATTATGATCCCTTCTCCCCCAACTCACCTCTACCCCCAGCTGACACACCCACTCACACACGTAAAGGCTCGTGTGTGCGCTCACACACACATACACACACACACACACGCACACACACACACACACACTCATACACTCATACACATACACGGCTCTCCCTGATTCCTCCTCCTCTTCTTGGCTCCCTGTGTTTGCATGTGATATTTTAGGCGACTCTGGGAGGGATGACAGTTCTAACTAGGCCTATTAGGTAACCCTCAGGGTGCCCTCAGCACTGATTTGAGCACCATTAATTTTCTATTATGGAGTGCTAAAGATGTGCCCCTGCACAGTCATTCACCTGGCTTATTGAGTCTCGCACACACCAATTGTGGACTTTTCCAGGGCAGTGTTGCTGAAGGTTTAGTGCGACCCTCTGGGGAGCTAATTTATTATTTGCAGATATTGATCTGGCAGGGTAGGCCAGCCAAGCCGTGGCCGATGTTGACTCTGCTATGGCCTGTGGCGACTTTAACCCTTTCCAGACTGATGTAGATGCACAATGGATGGATGGTCAGTGGCTATTAGAGCTCTGCTATTAGTAGTTGTTTCAATTGCTTTGCTTGTTCAATGGTTTGTTTATTTAAATGAGGAACTGATGGCGGTCATTTGCAATAAGGAGAAGATAGATTTTTATCTTTCTAGATATAGACCTTTTTTTTTTTTTCTTCACAAACAGACCAATAAGCAGACACACTCGTGTGCACATTCACACATGCACGCACACACAGAGGCACACACACAGATACGCACACACATGCTGTCTAGCCAGTCCAAGGGAAATAAAATCACAGTTAAGAGGAAGGAAAACAAATTTAGAAGGTCAGACAAAACATTTATCAAGCTGTGTGTGTCTGGTGGGTAAATAACAGAGGGACAGTAAAGGGCATGACTCTTAAACCACCAGATAACCACAGCAGATCATCACACACAGTCTCAAGATTCACTGCCGAGAACGGATATTTCTCAGAGGGTCGCCTTCAGAGCATTTGCTAAAATCCTCTCTCCTGTATTGCCGTTTTATTTTGAACATAAAACTGAGTTATTATGGCGTACGACCATGTGACTGAAAATGTAGCAATGACAGAGTGGGGAGTGATGCATATACCCAATATTGAAGAGGAAACCTTTTATTTCCAGAATCTGGGCTTAAAATTGTTGACTTACATATATTGAGAATTGCAGTACATTAATCCATGATGTAGTTAAATCCTAGACTTTAATCAAATTACTCTTAATTTAAATGCAAATAAAAAAAACGAGTGAGATTTAAAAACTAGAATTTGTCTGGGTGCAAGAGAAAATAGCTTCCTTAAACTGAGACTGATAGGCTACCAATTTAACCCATATGGCTACAGCATATTGCATTACCATTCATTAAGACCCACATCTTCAATATATGATAACATAAACAGTCCTGCTCAATCCTAGGTTATGATGTAATAGAAAATAAGTCGAGCCAAAAACCAGGTATTTCAAAGAGACGAACAAGTGGGAACATGGACATCACATTAAAATATAACGTCCAGATGTGGTTTTTGTGTGTTAAGTAGGGCTGTGACTATAGGGAAGATATTCCATCTATTGATGTCCTTATCCTACCCAATTACACTCACACGCACACTGTATGAATCTGTTCTCCAGCATTGATAGTAGTCACACATAAACACACACACACACACACACACCCACAGACATTTATGCCAAGGGACCAATAAGATGCGTCCTCAAGGCCTTTCTACACCCTCAGACTCAGCTTGGCCCGTCTCAACCCTAATTGGTATTTAATGCTCTCACTGAACCTCAGACGTCAAAAAGCAGTGTGTGTTTGTGTGTGTCCGTGTTAATGTTCGTATTAGGCTGCTGAGCCAAGTATGTCAAAGGGGGTATTACCAGGAAAGGGCAAAGAGGAAAGCTAAAGATTGAACAACTATGGGTGTGTCCTGTGATGACTGCTGGGTAACCTGAATAGAGGGTGAATGATGATAGATGTCCAGAGAGGAATTATGGTGGATAATAGACCACCATTTTCCTTTATACTGGTTGTTATGATAGCATTTTACCTGATCTTTATGGCCTAGAACATAAAATAAAGGTCAGGAAATTTCCCAGGGATGAAAGTGCCTCCAACCAATCCAAATTTGTCTATACTCCCTCTGTAAAGACGATTTCATGGTTGACAAGCCTGCCTCTTGTTGAATTTGGCGTAACCTCAGAAGTTGGCCCATATTCATCTTCCATATTCATGTGAGTCACTGAAACTGGGGTGGAGGTCAGAGAGAAGACATTGCTGATGAGGAAACATGGTGGAGTGGATTTTCCACTGTTTTGCTGCATAGTCTCTGCTAATGCTGTTATGAAAGAGTGGGCAGTCTGCCCATGGAGCACTGATGGGGAGGAAGACGGAGGGAGGAAGCCACCTCACGCTCCCTTTGTCTTGTTCCACGCCACTTCCAAAACTCAATTGTCTGCCTTCTGCCAGAGACCACAATCTGTGGAGACCCTCAATGCAGCTGTCTACACTCAGGGAGAGGAAGGGGAAAGGACAGAGAAGAAGATGACAAATAAAGATGGAGGTGGGCTGAAATACATGAAATGGAGACAAATAAGATATTACCCACCGTCCATTATCTTGTGATGTCCCTGCCATATCATTCAGTATTTCATCTACCAATTTAGGCTTCTATAAATAAGACTGCATAGGGTGGAGTTGTGTTTTTTCTGCCATGTTTTTAAATATGTAATTATCAGATTGATTGAATACAAAGAGGCACGCCTTGATTGAACATAAAGAAAGTGTGGAATTTTGCATCCAGCTTTGTTTACAAAAAATGGTACATGCTCTGGGTTTATCATGAATTTTTTTTTCATTGGATTTACATCCATTACAGAGCTTTGGAACCTGTGCCATTACAAATTGCTCTATATGTAAAAGGAGTAAATGTGGTTCCAAAGCAACACAGTTGTCAATAAGCATCAAGCAGCCGTCGCTGACGTGCCTGCTGTCTCATCAGTAATCAGGCCAATCTGCTTTAGCAGAAAATGGCCATACACGGCGCAGCATTGATGGAAATGTCTCATTTTAACTTCATGGTGCCTTGAGAAGGCAAAGCAAATCAGTAAATGTTCATGAATTTGACAGTGGAAGCGTGGAAATTCTATGACAACTAGTTGGATTCGGTAAGCTGAGTGCCAGCACTTTGCATTAAGTTACACGAAGCACTAATTGGATGCTACCTGGCTGTACATCACTAGCAGTTCTGAACAGGATCAGGATCTGGCTCTGACAAACAGCAAGCTCTCTGGTGTTGCTGGCTGATTACTCTTAGCAAAGGGAAAACCGAGGCGATGATGAGAAAAAAAATCCCCTCTCTTCTCTCGCACAAGCCCTTGGCCCTGTTGGCACAGCGCTAGCTTTTTGATTTTTCCTGATGTCCCTGAAATTGATTTTCAGCCATGATTGCATCGTCTCTCTGCGGATAATCAAAGATTTTGAATAATTGCTGCAGTATGACTGTACAGTGGGGACTAACAAGAATAGTGGCTACTTCCCCTTGCTGTCATCTATAGTATAATTTTAGCTGAGCACTACAGTATGACTTCACAACATACCTCTCAAATGGTTCCCAGTTGTAAGCTTGACACCATTTGTTTCATTGGACATGTGTAATAGAAATCCTGCTTAGATTTGATTATGAGAGAACATACTATGTTACCAGCTTCAGAAGTATGACTTTGTTTCGTCACTATAAACTATTTTCCATGTGGTTAATATGTAATCACTCATTATTTCTCTGTTGGCTGAGAAAGAAATTACTAATTTATCCTCTCTGATTCATATAGAAAAAGATGTCCACTGTATCCTTGCCTCATAAGCTTGACAATACAACTCTCACTAACATTTTCCCTACATAATCTTGCTGTCGTTGATTTAGAAATATTCAGAGGAAGTTGTTTTGTGCTGTTTCTCCTGGCTGCCTCATGCAAGAGAGACATCACCATCCTGGAGCCACCCTTTTGTGCCACATTGAAAGATGGTCTCTCGTTTAACGTGGGAATGTAACCAGTGTTTGCAAGGGGGGAACCAGATTGATTAGAGGGCGAGGGAAGATTAATAAGCTGCACAGGGTAGTTATGGCAGCCATTGTTTCGTATATGCCCTGTAGAGGTGTGCCTCCCAAAATGCATCATTGTATAAAATATTGACCTAAAGCGCATCATTACTCTTTTTCCCATGTGCCTGCTTTGCTCTCGGAAGGAGGCTTCTAAACAGTATTAAACTGTTCTCACCTTTTTTGAATTTTCATAAACCTCCACCTTAAACAAAAAATACGTGGACCCAAATTCTGTCATGTGTCGAGAGAGTAGTATCAGGAGCACTAGAAACAGGCGGGGGCCGCATTGCCTGATGCCAACACTTAATAAAAGTGTCCATCTCCCCGCTAGTCGGGAGGAATCTGTCCCTGACAAAAGAGCCAGACAAATGAGAGACCTCTGGCAGTGTAGTAAGAGGCTGGAGGTTGGGGTGGGACGTAACCTTGAGGAATAAACTGCACGACCCCAACAACTTGTTTACTTTTTCATAAGGGTCTATTGTAGAGCCCAGTGCTGAGAGTTATGGCTGGAATGAAATTCCTGCCAGCATCAAGCTGTAAATGGCACTATTCAGTATTTGGTTTTACTGATTTAATTTACGGAGACAATATAAAGTCTAAACCCACTTAACACAATAACCTTGAGCAGTGGCTGACACAACTCAGTATCACATGATCACAAGTTAATAAAGTTCACTTATCCGCTGGCTTGTGTTATCAAAAGAAGAAAATAAGAAATCCTGCAGAGATTTTAAAACGCAGCTAAAAAACTCACCAGAAGTATTCCAAAGTAGGCTGCTGACATAAGTGACAGGAAAAAACGAGGGTATGTCTCACGAATCAACCCTTATTCCACAGATTCCATAACTGAGCCCAAATTCACACTATATTTGTTGTAAGCTGTTTTCTATTGGTAATTCTTGAAGCTACAATTGCAAGTTTTTAAAATGTACCATATTCACCAAGTAGTTTTATTTATTTACACATTTTCTTGACAACATATTAGAAAACATCGGTGTAGACATTTAGGGATTCATAAAAGCTAAAGCATAAAAGTTCTAACATTTGGAACATTTTGTTTCCTGCTTTTATTTATTACAGAAATGGATCAAACAGAGTATCTCAAGAAAAACCAAGGCAAACAGTGTCATATAATGTACTAGCACGCTAAGCAAGCCAAAAATGACACTTTTGAAAATACCCACTTAAAACCAACTACTTCTTGACAGACGAGGATGTGAGCGCTTGACTTGTTGACCTTTTGAATTGTGTCTAGCTAGATCAGAGTAAACTAAAGCAAAATTAAAGTCAGTGTTCTACGCGCAAACCTTAATCAACACATATTAAAGGTTTGAAAAATGTATAACCTTTCCCTTATACAAAAGAGGACCATGAATAAAAGTACAAATGACTATGGGTTAACTTATTGTATGCATGTTAAGTGAAAGTTTATGTATGTCATAAACATACACACCTGTGTGTGTTGCTCTGCTCAAGTATGTTATTTTGGTTTTTGAAGTAGATATAGTAGGAATATTGGAAACCAACTGTAATGGATTAAGGGGTGGCATTTGGGTTTTTATTAGGCAAAGTGAAATCACAGTAGATGACAATGAAACTGTTAAAATCACTGTTCTTTTAAGGTAATGTAATTATAAGAAACAACCTCCTATATTCACCATCAATAGCTTTTGGATGCAGTCATGCATGGGAAAATAATGCTTTGCACAACAAAAATCTTTCACTCAAAATGTTTTAAGTGCTAATGGCATTTCTGTATGAAGAATGAAGTGTATTCCAATTAGTCAAATGGCAAAGCTTGATGTTATCTAAAATTGGCTTTCATGTGAGATTTTCTACCCTTGTTTTTTTCGTTACTAGCTGGAGGCATGGCTTTGTTCTCTTTTCTATTTAATTTGCTGCCAACCTGTTTTATTTATTTCTGCGGTTGTAGAAATTACCTTTTGACCTTGATGATTACAAAAAGTAAGTGAATTGAAAAGGCACTGATACCCAGAATTCAGTGGACTGGTGCCGCAAGGTTATTCATCTTCCTACCTGTGGTGCGGTTTCAGTTTTGCAATGGTCAGATTTTAGTTCCCGCTTTGCTGTTTTCATTATCTTAAGAGGGCAGAGGAGAGCTTTTAGCCAGCGACCTTATAAACTTCCATTTCCAATTCAGTACGCCAGCACATAGATATACCCACACACACCACACCATCTGTGAAAGAGGCAAGCCCTCTCCCACCACACACGAACATCCATTCATACTGAAAGCAGTTTCCACAGCAGGTGCAAAAAAAAAAAAAAAATGACCATTTCATACTAAGGAGAAACATGGATGGTGCGTTTTAGCCTGTAATAACTCAACTGTCAATTTTTTATTATTGTATTTTTGGGAGTAATTTATCAAAGTTAAAAAATGTGACATTGCCTCATCATTTGTGGGCGGAGAGTCTCATTGTACATCATAGATGTTTTCCCACTGATTTCTTTGGTATCTAGAAGAAACAATTAATGGAATTTCTCATTGAAAAAGGAAAATAACTTATGTTGCAATAAACACGATCAACTGGGACGAGGATGAATGAATGGTATAATACAGTGACAGTTCATCAGACACATTCTGCCCATGTATCTGTACCAGTGTTGTCTTTCTCATGGCACTCCACCACACAAATTAACACAAAGACAACATATGAATTAAAACGACAACAGATTCCAGTTTTCACGTGAGGTATATCTCGTTTTACAGCTCATCTCCCACTTTCCTCTCTGCCTCCACACATCACGCACAGACACACATACTTTCACAGTATAGCCATATCACTTTTGACACCTGTAAAATATGGAAGTAATGATGTCTACAGCGAATAAATGGCTGAATGAACCTGCAATAGGGTTATATAGTACCATGTTCACCTTGGGGTCGCTCATTCGATTCAGGGGCTGCTATGTAGTGATCAGAAATTATTTCCATCTAATGGTGAAGAAGAGGAGGAAGAACCTGGCAAATGGCATCACAATGGTCCCTGAGCTATAGGATCCCTTCATAATACAGAATAAACCATTAAATCCACAACTGCTTCCCACACCTGCTGCTGTAGTGTACTCATCCCAGAGAGTGAATTTACTAGTGGCTGTCTTTATGTATGAGTAAGTGTACCCATAACAAAACAGAGTTTATCTTTTGCTCTTTTTTTTTTTTTTTCTTGGTGAAGGCATTTGTTTGTGGCAACCCCACACTTCAAACTTTGTCTTTTCTACAGTTAGCAACCGCTTCTGTTTGCTGAAGAAGAGTGTTTTTTTTTTTTTACTCTTGCCACTGAGCAGACATGTCAACACTTTAAGATTACTCTCTGCTGTTGACTCCTGGACACCTGTGAAAAGGTTTTGCTGTCATATCACATTCCCTACACTATGTAGGTTTATGCTCACCATCCTCAAAATTCTTATATAGTTTTTCCCCCTATCTGTCACACAACTGTTCATGTTTTATTGACATCACAGTCCACTTATACAACAGCATCAGTTGACAAAACGTCTACAAATGTGAAGATAAAAAGACAAAAAACATAATGAATAATTCTCAATTAAAATATTTAAAATAACTTCTTAGTAACAAGAGACTGATTCTCACTTGTAGGCAGTAAACTGTTTTAGTGTGTTAAATGTGTGTAAAGTGTGGTGGTTGAGAGCGAGGTAAGGGGGCTGTAGGGTGAGAAATAAAAGAGAAGCTAGTTTGGGCTCTCCAGTATTTCAGTGTTTTCTCTGCTGCCATTTCAAGCTTAGAGAGGCCCGGTGGGGGCTGGAGTGTGTGGGGCTGGAGTGCAGGGAGCACGGGGCACTGTGTAGGCCGAGGCTCAGCATCTGCCAGCCCAGACTGTCCGTGGTTTGTTCCTTTTCCAGCACATACTTACGTAATTATCTGTGATAAACTCCTCTGCAGTCAAGCCACAAATCCACATGTCAGAGGCCTGGCTTACTGAACAACTCTGAGAAAGCCACATGAACACAAGGCCTTGAAGATTCATGAACGTGCATGCGCACGCACGCACACACATTTACCCTTATAGAGAGACACAAATCACACAAATGTGCATTGTCACACACCTACTCACAGTTAGATTCGCACAAACAAAACTTTGGGCTCCAGTGACAAGTGGGTTTTGTATTTTGGAGCCAAAGGATGGAGGGTATAATCCTGGCTTCCACATTGACACTCAGCAGAGTTCAGTGGAGTTCAGTGGTTCCTGTCGTGCCCAGCACTTTCCCCTCTCAACGCTAAGTTCCTCAAAGTCCCTGTGACAAAGAACCTGCTGATACTCTCTACTGTGCCAGAATCAGCACTACAAGAACTACTGCCTCTACTTCCTGGCTGTGAACAACTTTGACTAGTCAAAGCTCAATAGACAAAAGTGAGGGTTATTTTGTTCGTTATATCATGACCTTCTCTTGAGTCTTCCCTATTGCTTACCTTGGAGACATCGTTTATATCATTATAATTAGCCGTTCATGCATGCACATTGTTAAGATAATCATATTTTGTACCATATTTTGCTACAAATTGGGACACAAAAATGAAGAACAATGCCCTGGTTTTGAGTTCAAAGAAATAATAACCATATTATTCTCTTGCCATGTTTTTTTACAAGGGTTCTTGGATCTTCGTTTTGCTGTGTATTATCTAGTCTGATGCCAGCAGAACAGGGGCAGGGGATGACAATGGAATGGTGTACTGCAGAAGACTGAAGGCTGTGCCAGCAGGATAAGAGAGTGAAAAACAGAGGAGGGTGGGGGTTTCATTAGCATAACTAGCGGGATGCCCAGAACCTTTCTGGAGTGGCATGTTTACGGCACCACGCTTGGCAAGAGCACACTCATTTTATAGGGTTTATTAAGGAGACAAGGGGAGGCACAAGCAGGATTTGGGATATTGTTGGTGTGCTTGTTTGTGCTTGTGCTTGCATGCCTGTGTGTGTGAGCACGCAAAAATGCATCTGCTTTTATGTGTGTTTGGCTGTTTTGTTTGCATGTGTGGGGTCTGAGAGGAGGTGTGCTCAGTTTCAGTGGCTGCGTGGCGGCATCTAGCCTAACTACTTTTACATGTTTGTATTTTGGCTTAAGTGCCCTTTAAAAGCAATGAAATAGAAAGTGCATTCATAAGCCAATCCTCCAGAATGATCCCATTTCAGAGGAGCAGAGAATGGGGCTCTTTGTTGTGCTCTGGCTCCTTTCATCTCTCTGAGGTCATTTTCACAGAGCAAACAGGGAGACTCATTATCAACCTGCACCTGAGAGGTCAGAACCTGAACTCTCCCCCCTCCCTCTCTCCCTGTCCAGCCCCCCCCCAGCTGTGCCTCTGCTCACAGCTACCCCTGGTCCGCACTCGGGTTTATTAGCGCAGAACATCTTTTCCAGTGACTGAGCTTGCCCTTATTGTCTACAGCGGTCAGGGTCAAGTCAAGGGCGCTCAGCCTAGATTGGAATCATTTGTCACATGGTCCCGGACTGGAGCTGATTTCAGCAGAGGCTGGGGTGAGGTACACAGCGGTTCTAACACCACCTCTGACACTGGGAGTAGGGGAGAGCAGCCACTGGACTACACAGATGGCCTCAACATATTACAAAAGCACTGCTTGCCAACAAGAGTCCCTCCTTTTATCATTTTTTTGCTTGAAAATATGAAGGCAATGACAGAGGAGACTGGATTCAGAACATAGGTGGAACATGCTCCCTGGATTGTCAGGACATGTGCCTCCAAGTGTTGAGGCATTTCTGGGACCTCTGTCTACCTTTGACAGTTCAAAATTGCCTCATGAGTGACTGTGATAATGTCTACACCTTTTAAGTCCAGAAGGGGGGAAAAAAAATTCTGGACAGAGGACTTATTCCTTGAATTATGTAAACCGTGCAAAGTGTTGCAATTTGGTCTGGGAGCACAGGCAAGTTTTTTTCCCCTTCCACCTCCCTTCATGGTCAGCAGGAGCTTGCATGAACAATGGATCGTGCTGAGGTAGCATGTGGAAAATGACTTTAATACACCATATAGAATGGCTTATTGCTTTGGTCAATAGCACTGCAGTGAAGATGGTGTATCCTGCCACTTGGGAAGGTTAGACCTGTCAAAGGGCCACGGTGACTGATACCCAGGCCCTGCTTATGAGGTCCGTAATAGGTGTGCGTGTGTGCGTATGTGCGTGTGTGTGTGTGTGTGTGTGTGGTGTTGGGGGGGCGGCTGTCTGACTGACAAGCAAAGTTATAAAGGTTACATATGACACACACCTTGTCATTAAGCCTTAGATTAGTCCATATTTTTCTTATTTTTACATCTAAGGCTATTTCATACATGGCACAATAGGATGTCAAGGTAGCACTAAAAGTGCTACACTGTGAAAAACTGTAAAGTAACAAATATGACCAGAGCCCTGAATCAAATAAACAATATGTTTTCATGAACCTGCTGAAGGAAGAAAAAAAAAAGTGGAAATAGTAGAAAAACAAGGGGAAATGAAAGATTGAGCATTAGGCCATTTTAACTTGTTTTCCCTCAGAGAGGGCAAGTGTGGAGGTGAAGGTCACAGAGAGACTAAGCACACAGCTCATAAACAGCACAGCTGGAGGAATCATTGAAATATAGCCCTTTGTTTTCTTGGGGCCGTAATTGGCCCTGAAGCCTTCTTCTCCTTCCCGCTCTCTCTGTCTCTCTCCCTCCCTCTCTCTCGCTGTCTTTTACTCTGCTCGTGTCTTGCACCGGCGTGGTGCAGTTTAGAGACCCAGACCGCAAAAGCTAATGACTTTGGGGTTAAAGGGCACACCTGTGGTCACAGAAACAATACACAATACAATAAATACAGAAAAACATAAACAAACATATGGGGAAATAACAGCCATAGTCATACAACACTCCTTCCTCCCATGAAGGGTTATTGATCAGCTGAAACTGTGATTAATACAATAATACTCGCAAATTTTATTAAATGTGGTGCAGTATTATTACAGGATATTGTTCCAAATTTAAAATAAATTGAAGGACAGCAGCAGGTTAGGTTTTTATACCACATGACAGGAAAAGAAAATACTTATGTCATATATGTCTATATTTTATCAAAATTTTCTACTCAAGCAAAATCAAACCACAAGATCTAGGCCCAGGTCTTGGGGTCAGTTTCAATAGATGTCAGGGTTTACCAAGCACTGTGGTATTTCACATGCACGTGTTTATCCCTGACCCGTCATATTGAAAAGGAGCGTGCATTTACTTACAGAAAGACCTCGGAGTCATACCTGTGTATCCAATACAGCTTTCAGTACCGTCTTCAGTTTGACTTCTAATTCAATAAAATAATTATCAACAATAAACTACACTGTTGATAAATCTATCTACTGTTAATTCAGGACATGGGGAAACGAATTTTGACGTTCATTTAAGCCTGTCAATATTGACACAGTAGAGATGGGGCCCTACTGGGGAGCAAGACAAACTTTTGATGCCTGTGTCATGTGTGTGTTTGTGTGTGTGTGTATGTGTGTGTAATCAAATGCATGCACTCACAGCAGGTTTACTTTCATTAAGTTGACAGTGGTGGAACACCTCTTGAGGGATTAGCTCTGGAAGACGGCTGTCGCTCCCCCTGACTGGAGGCCTGAGATCTCTGAGTAGAGAGGAGAAAAACAGTATCAGATCCAGCTTGAGATAGCAGGGCTTTGCCGTATAATTACCATGTTAACCCAGATGATTCTCTCTGATCTCTGCAAACATCAGGGCGCAGGCCCCGCCAGGCCGGCTTCGGCACGGATCTGTCACAGTGCACTGTGGGACACTGGATGTATGTTAGCTTGCTAGCAATAGGACTTTTGGTGTGATCTGCATATGCTTTATTTTAAACCCCTTGTGTGTTTTAGTGCACACAGTTAGTACAGGCACTTACATGTTCAAACCCCAGAAATGTAAATTCTAAAAAAAAAAAAAAAAAAAATGCAAATATTCAGAAATGCCTGTATGAATTGTGAAACCTTTTTCATTGTTCCTGTTTTAAATTTCATTACGCCTTGTATACTTTCAAAAATAGTTTTCTGATCTCCAGCGCACTGTAAATGTCAACATCTAAAAATGGCATTTTTTTTCTGGAAACCTTATTGTTTAAAATCTTATTTTGTCCTGTTCCTTCAGATTTGTTAATTCTGTTATTCTACGCCAAAACCGTTTTTTTTTTTTAAATCTAAAGCACACAAAATAGGGATATATGAGATCTGAGACCCTTTCCTTCATTGAGTGTTATCGCCCTGAATGTGAGTGAAGATTCTGTCTTTGGTTGCTTGCTTCCTAAGCCTTATTGATCTGTGGGCGTTTTTTTTCTCCCCCATTCTCCGAAGTCACTAAGCTTGCATCAATTCATCTTAATCTGTTTGCTCCTTAAACCCGGAACAAGGCATGTCTTGTTCCTGGTTGTAGGAGTCTCTCGGCTGGTTTCCCTCACATCCTTCCTAGTCGGTCTTCTCCTGGGTGGCAACAAGAGGCTTTTCATATTGAATCAAGTGTTATTGAGTTCCCCCACACACCTCTTATATTCCCCCCTCTTCTTCGTTCTCTCCATTTCTTTTTTTCCTCTCTTCCATCCACTTTTAACAAAGCATTCCTTTAATGACTGGAGGATTACGGGCCAACCTTTTTCAGCCAGTCTGTGGACTAGCCTGTAATCTGACCTCATTACATCCCCTGTGACAAGCTCTCGGGTCACCGCCAAGTGACTACACCTTATCCTTCTGTGAAGCCAAGTTGCACAAGCCCCAACCCTGGGATGACACTCAGTCAACCAAGTCCGGCAGCCAGGGCACTCTTTTTCTGTCCGCCATACCTGTCCACCAAAGCATAGGATCCCTTGATCTTGTTCCCTTCCCTTAACTTTTCCCTCCATTACACCACAGCCAAGATGAATGGTCGTTTGTGGGGGCAGATGAAAACACAATTGTGTGGGCCCAGGCATGGCTGTGTCACTGATAAATGTGGAAGGGACATGTTGTTCCACTGGCTCCTCATTTTCTGACAGAGGAAGGTTGTAGCAGCAGGCCTCTTCCGGATTACTCTACAGCCACACATATATTCACAGTCAGACACCAGACACTTTGTATTGTGTCTCTCCTTCTCTGTCTGGCCTTTCATATTATAAGACAAACACATGTGGAGTGTGGTGGATGACGATGACGTAGTGTTATCCATTTTCATACATTATATATTGACTATTACTGATTTAAGTGTGCTTGTCAAATCAAAACTTAAATACAATTTTCGTAGTTGAGCAGTGCTACATGCTTTGGCCTACAACAATACAACACAGCATATCACATATTTAAAGCATAGCAGCATTATATTATAACACTCAAGCGCATTGATATCAATAAGCAGTAGCTGGTATGTGGTTTTTTCTATATAAAAGGAGAGGTGGGGCAGGGGTTCCTGAAACCATCTTCAATCGTTCCTTATTTTCTGCTCCATTTGTCTCTCTTTTCTCTTCTGCCTTTTGTGACTCCAGTGCTCCTACAGGCCACTGTTTTCCCCCCACTTTTTCTTCGCTTTTCCTTGCCTCAGTCTATCCCCATCTCCATCCCTTCTCTCCCCCTGCATGAGTCCCTTCATCCCACCAGTGTTTGAGGGGCAGGTGTTGACAGCGAGCTGGCATGTCGTCAGGCCTACTATGCAGGATTGTGTGGTTGCACTGGGCTTGAGAGGACAAGGGAGGCCAAGGCAGGTCCATTACATCACCCCCATCAAGACTGATTGGGCTCAGGACGGGGGTCCATGCATGCTCATGAGCGGTTGGCCTGGCCCGGCCCATATGCCTTTAATACAGGAACAGATGTGGAGCACAGACCCTGAGCTCTCACTCCCCTCGTTCCCTTTCTCTGCCCTCCACACTGACTCAAGCCAGCCATGTTGTCCTGGGCCATGCTTAGTTGGCTGATAGTGTGGGTTTAATGGGAACTAACTGGCATACTAAGATGGTTGGGTGGACATGATTTTTATTTTATATGGCCTTCCTCCAGAATTGTCTTTGTTGTGCTCTGCTCTGAGAAAAAGGGAGGGAAGCAAATGTCGGAGAGGCGATGACAGAAAAATGAATTGTTGGCAGATGATACCAAACTCATATATCATCAAGCCTTTTGGGACATGGTTTCTTTTACAAACACACCAAATGGACCATAACAGGTTTAGAGAAATGTGTCAGTTGATATCCTGTCACTTATCAACTGTTTTTGGTATATTTTTACAGGCAGTCATAATAACTGCATTGGCCTAAAGAATGCCACCTATCCAAATATATCATGAACAATAGTGATCGGACACACTTTCCCAGAGAATTATTAATGGTCCCAGCCACTCTCCACTATGTTCACATCCATGTAGGAGTCTGTGGTGGGGAGCAGGTGGGAGAGGCTCTGCTGTGTCGGAGTAGTAATTTGTTGGATCTGAACCAGTGGCGACTAGGGGGAGAGACTGTGCCATACCACAGACAAGTAACCCCATGAGTTTCTCTGTGTGGCCAAGGCTAGGTCTGTTCTGTCATCTTGTTTTAGATTTTCATGTTGACTCAGGTAAAGCAAGGATGGGAGGTATCAATAGAGGGAAGGACAGAAAAAATTAGGGGTCAGTGTGAGGGTGGATGGATGTAAATATGTCAGAAGGAGATAGAGGGAGAAGGGATATGAAAAGGCAAAAAGAGCAGAGTGATATGATGATAGAGGAGCAATGGACAGGAAGCAGCAGGGGTTGACTCGTATCTCCTCAATAGCATCCCTCTCCTGTCAGCTGTGCCAGAGCAGTGCATATACAGCCAATCAGGTCCTGAGGTCTCTGGCAGCTATTTCCTGGAGCGGGATTACCGACCCCTCCTATTGGGCGGGACAAGGCCTCCTGGTCTGAATTCATCAGCGACACGGCCTACGAGATGTAGGAAGCAGGTTAATAGACACTCATCAGACATCTGCCGCTGGGTTACCGTCCAATAATCTTCTCCCTGGATCTGCTGCCAGCAATTGATGACCACATTTTTCCCCCCTAAACCCTTCAACTGCTCTCCCTCCCTCTCTCTCGCTCTCTCTCTCTCTCTCTCTCTCTCTCTCTCTCTCACTTTCTTGTCCCCCTC
Source organism: Rachycentron canadum (assembly GCA_038496675.1). NCBI lineage: Eukaryota > Metazoa > Chordata > Actinopteri > Carangiformes > Rachycentridae > Rachycentron > Rachycentron canadum. The sequence continues at coordinate 15,684,063 of CM076654.1, forward strand.
CTCTCTGTTCCTCCCAACCTGTCTTTTGAGTATACAGTGTTACACACAGACAAATTCACTCTCAGACAGATCTGTGATTGGGTAAATGTGCACACATTTTCAACCCCCTTCACCCCTTACTCTCCATTCCTACCAATCTCCCCCTCATGCTACTCTGATGGCAGCAGACTTTTTCAATTTTGAGGGCCACTTCTGACCGAGTCTGGTGACAGATTTGGGAGCCCAGCAGTGGCTCAGAGTAGCTGTCTGATGAAAAGTCCGCTGTCATACAAGAGCCAACTGTAATCCTCCCTTCTGAAGAACATGGCCTACATCCTCTTGGCTCCAAACCACTTCCTGCTCGCACCGCCAATGAGGAATGACGATCGCTGGCAGCGTCTGACTTCTCTGTTTTTTACATTCTGTACTTTCCTGACGCTCTATCGGTCTCTCACTGCATCTCCCTGTCTTTTAATAGTTTAATTTTGCAAAGGACATGGGCATCAGTTAATACCGAGTTGTCTTTGTTCTGTGCAGACAACATTTACATTTTTTCTTCAGCGAACGTATGGTTGTTGTAGTTTTGTTTGTTATTAGTTCATTAGCTCTAATTAATTTGAATTGTGCACAACCTTCATCAGCTATGCACTGGATAACCCCCCTCCGCCCACCTCTGCCCCCCTCAAATTTTAAATGTTCTCCATAGACCTTATTACCAAAAATAACTAAGTTCCTCTATTGACAATTTTCAGCATTCAAGGTTAGTATTACACTCTGGGGTATATAATGGCTCTCCTAATGATTGCAACCACATAACTCCAGTGAAAACCATGTGGCTCCTTTCTTATTGACTGTTTTCTCAACCAGGTTGAGAGGGCAAGTAGAGAGTGAAGCTCCCCTTCTGCCAGGTTATTTATGACTTTTCTTCCCCAAAGTTATTTTTCTTTCTGTGATTGCGGAGTGGTGTGTTAAATCCGACGTGTCGGGAGATTACTCAGCTGGCCGTCAAGTGCACATGGTCAATTTGCCATGATGAGAGGAACTGGATCACACAACCCCTGGAATCTTTCAGTGCAATCTCTTGGGGGGATTCCTCACACACTCACTCTCTCTCTCTGTCTTGCAAGTGCACACACACACACACACACACACACACACACACACACACACTAAAGGAGGACGCCAATGTGGTAGTCATTTTGGCCGCCAAAATCAAATGGAGGTTCAATTGTTTCCACATTTCTTAAGATAACATTATGAGAGGGAGAGAGTTCGGAGGGCCGGGGCAATCAAACGTGTTCTGTTCAGTGAGGTTTCTATGAAAGGAGAAATAATGGGGTCATAGGATGAAAGGTGAGACATATGTAAGAGCTGTTCCTGGGTTCAGCTATAGGACAGTGCCACTTGTTTCTGACTTCTCAACACATGCACAGTTCACTGCTGTCAAAGGAAGCCTGTTACAGATGCCCCATGGCCACTCCTCACAGCAATTAGTGCAATTGGACCTAATAATTTTGGGAATTTCTAGAAAAACAGGAGGGGAGGGGTCAGTAACAAAACCTGTAGCGTACCAAGCACATGTTGGAGTAGTTAGCATAACACCCTTTGAATACTTTCTCTATGAATGACTGATGTAAATGTAAATGCATGAATATTAAGGGATTGCTGTCTGTAGTCGCTTTAGTGCTATCTGTTGGCGTGAGCCATTAAATTGCTCCTTAAGTTTCCTGAAGTCTCCTGATGCGTGAGAGGGGAGTGGTTAGTAGCAAAAGAGTTATTCATAACTGCTGATTCTTTTGTGTGAGGGATCTGTATTGGACAGGGGTGTGTTGAATGCTGGTACCCGTCTTGGGGTCTCAGAGGGAATTTGGGACTTGTAGAATGGGCAAAGGGGCGTTTCCTCCGTTCACACTTGAGCTCTGCCCAGCCATGCTGAACCCCCCGGCCTTCATCTCTTCTCTAGGCCATCATCTCGGCTCTCCCAGCAACAGAGTAATGGAGTGGGGACCATTACGGTCACTATGGCTAATACTGGGCTAATGGAGTTCAGATAGAGGACCAGCCCACTTCTACCCATTAAAATAGGCTACAGCAGTTAAGACGCAATTAAGAACTGGGAAGGCTGAACCTTGGGAGCCGTCTTTTTGAAATTCAAATATGCTCTTCATTTTTGTAGGTGACACATCACTCAATCAGAATTTTTATGCTCTGAGGGAATATGAGCCTTGTGTGTGCTTGTGTGCACACACTCTGGAAACTATGAATGTATTATACTGTCGATAGTGCAATTCTATGCAAAGTTTTTAAAGTTCAGAAATAATTTTTGCCTGGACTCTTGCATGCCTGGATGAATGCATACACTTGCTAACAAACAACTTTGTTGTAATCTTGGTCACGGTCTGCCTGAGCCTTTAATGAGGGACTTTTTGTCACGATGGATCTCCTTCTGATCCTCAGTTAGAAGTGAAATTCATGCAGTCAGCAGTCAGCACTTCTTTGCACAGTAGCTTGCTGCTGCAGAAATCCACGAGCCAAGAGATTTTGAGTTCCAATGCCGCCATATTTGAGGCTTCTGTTACTTTCCATGTTCAGACTGGCCTCTGCCTTGGCCACATGATTTGCTACACTCCTAACTCCTGATGCCAAGAACTGTCTTCCTCTGACTTCTGACATCAGCCATCTTTAAACACTTTGCGCTGCGCTGCATTCTCTTGAATTTCTCTCTTTCCTGTCTCTGTCATCTCTCTCACATTCTCTATTTTGCTCTCTCTCTTTCATTTGCTTTTCCCCTTTGTGTTCCTCCTCAGCGATCTGGCTTACAGCTGAAGCTGATTCAGGCATGGAAGGGATCAAATGATTTCAGCTGGAAAAACTGCATTCTTTTTGCATATTGCTTTGAACCCTGCTATTATCCAGTTGCCTGTTTTACAGTAATACCCTTAAACAGAAAGCCTGAGATGGAGAAACCTTTGCACAGTCTCTGACTCTGTCCAATAGCACTTAATTTCAAAAATATCCTTGTACAGTGATTGGGTGTCACCCAGAGAAAGAGAAAAGGATGGATTTTCTTTGGTTTTGTCTGGCTCATAAAAAAAGGTATTAAAAAAAACAAAACCTAAAAATGTTTTTGTTTACTTATACAACCCTTGCTTAATAATACTAACTACTGAAAAATCAACCGCACTTACTGGCTGACAGTCCGAGTTTCACGGTGGTTATTTCTTTGTGAAATAAAAGAACATTTTAAGTTGGACATACATGATTATAATGTGTGTTGTACATGACGAAGGCACTTCATATCTTATTTTGCATGCAGTGTTTTGGACAGGGCAGAAGTGAATACAGGGTGTATCCCTTTGGGGGGGTCCCGAGATTTTCCAGCATGATCTAGAATGGGCGATGGGCGTTTCTCCTTGTTCACACTTGATCTCTGCCCAGCCATGCTGAACCTTGTGGCCTTCCTCTCTTCTCAGGGCCATCGTCTCCACTTCCCTCCATGCAGCAGAGTAATGGAGTGGGGAACATTAGGGTCATAGTGGCTAATATGGGGCTAATGGGGATCACACAGACGCCCGGCCCATATCTACCTATTAAGTACGCAAGTAAATTAAAGACTTTTAAAGGACAATAGGCAGGGAGTGTCCAAGCACCGCTGGTTTTACTGCTGTCCGTGCTGCTCATGAAATATTAGAATTTTTCAGCTCGTGGTTCTTTCTAATCCTCTAGTCAATGACGGAAATTATTTGAATTTGGATATAACATTTTGACATTTGCATATTTATATTTATAGATTGCTGTATTATTCCATAATTTAAATTATGCTGTGTAAGTTAGAGCTGCTGCAATTCTGCCGCTGCTTTTCTCCGTCGTAGTTTAGCAGGTATTACTGGGTTTATAACGTGCTAAGTTAACCATAGTATTAGTATTTAGAGTAAGTAATGCATATGTTTGAGTCTCACTATTACCTGTGCATATTTTTCCCAATTTTTAAAAAAAATCCCTTCCCCAACCTCTTCCAGCCTGTCTGTATCTCTTCCTGGTCAGTAACTATAGGAGGAAGGCCATTATTCCAGATAGAGGTGTTAGCTGTGCTGGGCCGATCTGTATTGATCGCCTGTGAGAGGACGCTGAGCGGGGGAGAAGGACTATTTGCTTTAAAGTTCAATGGCTCTCCACCGCTGTTAGTGTTGCAGCCACAGGAGCAATCGATATCTGGACAGGGACCCATGTCACGAGACACGCTCCCCATTTAGAAACATCATAATACTCTGCTGATGCTGTTACCCCACGGCCAGTGCTTGTGTTTAGATTTTTTTTTTTCCTTTACCCCCCTCCCTTATGTCTTGCTTGTCATGTTCCCCCTTTGCACCTTACAAGCTTCTTTCTTATTTCATACTGTAGGCTGGGTTTTAGCATGGCGGGCTGGAATCAGTGTGAATTGTAATTATAGATGATACACATGGCTGGAAGGAAGAGATAGAGGGAAAACACAGAGCAGAATAAAAGGCAAACAGTCATTTGCCGCAAAGGTAGGTGTCAAAAGGTAACTGATTATGTAAAGAACACAGTGAAGGTGTTCTGTAATGTGTGTGTGTGTTTGGGTGTGCACACATCCCCTTTTTGCCTATGAAATAAAAAATATATAATAAAATGTGCTCATTGCATTTCTTGGCTGTGGTTCAAGTGCTGAGGGGAAGAAAGAAAAAGGGCGCGATTGTTTCTAGTTCAAGGTGTGTAATGCACAGAGGCATACATACATAATGGGGTATTGTCAGGGGGTTAGTATGAGGATATTAATGCCCTGGTTTGTCCATGCTATTTGGTGCAGTGTCGCTCCCTGAAGGGAACAGTAAGGGTAGGCTGCTCTAACTACTCTACCCCCTCCATACCCTCTTCCCCCAAGGCCCCGACTAGAGGTCACTCTGTTTAGCACAAAAGGCAAAGCCCATTTTCGCCATGATTTACCAAATTCTCCTCTCCTCTCCTCTTCCCTCCCCTTCGTTGGTAAACATAAATGCCCCGCCTTGCCTCATTGTGTCCCAAGCATTCACCCTCTTTTTAAACCCTCTCAGTATCCCTGCTCATCCCTCTGTGTAATCCCTCTCTAGCCGTATGCATATGCATAGCCACTCTATGGCTGTGCATACATTTGCATCAGACCCCCCCTACCCACCCCTCCCCGCACCTCCTTCTACCAACACTCCCACCTCTGCCAACACTCCTCCCCATCGCCTCTCAATGAACCTGTTTACGTTTGAACATTTTCACTGGCATTTGAACTCATCCCATCGATTTCTTTATGGCGAGAGGTTGTGAGGCAGTTCCTTAAAGGGGTTGAAATCGACCATCTAAATATTTGACTAAGAGGTCACTGAGATTGCGCCAGGCCCAAGCGAGAAATTCAGACAGAGCACGCAGTGTGAGAGAAAAGAGGAAGTGGCTGGACGTCTCTGACAGGAAGAGGCTGGAGGGAAGAACCAGCCGGAGGGGGAGTGCTGCAGCAGGGAGCAGAGAGAGGCTGCAGTGCTCAACCTAGATTGCATTTTACTTGGGCTCCACAAGAGGGTGCTGCTGGACAATCCATCCCAGTTCTTTAAAAAGAAGATGGAAAAAATTCCATAACACCACATATATTTATATATATTCACATTTAAACAACCTTCACTCTTACTCCTTCAACTAAAGTTATGTACTTATACTTAAGTTGCAGTCCTGAAAGCTAAATTGATTGTCCTTGCACTTCTCTAAGTACTACTATTATGCATGTGTGACAGTAATTACATGCTAAGCCGTCAGTGACATCAAGCAAAATTGACTTCACTCTTCGCTTGCATTGTCAATCCATCGTTTTGCCTGAACAAAAATGTGTTTCAGAGATAAATCTGAATGGAGAGAGGTCTTGACCGACACATGGAAGAAATGCGAAATAATTAATCTAATTGAATGTCTATTAAAATTATAATTTCTGCCTGATTGGGAAAGTGAGTGGCAGTGTCCAGAGTATTACCTGCCACAGTGTTCCTCACTTCACCAAAGACAAGGCTCTCTCCCTCCCTCCTTTTTCTCTCTCTCTCTCTCTTTCTGTCACACTGTTATCTCTCTCCTTCTGTCTTCATCTGTACACCATTCCAGAGCCCTCGTCATGATTCACGTAGAATCCCATCCTAAATTGCAGCATTAGGATATACAGATGACAACATTTGCACTACAATCCCCTCCCATTATGCCCACCATGACAATAGCCCAAGGGCACACAGAGGGGCTCATGTACCATCTCCTCTGGATCCTTTATGCTTAAATGAATAATGCATACAAATATCCACTGTAAAACAAGTATGTGTCCTCTGTTATTAGCTTAGCACAAATTATGTATTTTACTGTACATTTGCCATCACTGGCATATGTTCCTTGTCAAGACAATGGTTCCTACGTTTTGAAACTCGGGGGGGAAAAAAAAAAAAAAAAAAACAGGATTTACATCAGAAACATTAGAGCGACGCTTGTCTTCACAATAGCAAGGCTCTACATAATCCACTTGTTATTGGGAGTTGTTTAAATAATGGTAATTACTGATCTCTTTACATTGCATTCTCCCCCATTAACAAGCTGTGTGTCTCCCCCTCTCTTACTCATTGTCTCTTTTCTTGCACTACAGTTGTATGCTGCCGTGGTGTCTGTATGCGTGGTGTCTGTTGTCATGGTGTTCAGAGCCAATGCCAGATGTCATAGTTAACTTTTAGAGAGAGAGAATCTTGCTAGAGGCTATTTTGTTGTCAGTGATTTAGATGAAACACTGAGATGTTAAAATGTTAGACTTGCCCCACAAAGCTTCCCCCTTTTTCTTGGCTTTTTTTATTTTTATTTTTTTTATTATTTTTTAGCGAGATAGTAAATTTACCTTGAGGGTACACTGCCTTTTGCTCTGTTAAATACTCACAAAGCATTATTTGAAATCAGCATGAGCAAGTAGTTATCAGAGAACAACTAAAAGTGGCTATGATAAAAATATATTTATGTTCTATTTAATATCATCAAAAAAAAGAGGGGAAAAAAAGAAAATATAAACTGGAGTCAGCAATACAAATTGATTCCTGCTTGTGAAATTGCATTATGTCTGTTTGACTATACCTGACATGTTTTATGTCAATATATCAGAATTTTCTCAGACTAAACTAACTTGATATGGCTTTTTCTCAATTATCTCATTCTCAGTAATAGTTTCTTGTAATGAGCCAGTATCCATTTTGGAAAAATAAGCACATCTACCACTCAGTAATTCATTCTGCTGCTTTGGCAAGATTGTCCTTTTCTTCACCAATTCTTTATCACAGTAAATGCAAGATTTTAAATGCTAATCTGATTTAAACACATTTTGATCTAAAAGGTTAGTAAAGAAATAAGTATAAGATCACATCATATAATTAGAAGCTGTTGATTCCACTGTTTAAAAAAAGTCTAATGAATTATAGGTAAATGCATGCATATATACTGTGTGTATGTTTGTATATTTTACAAGCATTGACGTATTACGTACATAAATTAGATAAACATTTACATACTGCAAATGAACTGCAATTGGACCTCTGAAATTTACTGTAATACATGTTACTCTATTGAATAGGTCCTGAATACACACGATTTGTCTAAATAATGTATCATAAATACTTGCTTTAGCATTTTTGAAAATCAATAACTAATAACTGCATAATATAATATTGCAGAGTTATAGAAACACTTGTATTCACAATTGAAACTATGAAGATTTGAAAATGATAAAAAAAAAAACAAAAAAAACATTTTTTTTTTAAGTATGTTGTTAAGAAATCAAATTAATTAATTCTGTTTATTATTCTCTGAATATGTAGATTTTGTAGATACTGTACAGAGTGGAGCGGCTGCGAATGAATTAGACTGTAACATTTTACATTTAGGCAATAATTCATCAACTTACTTTTATTGGTTTAATTTATGGGAAAGCAATTTTCACTACCAGCAGTGTGGTAAACATCGTTAATCAAAATACATTATTATAATGAAGCTGTTTTAAAATGTTTATTAAAGGAAATAAAAAAGGGGTTACCCTTGCTTTGTGCATCTTTCCATTGTCGTGATAATTAATAGCTAAACTGAATGTTTTCTTTGCCAGTGCAGATGAGGAGAGTGCTAGAGCAACTATAAATTTAACAATAGGTAGGCTCAACCTTAAGTGATGAACAGTATGTAATATTACAAGAGTAGTCCCATGCAAATGCAGCGCCCCACTGCCTTACACAATGCTGGAGACGACAGCCAATTAAATCCATCGATGTAAATGGCCAAACTAGTTGGCCGATGCTCATTGGTCAGCGGGTGGCCACTGGATTTTTGCATTTAATGGTTGATGGTGTGAAAGAGGGATTGTGTATGAGCATGTGCGTATTCGTGTTTAACATTGTGTTGCTTTAGGTTGAAATTATGATTCTGAACCGTCGTGGTGATCTGAGATGAGTCATCGTTGTGTCCTTGGCATCTTGGGCGGAAGCAACAGTGTTAACACCCCTGTATTGAATGTAATGATTTGATTGTGAAAATATTTAATGTTCTGGTGCAGCTTTGCTTTGGTTACTCTTGCTTACAGTATCTATGCTGATCTGCAGGCCAGTAATTTAGTTGACCTCATGAAACACTTAGCGACTTTGTACCAAGACTTGCGTCACGAAGTGAAATGTTAACCCCTCCACCCCGCTCACTAAGTTCAATTTGGGTCGTTTGGTGACAGCTTTCTCTCCCTCTCTCTGCCTCTATCTCTCTTTCCCTCCTGCGGCAGGGATGAGGAATCACACGCCACTTGAGTGCCATTTGTTAATGAAGGCCAAAGTGTTAGATGATAAATATAGTTGAAGAGAAATGGCACATGTAAGTGATCTCATTTAGGAGCATTACATTTGAATTTATTGGGGTACTTAGAGGGGACAGAGGGGCCATGGCTCTGAGGGAGAGGGGAAGGGCGTAAATGACTGACTTATAATAGACAGTTGGGCAGAGCAACTTATATATACCATAGATATGTACTGCAACCACAGAAGGATGCATGATCTGTGTGTTTATGTGGCATTGTGTACATGCTTGTATACAGCTGAGCATATATACTTATATGAAGCTAAGTGTACAAACTTAATATGTGTGTACATAGGGTTTGTTTAGGTTGATAGAAGCTGAGGAGATAAACAGCTTGCATTAACCCTCTTATTTTACCTCTTTCTTATCCTCACCACTTTAATATAAACTCCATTGCTGTAGGATTGTAATGTTAGCCTTGTGTTTTGAATGTGAGTTATTACACGTCTGTAAATAGGAAGTACAAAATAAAGACGCATAGAACAAGGCATTGAAATATATCACCTGGAATTTGACCATAAACATCATTATGATCCACCACAGACTGTCTGCTTTTTCAAAAGCAGACATTTATGCCCTGAATTTGTTGGGGGGGGGGAAAAAAAAAAAAAAAAAAAAAAAATTCAATAATCATTACCGGCATAAAACATCGTTAGGGTGTGAAACCAGTAAAACATGAGACTTACAAACAGAAACAACAAAAACATGTTTATTAAACAGGCATTGATTTGTGTAGGGACATGTTTGGGGAACAGTTTTCACTTGTTTCAGGGCTTCTTTTCTGTGTTTAATCCTCGCGTCAGAGGAAAAGAGCTTTGCAGGAGTGAGTTGCCTGCTTGCATGGTTCACGGTTAATTTATGTTCAGTTTTGTTACAGTAACTACACCCATATTGTGCAGTCAACTGTTCAGAGGAGTCCTACAGTATCTATAAACATTGGCAGAATGAGACACACAGAATAAAAGACCTGCAATACCTCCAACTGGTTGACACAATTTGGATTGCAGAAGACGAACAATATATTCAATCCATTTCTTGGCCCCGATGCATTTAGTGAATACAGTGCCTGGTTGGTAAGAGGGATGTTGACAGAAAATCAAAAGCAATGTAGCAGCAGCGTCCTATAATGGAGACTTAGCTCTACTTTACACTCCTCTTACAAAGATCTACGATTTGAAAACAATCAATCCCTTCATGAGAGCTTGTTATTTTCTCCTATAATAAGAGTAACAGCTTTTCATCATTCCTGCACAGCACTGATTGTGTTTACACTGGAAATATAAGCATTCACGGCATGAGTGTGAGTAGAAAAAGAGAACATAGCAAAGGTTCTATTTTGTGAGAATCCCACTTTTTCTTTTTCCATTCTTTCACTTGTCTGGGGAACTTGTTTTGCTGTTGTCAGATGTTATTTAGGATTGAAAATATCCTCGTGCCATATCGATGGCTCGCCATGAAGGTGGCAGAGCCGGGTGCCGGATGTCTTCTCCCTGATTTTAATTTGAGGCCAAGTTAATATTTACCACAGAGCATTTAATCGTGTTGAGCCACGAGGATGGTTTGACAAATTATCCTTTTGTGCGCCTGTTCTCTTGTATGCGTTTGAAGTTGCTTTTGTCTGAATTTCTTCCTGAAACTTCCTGTTGGCAATTCTCACTTCCTGTAGCCTTCTGCCTAATTTCAACTACACATTTTTGTGTGATTCTGTATCTGTTCACTGCAATTACATGGAAACATCTGGAGTCTCTGTTGAACCAGGTGTTGATAAAGCAAATAAGCTTCTTTAGTAAACGGTTAATGTTTTGACTCGGTGCAGACCAGCGGACCGAAGGGAATGTTTCTTGTTAAGGCCGAATAACACATGAAAGAGGGCACTGTTTGCCTGTTTCTGCAGGACCCTGCCTATAGCACATCCTCTATTAGGCCTGGTTACGTTTTTTTCTCACAAATGACCGTTTAACCGTCTTTTCCGCACCCTGACGCCTCGCCTGTTATTATCGTCATTGTCTCTTTTTCTGCTGTATACATGTATGAGGCTGGGCCCTTTAATATGCGGAGAGCTTTTCCTAGGCTTTCCTACGGGCACAGTGGTCTGTGTTTACTCCTCAGTCAGAATGCCTCCTTTCCACAAGTTTGACATGCCTTTTTGTTACCATGGTAAGCCCTCCCTTAAAATATATATTTCTGCTTTTGGCCTGGATGGTTTTTTTATCTCACTGGTTTAGAGCCTGTTGCCCCCAGGGCCAGATTTAAATGTGTGTGGGTCTTCAAGGATTTCTCTGCAGAAAAGCCGTTTGGATTGCAGCCTCACCGCCATACAAGTGCGACCGAATTGTGTCATTTCAGGTTTTTGAGCCATCGTTGGAACCAAAGGAAAGTCCAAAAGAGAAGCAAAAAACACAAGACAAAAGCTGATGAAAATGGACCAGATTGGATTATGTCAGACTTGGCATGTGCCTCGTTATGAGGGAAGTCTTCGTTCTGTCTTATCACACTCTGCCTTACAGCTAAATGAATTAAAAAAAAAAAAAAAAAGGCAAAGCACAGCTTGGCTTCTTGGAAAACAACAGCCAGATCGTAACTGTAAATACTGGCTTAAAGTGGTGTGGGCTCTGCATGATTTTCAGTCACAAAACAGGAAGTGAGAGGAGTTTAAAAAAAGAAACATACACTTTGATTGCACTAACTTTGGAGACATGGGTCGCTTTTTAAACAGTTAGGGGGCAGTTAGATGGGGCAATCTTTTCAACACTTGATGAAATTCACCCAAACATTTTTCTTATCGGTCCATGTTGTCTCAAACTTGGATTGCTACGTAAGCGTTTGCTCATGGGTTCTTATGTCTAGGGAGCCACTACAGTATGTTCAGGTGGCTATAGCTCTCAAAATATATGTGTGAAAAAATATGAATTGGGAAATGGTTTGTATGGTTTGAGGACTGAATCTGTAAAAATGCTTTCCACTGCTTGGGACACCAGATAAGAAATTATAGAATAATAATCTGAAAAACATATACCACAGAATGGCTATGGGAACAGATCGCACAATGTTTTTTTTTTACAATTTCACAATCATGCATTTTGTTTAGCTTCTTTCTCACTCATTTCTGCATCACTTTTAATTAGTGCAACTTAATCGCCATGTCTCCAAGAGCCAGGCTGCCTGTTTGCAACGTTCAACAGGTAATCAAGACTGATTAAGCACTGAACGTAGCCTAATTGCATTAGATCTCAGAAGCACACTATAACCACCATAACTAAACACACATGGTCTCCTGGAAAAAAAAAAAGTTTAAATCTCACAGGAGGAAGTATTTGCTTCTTCAGTAGCAAGAGAGAGAGGCTTGTGATTGTGAGAATTAATTTTTGTAATTAAATTACAAAGCTCAAATGTGATGCCAGGAAATCTGCATCAGTCAATGGTAAAAGTGACAACTTTTTTTTTTTTTTGTGGCGAAGGCATAGGTTGATGAAACTGTGTCATATATTTAATTGAATTGCATTGTTGAAGCCACTACAAAACAGAATTGATTGTGTACAGTATCACAGGGTTTGACACAGGGTTTTTTCCCAGAAGGAGCACATGTGGCTCCTTGGGCTCCTTCTGCTAAAAACTATATTTCTTTAATAATTTTATGATTTTTTTTTTTTTTTTTTTTTTTTTTGTATGTGTTTTCCACATCATAAAAGTTTACTTGAGATGGTGGGAGCTCAGCATGTGCGGAGACTCATACAGTGTAACCCACCTTGTTTTCTGTAGCTACTATTTTCAGATGCCCCTTTAATACCTCACATGGGGGCTGTCGGTAGACACTACAATTCACCAGTGTTCCATAAATGCCTCACATGCAGGCTATTGGTAGATGTTTGCTAGGCAACTGCACTCAGTGAAGCCACTGTTATACTTTCATCTGCTTTATGAACAGTATAAACATTAAGAACATCTCTAGATTGGAGTAGTTCCTCTTAGTTCCAAAGAAAAAAATCTGCTCAGGCTGTTGAGATACAAAGGATATCACTGGTCCAGCAGCTTCTGTAGCAGGTCATCTAGCCTCCTTTAAACTCAGCCAGCGGTCCACAGCAGACTACACTAGAACCTCTTTGCACTTTGCATGGGTGGATCATGTGATTTTCTTTTCAACAGGCAAAATTGGTTTAACGTACTGACCAAGCCATTGAGATTGTTATGTTATCAATCCTAAAAAAATAAAGCCTGCATCTGCTGAGTTTTGTTTTAAAAAAAAAAAAAAAAAAAAAAGTGCAAGTGCAATGCTGTCGAGCCCTGCACGGTGCATGAAACATGCTCTGTTCTCTACCACTTCTGAACAACTGTATCACTGTGAAGGCCTTTAAGTGTGCTGTGACATGTCTTCAAGTCCTTGTTTAGCACCTCTCTTTCTGTGTTGAGAGTGTGAACTGATACCAAGTGTCAGCTAGTGTCAGGGACAGAAATGGTGAGCGAGAGCTAGCTGAGGTCTACATAAACGAAAAGAGACCGCGAGGATTAGCCTTGGGGAAGGCAGGAGGCACACTGGGGAGAAAGAAATGAAAACAGGACTGAAAGAAGAAAGAAGGAGAGGAGAGTGAAAAAGAGAGACTGGGCTTTAACCGGGGGGGGGGGGGTTGTCAATTTTCTCCAATTTAGCTCAGGAGGAAGCTATTTTCTTGGAATTAGATGGTTGGATCAATGCAGCTTTTCAGCCATTTATTAGTGCATAGTGACATCAACTGTTGTTGTGTCCATCACCAGGCGGAAGAACCAAAAACAGTATTTTCACAGAGCTCAACCTTATCACCACCCATCACTTAATTTTGCATTTAAAGTGAGAGCCAGGAGTTCAGCAGTGAAACACTTTGATTGAGCCCTTTGAACTCAACCAGGAAAGAAATCAGTTCTCTTAATCCTGGCTCCTATGTGATCATTCTAGCCAGAGGATACAGACCCCGGTGTCTATCGTTCAGCGGGGTCACTTGGCTGCAGCACCATTACGAATGCAGTCGCACCTGTGATCTGAACTTCAGAATGTTGAACCAGAGTTAATAGATAAACATGCCAAAGACATGGCGCAAAAGAAAAAGAAAAAGGAGGTGTGAATGAGTCATCTGTGAAAGGTTCATCCATTGCTGACCTGCAGAACTCTTCCAGCTGGCCTTGATAGCCTAAGGTTATATGAGCTATGCCATAAGTGATTGTTTTGATCGTACAACAAGTACTGCACCTCTCAGTGAGAGGTCATGCTCTCATCTTTAGGTATTTCACACATTTCATCATATCTTACCCACAGAGACGAGCAATGTTATATGCATACTTGGAAAAATAGTGCAATGCTGTGTCTTGTGTAAATGTGTTTAAAAGCAGTGTGGGTGTATGTTGTGGATCTCAAGGGTTTAAGGCATCTTCCATCGAGTACATCCAAGTCAACATCTGGAACATAGCAGGTCGTGCAGAGATCCTTTTTAGTATTCCCCAAACTCATAAACACTGCAGATCAAGGGCCAAACACACCTCTGTTTCTATCCTGGAGAAATCTATTGCCATAATTTATCAACTCTGATTGGTTAACACTTGGACTCTCAAAATGGAGCTCTTCATAATTTAGAAGCTGCTCTAAATGCAGTTGGCTGGGCTACATCTAAATGTTTAAAAGTCAAGTGAAGGAAGGAGGCGGTTAGACCTGAAGTTATGTCCTCCAAGGGAACTTTACAAAGATCCTCTCACAGATTTATAGCCACTTACCTAGGAGCCTGAGTCGATATTCATAAACATGGCTTCAAACAAAGCCCCCCATCCACTATCCCTGCTTGTAAATAAATACAGATATGCCTCTTTTACAGACAGCAGCAATCTAAAATATTACCACCAGCATAATTTTACCACACGCATTAATATTTTATGGCACATTGTATTTTACCGCATTGAATGTTAAACTTTCATGGCCGGCCCCAAGGATTTTATTCCTAAGGAGTCTGTATCATTATTAGCCAAGATGTATAGCCAGTACAGCAAGATTTCCTTGCTTTTGTACTCTTCGCCATTTCATAGATCATGTTTTCACGAAATCAATAGACTCAACAGTGCTATTCTGTTTGCTTTACTTGGGTTTGCTTCATCTGAGTTGAATTACTTTGTGATTGACTTCTATGTTATTGGAGATCTTCTTGAAACTCAAAGCTACATGAGGCTTTGTGCTGAGCTGGCACCATTCATCTCCTGTTAGTTAAAGAACTCTTAAAGGCTAAGCTACCATGTGTCTGAAACAAGTCCTAATGTGCATTGTGACACATTTCCTGAAGTTCCTTTGCCACTTGTTTTTGTAGAAGGTATGAATTCATTAAACTTACCACCCATACACCCCCGATTTATAAATTACCCGTGTGATGGTAAGACACTATTAAATGTAGTTTGAAGTGTTTAGCTTTTCATCTAAACAAGTAAAACCCAACCTGTACAGTATCTGCCTCATTATGATGGATAAAATCTCTAACATCTGCATGTGTGTACTTGCATGTGTGCTTGTGTTTATGCCTGTGTGGTGATTTAAATGGTTTTAGTGTCAAAACAAGTCTAATGAGTTGGTGCAATAATTATCAGCCATTTTGCTCTCACTTAAGCTAATTGAGGCTTTATATTAGAGTTAATACCACAGCCTATGTTCACTGGTTTACAGTTAACAAAACGTTTGGCTAGAAATGGTACTGCTTGTAATTTAGATTTTTATTTGTACATGTCATCATTTTAATAACCCTATCAACCATACTTATGAGCTTTGACAATCCTCCCCAGATGGAGGTCATTGATCAACCCCTGTTTTGTGTATCTTTTTACCAATGCATACAGCAACCATGTACAATAGTGTCAAAGTCAAGAAGGACAGGTAGTTGCCTTGATTCTGTCCTGATCTATATAAGAAGGTAGATAGAATAAATGTGTTTTTTATTATTTTTTTGTGACCTCTATACAACAAATGAGGTTATTGTCATTACTAGAATCCACTGTATGCTATACAAAGGCTCATCTTATTCTGCAAAAGAAGAATGGATATTAAACACACCCTTTCCTTTTAGATTCTCTCTGCACTTGTTTTTAAACTTGTCTATCATGTTCTTCCTCTCCTCCTATCTCACTTTGCTCCATGTATTTGAAGCGCTTTGTGAAATTCCCATCTTATCCAGGTGAGTATGAGCTGATCCCCAGGCCCTTTGCTCTTGTCAAGAATCTCCCAGGCTATCGGGCTCTCCCGGGGCCCTGTTTCACACACCAAATTGATGTCTCCGACTGGAAATGACACTTTCAGCAGGATTTGCCATTCTAAACCACCTCAAACCCATGTGATCTCACCCATTCACTCTCGGAGGGATTGCCTTGAAATGCACCGTAGCTTCAAAAGCCAATGAGCATAGCATGCTTGAATGAAAAGCTGATACATATCCTATCGGGGGGGGGGGGGTATTCTAAAATGCTGGCAATGTAGAACGGTATTTTTTGCTCCGAATAAAGACCAACAGTCCCATGAATGAGTAGGTATTGCCTGGGGGAATGCGATAGAGGGTGCAAGGGAGTGAAACTAAAATACTAAAATAAATCAATAACCACATGAATTTTCATGTGAAGGTGCTTGTCCACCATTTGCTTTATCTTGCTAATATCTGTCTCAGCCTGTCCATCAATGAATGCACACACAGATGGCATGCGATCTAGCCATCTTTTTCTTGCACCCCATGTAAAGGAGGAGCACAGTGACCATGTTGCTTCACTAAAGGACTAGTTATGATATAATTTGACACTGGAGTGGAAGGAAAAGGGAAAAGGTGTGACCAAGAATCCCTCCCTTGACTTATTTTCATCCCCAACTCTTTTGGGGGCTGCACGTTTCTCCTAGGAGGCTCTACAGACTGGCACAATGGATAAGGGCAAGGGTGTGAAAGGAGCACCTTAAGGCTTCGCATTCAACTCTCCCAATCTCTCCTGCACACACTCTTGAGCTGTGAAGGCCCTCTTTCTTTGCCCTGCTAGCATGGGAGCCCTGTAATAGGCTCTAATTGATAGGGAGGTGTTGGGGTCTTTCTGTATGGGCTGAAGGGATGAGAGTAAGAGAAAGAGAGAGAGAGGGAGAGAGAGAGGATTACATCTGGGCATGTGGGGTGGAGGGAGGAGGAGGAGAGACTGTGGAGCGGTCTAGACCCTGTCCGTAATGAGTCATAATTTCCTAGCGGTTTTGTGGCGGTTGGCTCATTATTGGTCTGCAAGGAGCAGGAACAAAGCTCTGGGTAGGTAGGAGGTGAGCTTAAATAGTTGGGGCTCAACACTTCCCAACAAAAGGAGGAAGAGAGCGATGAATGGCACTTGGAACAGATGCAGTAAAAAGTGGCAGATGCAAATTGCGGGAGAGCAAGTCTTCCTTCAAGCACTTTTCTCTTATTTTGTCAGACTGCAGCCTGAGAGTCTAATTAGTTAGTGAGGTGTTTCACTTCTGATAGGGCTGTGTCTCGTTATTGTCACAAAGAGGATTCGTAGAAATGGGAGGAAACGCATATGTTCCACAGTCCCCAGTGGAACCTGCTAGCTGCAATAGTTTAATTGACTTGATTATTTATTTTACCCTATAGAAATCAAAATCTGTTCAATATTTTCATGCTTTGAAATGGTGTTGTATATGGTGGTGATGATGATGATGCCCGCAGGTAATTAATTATGTTTTTAATTATGTGTTTATACTCTTCTCCCTACAGGCAGAATGATTATGGACAAATTGGCAGCGGTTCTCATGAAAGTGTGGTCGTCCCTCGCCTTGTGGAGTGTGTGGGCCTTGTGTCGAAGGTCACCTGTGGGGCAAACCACAATCTTGTACTGACAGGTACTAAAATGCACTGTGGAGAACATGTTACCACAGAAAAGATTATGATTAAAATATTTGCCCTTTAAAATTTTAACATGCAGCAATTTTAAATTTTTATCAACAGTATGTCTATACATTTTTCTTTAATATGTTATCTTATACAAGAAGTGTATACAGACAAGTGAGTATGTGCAAACTGTGAAACGTAACATATAAATGGCTTAACTACAGTACACTGGTGCACAGTGAAATATGTTTAGTTATATTTAGTTCATTATCTGTGTATGTGATCTATGCGTTTCAAAATCATCTCCTCACTATTAGTCTTTATAATTTCATTGTGAACTTGCAGTGCTGAAACACATCTCCTCATTTGATCACAAATTAGAATTGTAATCAGTATTTTGTTGATCATATCTGCCTTACACCCCAACAGTTCTACTCCAACTCTCAATCTTACTTCTAAGAAAGGAGTCCTTTCACATTCTTTCCCACTGTGCAGAAAAGAGTCCTGTTTCAATTGGGACTGAGTCTGAAATCAGACGAGTGATATTTTTACATTTGTTATTTCAAAAAACGTACCAGCACAAATCAGCCGATAATATCTTTAAGAAATAAACCTGATGTCACTAGTCATGAGCTGTCACTATGTGCTTCAAAGTTCACCTGTTTTACTCAGTTTTATGCGAATATCAGAGCCCCCAAGCCCTCAATTGGCACATCACCTGAGAGAGAGACAAGGAAGGAGAGAGAGAGTTAGTGAGAATATGGCCCTGGCTCCTGATCCATAACAGTCATTGCCTGTTACATACATTTCAGAATTCATTCAGGCTATGAAGATAATCGAGGTAGTCGACAGTTTCCCCTGCAGCCCAATGGATTTATGATAGCACTGTCAAGAAAATGAGGCGAAATGACACAGTAGCTGACTTTAGCTGCAAATAATGTGATAGGCCGTACAGTGGTGCAGCAGCAGCTGCTGTCATTGCAGGTAATAGGCTATAAAGAAGCCTGATAGCAATACCTGTCATTTCTTAATGGCTGACTTCACTGAAGAGCTTTTGTGGCCTTTAACATGAAGATAATAGAAGATACAACAAATTTTACAGCTTTTGCGTTGCATCCATAATTTATCACCAGAGGCCTCATGCAGCAGCAGCACAACAAGGACAACATGCTCCCAGAGATGTGCATCTGCAGGGTGCAGGAAACCCCCCCTTTTACACTGCAATTAATGGAGGAACTGCACAGGCTCCAAAACATCTTCTATCAGTTGATATTATCATTTGTCTCTCATATTACACGATAATGCCTCTGTGGAAACGAGAACTCCAAAAAAAGTGCATATACTGTTGCACTGAAACTGTAGATGGAATAATTTGCAGAAATAATCTGTTGATCACATGATTACACCTTTGTTTTAAGCGGAAACCTTTTTACTTGTTGATGAAATGCAGGTGACGGCAGGTTGTTTCAGTGGGGCTGTGGACGTGCATGTGGGAACGTAAAGAAAAACATCCTGCTTCCAGAGGAAGTGACGCTACCAAGCTCGCCAGTGAGAGAGATTGCAGGCGGATGTTGGCATAGCTTGCTTCTGACAGGTTAGTCCGTGCTCATGTTTGAAACATATTAGTGAAACACAGCCTAATACAGGCAGTTACTATATCCAGCAGTACCGGCTGGTGTGCAGACATGGACTACATGCTTGCATGTGCTGTACTCGCCGACATGTCCACGACCTGCAAGTATGCGTAAATCCTCGGTGTGTGTCTTGGCCCTCACACAGACGAGTGAGTGTGTGCTTTTAGCTGTGGTGTCCATCTATTCACATCATTCATTAAGAGCTCTCCCAGGGCTAGTGCGGCTACATAAACACAGGGGTTGAGGCCACGGCTGCTCTTTCACCTCACTGCGGAGAACTTCAAAGTCACCTCTCCTCACACAGCAGATGAATGCTCCTTTTCTGCCTGGCTGATATATTGGCCCCAGTCGCTGTCTTCTTACTGTAGTATGCCTGCGAATGAGGCCCCATCATGGAGCCAGAGCTGGGCCATTTGTTAGTTTTAACTGTATCTCCAAGACCTGGCTTTAATTCTGAAGGGAGGACATTAATCCTTTTAATACAACACTTTGTAGAGTCGTTTTCCTGTGTTGCTAATGCCGTCTATTATTAACCCCATTAAAAGTGTAATACAATTTAAGTAGAGTGCTAAAAGTGGATCATTTGTTGCTCCGTTCTGTTCAAATTAATTCTCAATTTATGATCTAAATGATTAAACTATAGGAGTCACCGCACTAAATGAGATTCTTAAACGACCAAGCATACATTTACACATATTAATACAAACATTTATAAGCACATTCACACAGACATATCCAAGTGTGCGCATGCACGCGCACACACACACACACACACACACACACACAGAGCTGCTGTGTGTTGCATTTGCTATTCTAAATCCTGTAATGTCCCCAGTTTGATCCCTAGCTCCATTCTGTCATGAGGGAACAGAAATATCCATCTCCAATCAGGCCTTAATGAATAGCCTGATGAGTGTCGGGCAGAACTGAATTACCAGATAGATTTGAAGAGCATGAGAGTGTGTGTGCACCCTGTGTGTGTTTATGTGTGCGTGGATTGTGGGGGGTAGTTAGAGGGTCAGTAGAACAGGACACATGTAGAAATTAATTCTCTCCAAGTTCAGAAAAGAAATTGGCTAATTCTGTCATATGAGCCTCATAGAAGTCTTATCTATTGGTATGAGTTCTCATTTATTAGGGTCAAACTGCATGGGGAAGCACAAGAGATAAAAAAAAGAGGTTAGGGAGAGCAAGTGGGAGTGATGGAGGGTACAATTTAAGAATTGGAGATAAAGTGAGAGAAAGAAGCAAGAGAGTCAAAAAATGATAGAGAGATGGGAAAGATGGAGCAAAAAGAGTGCAAGAGAGTCAGTGGTATAAGAGACAGCTTGCCTGGGCCGGAGCATATTGAGGGCAGCAGGTGGAAGAGTGGCACAGTTAATTAAAACGCCTGTCTTAATGTCTCAGCCCGTCACTCCAGGGAGAGCGAGAGAGAAAGAGAGAGAGAGTTGCCAGGCTTGAGCTTGGCTGCACCCAACCAGCCATCTAGACAGCAAACCAACCATCCAGCCAACCCACCAGGCCACATGTCAGACAAGCCCTGACACAATGCCCTTCAACCCCCTTCATCCTTTGCAACGCACATACACATACACACACTCACAAATGTGAACAGAAATATACACATGTCCAAAACCGCGCCCACAATTTCCTTTTTTCTTATCCACATACCCATACGCTTATCCAAACGGCCACCCTCTCTAATCTGATTCAGACCTTTTAAAAAAAAAAAAAAAAGAAAAAAAAGGGCCCTTCTGTAAAAAAAGAACAAAAACACACTTCTGATGTTACTGTTTTGCTCAGCAGCATCTGTAGCATGCCTCTAGACTTCCAGCCTTGCAGCGTAATCTGTCTGCTTTTAATAATTCATGGAAAGCACAGGCTGTGCACTATGTACCGAATGCTGAGGGTAATGGGGATGTGGTGATATTTCTATCACGGCCTGTCTGGAGCAGTGAGCGAATCAAACCAGTAAAGATCTGATAAGCAGTCTGTTCAGTGTCATAACATCGTTGGCTGTCATCACTGTCTTTGGTGGACCTTAACAAATCCATTTTGCTTCGTGTGCTGCAATTTAGCAAATTGTGATACATAGAGGAGATTCTCCGCTTCGTTGTCACAAAGTTTTGAGTCACACCAAACCACTGATGTATTGTATTTTACAGAGACACAGGTACATGAGCTCAATGGAACATTTGGCAATCTCCAGGACATAATTGTGTTAGACTAAAACTTCACTGGACATGAATAAAAATGCATTTGAAGAGAGAAACGAAGAGCGCGGCCATCCATCCATCTGTGAGGTGAGTCTGGAGTTTTACGTCATGTTGTTTGACTAATGTTTTATCAGGCTTTGCTGTATCACGGCGGATTGCTTTGTCAATAACTATCCTGGTGCCTCAGTGAGCAAGAATCAGAGATTGTCAGGCTGAGTGACAGGCTGGAGATGGCAGATAATTCAAAGAAATTGGAAGTGTGAAATCTTTAAGGGCCACTTCTTAACACAGCAAATGCCAGGGTATCTTTCCATCAGCTGCTGCTCTCACAAGCCACCGCATTGTTAATGGTGGCCTGTCTGTCCATCAAGACTGCTTCAGGAGGGATTTAGACCTGTTTGGCGCGTTATCTCTTCTGACTGCCTCCCACTAACCTGACCACTGAACAGGCCTTGAGTGCTATGTGTGTTCCATGTGGCCAATGATAGTCATAAATCTACCTTCAGAGCCATATATATTTTTTCTGTTCATTTGCTTATTTATAGATATTGATTCATTTAATTATCCGCCTGACAGCATATTATTCTATCTATTCTTTGTTACACAACCAGGAGCCAAAAGTAATGGTTCTTGTAGCACTTGTTAATTTAGCTGTCAACACTACTGATTGACCCTAGATTGTAGCAGTAAGAGCTCTTTGTCCTTGTAAGTGTGTTTCTGTGTCTTCCGCTGTCTTCCTGGATGAATACAGGAAAGCCAGTGTTTGCTTTCAGGTTTGTGCCAAAACATTGTTCTTTGAGCTAAAAACTCAAAATGTCAGTCACTGACACATGCGTTGCATCTTTTAATTTAGTTATAAGCCTCTCTCGATATAAATTATATTATAAATACTTAAGGTAATGGAGTAATAGCATTTAGATTCAAACTTTCTTAAACTCTATCAATCTACCCAGCACAAAATGAGCTGTGGTCCACTCAAGTCCACTTAAAAATGCCAAATAAAGATTTTCCCAAAAGTGTGAAGAGGAGGGAATGGAATCAATGTCTTCTATGAATATACATTTCATTAATAATATGAGATCTGGGGCATTTGGATACCCAAAATTAGCCTAAAAGTAATTTGAACTATAAGTTAATTATTAGTTTGATAATGAGGTTTATGATTAAGAAGTTAATAAAAGAAACAAAAAGTCAATTCTTGTGCCAGAAAATAAAACTGAGAATTCACATAGGAGTTAAAAAAAAAAAAAAGAACTGTGTGTGTGAGACAATGAGTATGTAGACACTAGTGTTCATTCATCTCACCAGAACTGTCTCTGCTTGAGTCAGTAGTGAGTATTGCGGTTTTTCAATAGTGACATACTGACTGGCTCACTCTCTCTATTTTCCCTTCAGTCAAATACAAACTTTTTACACTTGTGCACACAGTTAAGTATTAGAAGTATAAGAGGACAGAGGCAAAAGAGGGGAGGAAAAAAAAAGTTTCCTCCACATCTGCTGATTCAAAAAAAAAAAAAAAAAAAAAAAAAGCTGAGATTCTGGTCTCTGTTTGTATGTACAGAGAAATAACGAGAGAAAATAGACAGAGAAGAGGGGGGTGGGGGGGGTTACACAGAAGGACCCAGAGAGAGGAAAAGAAATAAACAAAGAAGAAAAGAAAGAAATACGTCCCCTATTTTCCCCTTGTAATGGTCTCAATTCCCTGCCAGAGCTCCCTGTCACAGGGAGGTAGTTCCCAGGCCGACACATCTCAAGCTGTTCAAACATCCATTAGGATGTTTTGTTTCATACACACTACAAATACAGCAAGACGAGAGAGGAACGGGCAGATGATGAGAGGGAAATTGAGGAAGAAAGAAAAGAGACAAAGACAGAGAAGAGGAGAGTGAAGGAAGAGGGGAGCGCGTTGATGGGAACAACAGAGAGAGGAGAAGAGGAAATTTATCAAGAAACTCGTGTGATATTTAATGATCCTTGTATGTGGAGAGGGAAGACCACACCAGCTCGTTCTCCTCCGCCAAATACCGATCCCCTAACTTAATTTCCTGCTCAATTGCTGTTCTATAGTGCATAGTACAGTGATACAGGCTGGTAATATAGAAAACAGATTGCCTGTGCGGCGGAGTGGATAAGTCTGAGGCTTGTGCTGTTTGAGACCTGCAGTCTCCAGGGGGGTCTTGTCGGTGGGTTTCACAAAACCAACAAAGCCCATCTTTCCCTGCGACTGGCAGCAGCTGGCAGGTAGATCTTCAAGCGCTGGAGGTGGGGAAGTGGATCTGTGGGTGTGTGTGTGTGTGTGTGAGTGCTTCTCTGCAGTGTGTGTATGTGGGGCAGAGAGTCTATTCTTTGTAGTGGGGAGCTCCACACTCTTCCGTCTTGTGTTTGCTCATGTGCTATGACTCCAATCCACTCAAAAACGTAGGCCTGCATGGACAGCAACCATCAATCAGTGCACGGAACAGTGTGCAACTACAGCTACAGTGTTTTCCCACACACACTTTCCATCAGGAATACATACATACAGTACACCTGCCTGTTACTGTGTGAGAGGGTTCACTGAGCGTTACCAAAGTTTCCTCCTAGTTTTTTCCCCATATTACTCCATAAAGATCCGGCAGCACACACAAACACGTATTTGCAAGGGCATGAAACAAATACGCAAGCAGGAAACACAACAGCTTCACTAATTGCTCAGATGCTGTTATGAATTGTTAGGGACAGATTGTTGTGTTAAGTAACAGTCTTTGTGGCACGTGTTTCCTAAGAGTAATCCTTAAAATGTCATCCTGTTCTATCACACAGGAAGTGATGTCAGTTTTTCCATTGACAAGAACAATTGGGGGGAAATTGCGTGAATTCGCAGACAAAAGAAGAACAAAAAGAAGCACTGAACTGCCTTTTTTTTTTCCAAATATGTAAACTTTTTTTTTAAGCGAAAAAACATAACACAGAATAAAATAAAATAAAGGCATTTTTCACATTGTTTGTTAAACCCAAAATAAGTTTATATGTCCATGTGTAATGAATCAGACAGTAAGACCATTATTGATTTGTAAGAATTTGCTGGAGTGATTGACATAGTGATACACCTTTTGTGCTTGAAGCTACACAAAGTTTCAGTGTGTTATTGTGATGCTGTTTGGCTGCCTGACACAAAGTAGGCCAATATAGAGAAGTCTTATCATGTCTGTCTGGAGGACTGATGTTGCTTGTATCCCAGTTCTTTTAAAGTTGTTATTTCATGCAGGAAGTGTCACTAACCTAGTTGCCATTGGCTTTTGCGCTAATGTTAGCAGTGTGAACCTCCTCTGACCTCTCAAAGTGACAGGGTTTTGTTGCGTAACAACCTTGTGTAATGAACTTCCTCCCTGGAGATGTCATTAAGGACGGGAATGTTTGTCTTCCGCTCGCACCAAAATGAATATTCAGCTATTATCGCTGCACAGCATTCAGATCTGATATGAGTATTGGGTTTCAGCTTGTACGGAAGAGAGACAGAAACCCATTCCAGATGAGTTTTATTTACTGTCTCCGTCTCTCTGATCAGCCACTGGTTTTCTTAATTCATCATAGCTAGTTTGGCTTTGCAGCGTAACAACTGTTAAGATCATTCCTCTGTCGACCTAGACATAGTTTATCTGGCGTACATCATTCAGACTGCCCTCTCTGACTCAGATTTACATATTTGTTTTAACTAATGTCCTGTTGTAGGCCACTAAAGATCTGTAATAACACTGCTAGAGTTTCTGCAACATGACCATGCCAAGAACCACAGAGACATGGATGGGATGGAGTTGTCAGAAGGCTTTCCATCATACACTGAGATCACATTTGAGCAAAGGTTTTCCTTGATAAATGAACCCAATTGGTCAGCTTATCGGCTGGATCAACACTGAACGCCTTTCATGGCTCGTCTACTTTTCCCATGTAGGAGGCCCTGTAAAAGGGGAGTGCACCGTGCGTGTGTGTGTGTGTTAGTGTGTGTGCATGCGTGCATGTATGTGAGAGAGAGAAAAAAAGAAACAAAGAAAGAGAGGGAGAAAGAGGGATATGTCACAATGATTATTTGAATTCCCATGTTTATTGAAAATGACTCCAATCCAAAGTTGATCCTATACATTCCTAAAGTATTCAAGAAGCGGAAGGAAGGAAAGGAGTTCTCTGTCCCCATTTTTTTTGGGGGGGGTGCAGAATACACACCATTTAAATGCCTTGATTACTAATTCCCTTCTCAGTATCATCCTAATAGTAAATATAACTACAGGAAGTAATGATTTCTGCTCCAAATTATGTGGGTGTTTACTTTTGTCGACTGAGCAATATATTTCTGATCAAAGATAAACTGTATGAAAGAAAAATAGAAGCTGCATTAGTGCAACAGTGGGAAAGAGGAAATGGTGATTCCCAGCAGACTGATATACCTTGTAAAGCACCCCCCCCCCCCCCCCCCCTTCTTGCTACACTGAAGGAGTCACTGCCAAGATGGCTGCTCAAGCACCAGGCCTGCAGGGCTTGACCCTGCACTTGCTGCCAGACACCATTTCTCTAAATCCAACCTCAAAATGAATCTTCAGACCTTGGCGCAATTCCTCATCCTCTCTTCCTGTCCTCCTCACAACATCTCTCTTTGTCTCCGTGCTTCACTTCTCTTTTATTTTTCACAATGTGGGCCACAGGGAGGATGGCGTGGGGTGCATCAGCTTTCAAATTCCTGTGAGTTTAAGATGGGGAGACTTGCTTTTGAGGATGAGTGGAGCTTGGTGTCTGGGGCTCCTCCCTACAGGTTTATCATGTTGGCAGTCATAGATATAATTTTTTTGTTTGTGAGTTGTCGTGAGTTGTCTTCCCCTGAGTCTGGACCTCTCAAACACAGTGGCATGAAAACTTGGCAAATAGTGTGCACAAATAGAACCATTAACATAGAATGTCAAGTTTAATTGCAGGGATTATAGTGAGTGTTTTTATGTACTGCTGACCTCATACTGAACTATGCTGTAAATGAAACAACACATGATCACATAATTTTTTATTTAATGGAAAGCTATGATGAAATTTGGCTCAACAGAAAACACAATCATTTTGTAAACTGCACAAAGTAGAATTAATAGATTATGTATTCAGTGAGATTGGCACATATCTCACAAATGTAAAGCCATGTTTTATTTAGCTGAACCAGTTTATTGTTTGGATGTCTTAAAGCCAAATGTGGGATCAGCTGTATCCAACTTAAATTGCTTGTGTTGAATATATAGCTTATGAGTTTAGAAAGTCATTTCAGTTGACAAGTCCCCATAATAACAGCTGATTTATTGTCTTAGAAAAGTGAAATAATAGGTTTTCTGTCTTAGGCCAATTACTGAGAGGTTTTATTGGATTTTTCCACTCCTCTAATAACTTTGCATTATTTTGGTTTCACATCAGAGTATATACTACTAAGTTGTTCTCATGGTCTTCATTTTCCATCATTCAAAAGGCAAACAAAAAAATATTTTCCATTTCTGCTAGTCACATTATACTGACAGCTCCCTGGGCTGGGGCAGGCCAGGCCAGTGCTAACTACTGTAGTATGGATCATTGAGTGTTAGACGCTGTTTCTTTCATTCCTCTCAGCCCATGTTAGGGATTATATCATGTTGTCTGTCTTTTTTTTTTTCTGTAAAAACGGGTTCATTCCTTTTTCTATTTTTCCTCCTCGGTGTCATTGAAGTGCTCACGAGGACAGATTTAAAATTAGAGGTTGAACTTCAACCACTAGAGGTTATGCTTATTCTTTATTTTTTCCCTTTCCTTGAGCTTTCCCTCCTTCTTTCTTCACCACTGAGTAGAACCACCCACTAAGTCTAAGGTCACTAGCTAGCCAAGGCGAAGGCTGTTCAGCGGGGCTGCAGCAAACTTGGCAAAATCCTGGTAAGACTCCCTGCTGCTCCATGGGACATACCAGCTCCTTTGCCAAGTCAAATAACACATTTAGTGAATTGAAAGTAAGATTTAAGTGGGGCAGCACAATGCGGCCAACCCTCTCATCTCTGAGATGGTCCTTCTCTTTGTGTGCTAGAGTGTGAAAACTGTTCTTGTTCTCAGGGACTTAATCTTTTTTTTTCTTGCTGATTATTTGGAAACAGGTCAGTTGGGTGTGGAGGCTATAACTTCACCCACAGGTTTTTTCTCATAACTTCACATTCATTGCTTCATCAAGTTAATTTCTCCTCACCTCTCAGTCTTTTCCTTTACCTCCCCTCCCCTCTCTCTCTCTCTCTCTCTCTCTCTCTTTATTTCTCTGTCTCTTTAACCAGCACTCTGCTCTCCTCCCTGTGTGTATAAGAACATTTTTCAAAGAATTCAGTGGCCAAGTTCAGGCCCTTGAAGTGTTTGGCTTTGATTCAAGACCCTGTTTTCTTCTCTTTGCTCCTTTTCTTCAGTTTTCTCCTTCTTCTTAGAGTACTGTGCTCTTTATTTCATTGAGAGTGACACTTTTCACCTGTTTCCCTTTTACTTTACCATACAGATACAAACATGCAGGTTTATTTTTGTTTTACTGTCTTTCTTTTATTAACCTGTGCCCAGTGAAGTCTTTGTTAAAGTTGATGTATCTATCACAAAATTATATCCTTGAAATATACTGTATATAATTCCATGAATGTCTAGTATGAGTAGAATAATGTCTTCCGCACAGATAAAGCCATCCAGAGGCTTTAGCATTCATTTTATTCATAGATTTGGGTGGTTGCTTGGTTTCACAAAAACAGAAGTGTGAAAATTTAAATTTGGATTGTTGAGAAATATACTGCACTTTCCCTGAAGATGAGGCGCCCTTGTTATCTTTAGGTAGAATTATATAATATAAGCGCCCTAAAAAGATAAAAACAAACTAAATGTTCACGCACGACACGAACCGAATATGTAAAAATCTAAATGCTATGTGTAATTCTGCAAACCAGGAATTGCAAGCAAAGTATTTGATGCTACTGGGATCTTAAATGTAAGTGCAATACAGAAATGGACAAAGACAAATGAACTGAACTGAAAATACGTATGTTATCGAAGCATTAGGCTTTAATAGGTTTTGATTTTTAGCAAGAGTTGTGATGAGTTATGATGCACATAAAGTTACGATAATCATTAGTTATTATACACATATGGTTCAAGTAAATAATTGTGCACAATCTTAACTTTTGGTATCAATCTCACTCCTGTTTCAAAGACTGGGATTCTCAGAGCCACTGTCATATACCGGTACTCTGACATACGACAATACACATACAACTTTAAGTTATGTGAAATCCAGCCCAAGAAGCACATGTTCTCCAGCGAACATAAAATGCATTAGTACATGGCAGATTTCAAAAATACAATGAACATCATCCATGATTGTATTTTAAGATGTCTCCAATCTATAAGTGCAAGCACTCGGTGGGCCTCCATCTATTTCATGATAAGTATGCACACATTGGGCCGTGAGGGTTTCCTTATGCCTGTGTCCCGTTTGACTCTGAAGACACACTAGTTGAAATGTTCATTAAAACAATTAAAGCCTGCAAATCAATCAGCGCGCTCCAGTCTTTTCTCTCTGAAGTTTGCAGTCCCTGATCAGAGAAGCACCTGATTTAGCTTCCATATTGCTGGAAGATGCTCAGAGAACACCTTTCTGCAAAGTAATTCCTGCTGGTAATTTGATTTGTGATAGACAGTTTTGATAGAATTTAGATAAGAATAGAGGATCTGCTGATAATTAGAGCGAATGCTGTTGCGCTACATTACCGCATGTTCACCAGCTTGCTGTTCCCCTTTCTTTACGTGCAGTGTTTTTCCACTAACTCCATGCACTTTTTCAGTAAGGGTGGGGTAGATAGGCTGAAGATGGGCTGATGAATAGAAACCCCTGCAACAGAAATTGTACTCTGAGGCGTGTTTTTCAAAAACAGTTATGATTTGATTACACTCTGCTTACTGTGGGTGGACAAGACTAGTTTGTAAACAAGCCATTTATCTGTCATCATTCATTATGCAATTTCATTGATCACATCTCTTGTATTTGTCAAAGTCATTTAGCTGTAGAGGATTCCTGTTTTTGTGAGTTAGTCCCATCAGGTTCACAGCCAGGCAGTGTCTTACTCTGCATCACTTTTGCAGTGATAAAGGTTTCAAAAACATTAAGTCTTAACCAGGGCTAAGACTGTATAATTTATTTGCTGTTTTAAAGTGTTACCACTGTATGGCAAAAGTAGTAGTTCCTTGCCAGTGTGGTCAGGCATAGCAAATTGGGGTCATAGGCCAAAGGGCTATTGTAACACATTAGCTGCTGCCAGAAAGAGGTCAAACTCAGCTGCGTTAGCTTGATGTGTGTTGTGGGGTTAGGTGTGTGAGTGTGAGTGAGTGTGTGTGTGTGTGTGTGGGTGTGGGTGGGTGGGTGGGTGTGTGTGTGTGTGTGTGTGTGTGTGTGGGTGTGTGGTTGCACCTCACTGCATGAGGTGCATCCACACACAGGTTAAACAGTGGGGCCGAGACCAGTGACAGTTCTTGACCTCTCCAGGGCGTATAGGCAGAACAGCCGTGGTTCAGAGTTCACTTGCTAATTTGTGCTAGACCTGGAGGAAAAACCAGATGTAGGCATGTTCTTCTGTAGGATAAACAGAGGGGAGGATTTAAAGATGGAATAGTGGATGAAAAAAAATAAAAATCGAAGACGGTTTGGTTAGGTTCAGTACGGTGAAG
Source organism: Rachycentron canadum (assembly GCA_038496675.1). Classification (NCBI taxonomy): domain Eukaryota; kingdom Metazoa; phylum Chordata; class Actinopteri; order Carangiformes; family Rachycentridae; genus Rachycentron; species Rachycentron canadum. Next base: position 15,714,324 of record CM076654.1, read on the forward strand.
TTTTTTCCTGTAGTTGTTTAATTAGTCAATGTTTTTAGATGGGTCATTTCAAGCAATTCAGAAGGGCAGGCGATTAATGCACATGTGGGTGCAGTGAAAGTTAAGATGTAAAGGATAGAATGAGAAGAAGGAAAAGAACAAAGATAGAGAGAGAAAGAGGAAAGGAGAGTGTAAGGACGGGGAGGGTTTGTGGAAAGGAGGTAAGGGACTGAGGGATCGGGAGGGCAGGCGGAATCAGCAGGCAGTACTCAGAGTCCAGCTGGTCCCCAGCTTCCAGGGTCTACTTCAAGGACCTCTTTCTGTTTCTCTCTCTCTCTCTCTCACACACACACACACAAACACACACACGCACACCTACTACTACACCACCACCCACAGTAACACTCTCCACCATTGCTCATTGTCTGGTTCCAATCTCTCTGTATCCTCACTCCCCACATCATCTCCACCCACCTTCCCCTTCTTTACTTTTGCTGTATCTGTCATTTTCACCCCCTCTCCATTTTTGATCCACTGGCTGATAATGATGAATTTTCCTCAGCTGTACAGGAGTTGGCAGAAAAAGTTTGCTCAGCAAAGTTTTGAAAGTAAAGCAAAGAGAGTGCGGCTTATGATATTAGTGCAAGTTCAACATGATACTTCGTAAGTCAAAGCCATTTTCCCTTATTTAACATCTTCTGTATTTTCTTTATGGTCTTTTGCTAAATAAGCTTTTTAAGGACCTACGATTGTGTTTTTTTTTACTTCCTTTCCTTATCACTTTGCTATTTCAGATCATCTACGTATAGTCATTTTACATCTCCTGGCTTTGGGGTTATGATTTTTAGCTGAGGTTCTTTTTATAAAGGTCACCCACTCTGCAGACACTTAAAAAAAATCAAAGCATGGAGTCAGATTCAGTGGTCAATGATAACTTGATTCAGATCTGATTGATCATTTGAGTCTCTGTGATTCATAAAAAACATCTGAAAATTATTATTTCTTTTAACCCAACCAGCATGCATTGCGCAGCTGACTTGTTTGATGGTACATTTATACACGTTGGTCATGTAGATTTGTAGCTGATCTTATAATGTGATTAGATGTACAACTAACATTTAGCAGTTAGGCTTCAGCCTTGTCGCTCCATAAACCTTCCCAGGGTCGATAAGGCTTCAGACCACAACAAGAATATAGATATACAGTAGTATCTACTCGTGTCCAACATGTGGTTAGCGTTGCTCCTTTTTTGGCCTTCAACCTTCACCCCCCCTCTTTATAATGGCTCAGAAGTCAGGTCATTACAGATGACTAAGTCTTGACCTATGAAGAGGAAGAGAAATAGAAAAGAGAAATTGCCTTTGTTGATGTGGCGAGTGCTGCCAGTCTACAATGAAGGTGTGTGTAATCTTAATTTGTTCACACACAGGTCTGCGTTCACCCCAGCTGTGTGTCTGCTGTGTTGTTTCTACCGCCTGCTCTATCTTTCAACATGAACTTTGCCTCGGATAAAGACCAGCAACTAGTCACTCAGATGATCTATTGATTTTAATATTATATATTAATGTCTTTTATTTTATTTTTTTTACAGGAAATATTGTGAAAATACCACTGATTCCACATGCAGCTGCTAAAAAGGTTCCCTGCCTTAGACTCCCAAATATTAAAGTCTACTTAAAAGTACATTACTGTTTCAGCTGTCAATTGTTGTGCGCTTTCGTTGTAACTTTATGGCATTTTGATTAAGGTTTCCATGTGTTAGTGCAACATCACTGTCACGAAACAAGGGACTGTACCTTCGGCCTCTCGTTGATCAATGAGACATACATCACATAGAGCTCTGCAGCTACTATGATATCTTGCACATACTTCATTGTCTGGTAGAGTGGTGTTGCCTTGGTAATAGACATACGTGGATGCTGAAGGTTAAATAGACTCTGCATCTTTTTCATTATTTCTCTACTGTTTGATAGTTTGTAATATGTGGTACAAAGTATAATTTGAGCTGAACAGTCAAGTTAGTATTTTTTCATATGACTATATCAGTATACAGTATATTACATTATGTATTTATTAAGATCTTTACATATTTATTATTTAAATATTTGTCGATCCAAAAAGTTGTTGCATAAAAACTAAAGCATAATACTTGGTTAAATTACCCACATCACTGACCATGCAAAACCCCATCACTTATTAATATAAGATTATAAATATAGTTTCAAGATGCAACAGGGTAGAGATGAGATTTTGAGACTCCTGGTTAATTAGCCAAATGCTTTTACATACATTAATTCAATTCCAAAGCTGCTAGTGGTCCTCCTCTGTCTTCCTTTCAGCCCCGCTCCGTCTCTCTAGGATTACGTGCAGGTTACAGAGCTAGCACAGTGTGGATTAGCAGGGTCGTTTTTCCATGCTTGGTGCCTCTCTTAATGTGATTATGCATCATCAGGCTTGTTTACTGTTAGCTAGTTTATTGTTGAGACCTGACAAAAGTTCAGCCCCCTTCAACCCACTTACTGGTGCCCACGCCCACACACTCATGCAGCGCTTAAGCTTTCAACCCCCCCCTTGCTTATCCTCTGACAAACAAACAAACAAACAAACAAACTACACATAATATTCACATCAATAAAATATAGCAGTGGCCCAAAATTTTCAGCACTGTTCTCTTTTGAAAGGTACAGTTTTCCACTGTTTTGATAATACATTTAAAAAATGTACCAGCAGTGGTGTGAAATACATAAAGCGGCAATGATTTGAACTGCTGCGTCTGTAGAATACCTTTAGACAGCACACTAGAGATCAGGTGCCTGTATGTGTTCCCTTTAGCTAGAGTCCACTAAAACCATTTTTTAGCATCATATGCCACCTTTCATTAGTCTAATGAAGCCATCAGGACAGCCTGTTTGCACAGAACATGGTCTAGCTCTGTCAGGCTTCCCAGCTATGCACTCCATCAGTGGTGAATGAGCCTCTGTGTGGCCTGAGGGGGGTGTGACTTAGACTTGGTGTGTCATTAGCCATTGATGTTATTGGCTCATTATCTCCCAATTAGGCTGCTATCAGAGCTAGCTGGCGTTTTCATTACATTGTAGACCTCCGTGATGTAACAAAGACCAATGCCGCTGATTAAAGATGGTTTCAGCAATAACATGTAGTGTGAGGTCTTTGAACTCTTGGTGATATAGTTAGAGCGGAGGTGATATAACACAATGAAGCTGATTAGAGAGGGCGCGTCTCTTATTGTGCCACTTACTGAGGTTAAGGCAGAGTAATACTGATTAATGTGCTCTTGGTAGCACGTTTTGTTAATAACGTACAGTCAATTATGAGACAGAATAATTGAGGATGGTAACAATTAAGCTTTCAAAAAGGCAATGGACCCTAATTTTGATTTTATTTTAAGACTATCCATTTATGTGTAAGCACACACTGGTCCTGGTGTGTGCACATTGTTCCCATACAGTGTAATACTGCTAAGGGACAAATTAAAGTCTGAGTGTGAGTGTGTGTATGTGTGTGTGTGTCTGCTGTGTGTGTTGAAAGACTAATCAGCTCTGTTAATCACCCAGGGTGGGTCAGCCTGTAAGGCAGGGACAGAAATCGCCTCTCCTTAGGTAAATCAGAACAAGGAAATAAAAGTCCTGCCAATTAGAGGCCTAGAAAAAGATTATAGTCACCATATTTGTCCTTCACTTTGACCATGGAATCAGTGCCAGCTGGGCAATACTTCTCCCTCATGTTGTATTACTTTTTTTAATTAATCTACCACAGACTCCTTAGAGTGATGAGATACATTAGAGTTGTCTGTTAAACGCAATCCGTCATTTAGCTTTGTTGCAGCAGAATATAGGAGGCAATTGACATGTCTTTCTCATGTCTGACTGCAAGAGCATTTTCAAATATAATTCTTTCAATCTCATGATCTTAACAAAACCTTCTTCTATAGCCTTGGACTGTTGAGTTTAAAATAACATTCATTTTCAGATTCTTTCATCCAATTAATTGAGGAAAGAAACAACCCAATACAGGGACTGGTAGTGTTGATGATTTCAGTACAGTATGTGTGTGTGTGTGTGTGTGTTCTGGACCAGCTAGAGTGCTGCATTTCTCCCTATTTACCCGTTAGAGAGGTTAGTTCCCTGATCCGTGAGAACTCTGTAAGTGTCTGCCTGGTGATTAACTCCACATCGCAGCACAACGTCTTCCCCCTCACTGCATAAATGGTCTTTAATTGAGGGAGCTGGCTCCTTAGCAGGGAACCTCTTTCACTCTGTGTCGATTAAAACGTCATTTTACAGCCAAAAAAGAAACACGTTCCCAATCACTGCCCTTGAATTATTGTTCTGTAGCTCGAGGCTTGTATTTTAAAGTCACTGAATAATTGCAATCAGATTATTCTAATCAAGTACTGGAACAGTAATTACAGGTTGCAGTCATTTAAGCTGCCCTGGAAGTCCCATACACACTGCTGGTGTGCATATTAAAAGTTTATGTCGCAAGAGATAAATTTAATGAAGAGGACTGTAATCTTTCAGCTACTTTTAGATAGGTTTCAAATGTGTTCGGGGATAGCACGATCTGAATCACAGCAACTACGCCAAAGGCAGTTATGGCGGATATTTTTCGTACCCTGCGCCATTCTCCTTCTGCCCCCTCAGTCCCCTCAGTCAACCAAGCCCAGGCATTAGTACCAAACCGATCTCGCAATAGGACTAGACGCGTTTCCTCCCACTCATCTCCCCCCACTGATAACCTCATCTGTGCCCAGGTCTGGATTTCATGTCAAGGCAAACGTTAGGTGACTTAGTGCTGTGCCAAGCTGTCAGAGAGGCATGAGAATTACAATCTGGAGGTCTGTGTGACAGTGGAACCGTCTCTCCTAATCCTGTTTACGCACATCCGCATCACCCTGTTCCAAAACAGAAACCTAAGTGTGTGTTTTTTGTCTGTGTGCTTGTGTGTATGCATGCGTGTGCATTCATATATGTGTGCTTGTTTTCATCACTGTGTGAGTTTGTGGATGTCTTTCTGAAAACAGTATGTCTGTAGCTTTGCGTGCGTGGATGTGTGTGCGTGCGTGTGTGTGAGAGAGAGAGTCTCTCTGTGTTTTGTGTTGATGTGGAAGGTGTCGTACATGCTCTGAATGTATAATTCAATATGACTAATCATGGTGGTGGCTGCCAACCCAGCAGCACTGGCTGACAGACTGGGCCCAAAGCTAATTTGATAAGGTTACAATGCTCTTGAGCTGAGATTCAGATTCAGCAGCAGTAGCAGCGCAGCAGCGGTACTACGGCGTCTTGCGCAGCTACCTGAGATACAGTCCCAATTGACTACTTTGGGCTTCTGTCCACGCCCAGCTATTCCACACCTAATCCCTATTCAGTTAGCTTGGCTGCATAGTAAACATCTCTCTCTGTCTCAGGCGCTAATCGCTAAAAGCGTAAAAAAAAAGGGGAACGCAAAAGAGGAATGGAATTTAACATGATAATAATCATCCACGAAATGCAGTACCTATGCCTTATGAAACACACAGGGGCTTACGGAAATCAATCACAATGGAATTGATCGCCATAACACAGAGCTTGGTGGTGCATTGCTTCCATGCTGTGGTAAAACAGGTCACAATTTAATCTCTTTACTGCACGTATTTTGGTGTAATTCTCTAGCATGTCAGTAAACGTAGTATCTGTTAAATGACAGTGTAGTAGACAAAGTGGTTAAAGGAGATTGCATGTGGGCTGCGGATGCTGTGAAGGTACTTTGTAATAATTCATGTCAGAAAACAAGCTAGAAGCCCACCTTCACAAACTGTTTTGGCCATGCCTACCAGAGTGATACCTTAACTGAAGTCTATGTATGTTGTTTTAAACTGAGTACTGCATGTCTGTGACCAAATCTGGAACTTTTCTAGCCGTAAACATGTGCATCATATCCCCAGTTCACATCATGTTGTTTACAATCAGGGATGCTGAGCAGTTACTCAATATTCAATTAAAAATTGAATAATTAAGTTAAGAGGTTATCCTTTGCCTGCTGTCACCCACCTCATTTCCTATTCATCTCCTTCCACACATGCTTTCTCTCGTCACATTGTAATGGTTTCTGACAAAGTTCTGTCTGCAAGATTGGAGTTTTTAGCCCCACTAGGTTACAAATGGGCTATAAGTAGGGCAATGTCAGTCGCTCGAGCAGATCAAACCACTTTGGTCTGATTGGGTCCTAAAGAGTGTCTTGGGCCTCCAGGGTTGTGGAGCAGGGCCTTTATGCTCAAGGTCTTGTTAAAATGTTAATTAAGTTGACCAATGAGCATTTTGCGGTTGAGCAACACTAACATTAGTTAATTTGAGATTGTATTTCTAATTAGCAATGAAGATGGTCATGTTTTCCACATTTTGTTTCTTTGCTTTGTAGTCTGTGAAGAGTAGTGCAAGTGGGATTCAGTAAAAAAAGATGGCCTGTGTTTGTGATGCGTACGGCCGGTTTTGATTGATCCTGACATCATGTCTTGGTCTTTAAAATTCAACTCTTGTTGCAGATCAGTGTCTTTATATTAGATATCTCATCACCATCAGCTCCTCTGTCAGAAGATTTGAACATACAAGTCAGTCACCCACTGAAATCAAATACAAGGAAGAAGAAAAGGCGAAAGAGCAGCAGGCAAGGGGTGTCAGCAAATGGTTAAGATAAAACTGGCAGGTTATTACACTTTTTTTCCATTTCGAAGTCCAATATAAAATTTCTATTATAAGGACAATTAATTACCCCTGCAAAATGGCAAATGTGCATCCTTGTCAGGTGGAGTGTACTCTGATGGCCTTTCCTCAAACAGAGAATGTGAAGATTTGATCTCTTCTAATGGTTCTGCAGGAAAGGGTAATTACGGCATGGTCAAAGCTAATTTGCTTTCTGCCAGATGAACTGTTGTATTTTATTGCAGCCTGACATTTTAAAGTAATTATGGCACTGTTGACCCCAGACAATCTCAGTCGTAGCGTGGTCTTGGGTGATCCTTGCTCTCTCTCTTTCTCTCTCTCTTTCTGAATCTGAATGGAAGTCAGAGGCGTAACAAGGTAATGACACGGACGGAGAGAGCCATATGGGGCTCCTCCATCCAGCTTGCAGCCTCAAACCCTCACATCATCATTACCCACCATGCATTTCACATTGACTTTGCATCCAGATAGAAATATATGCCACTGTCATGGTAATTATGGGTGTGTGTGTGTGTGTGGGGGGGGGGGGGTCGTCTTAGTGTGTCCATGCACGTCAGAGTACATGCTTGTGTGTCTGAGGGTAATGTGTATTGTACTTTCATCCCTGGGTTGCATTCATTGCCCATCCCATAGATCTATGTATCGATGAGGGTGTAATTATGTGCCTCAGTGATCATCTCTCTGTTTCTTTACTGCACAGGAATTAAGTAGGCAAAGGTCAGTGTGTGCTCCTTGAAAATTGCCTGCAGAAAATCATACGGCGATGAGAGCAATTATGGATTTTTCTCCCCCTCTCAGGACCCCTCTCTCTCCCTCATACTCTTTTTCTCAGTGTTTCTCCTTTTGTCGATGAACATTTGAGCAGATGTCAATCGATGTGTGCTTCTAGCAACCTCCGTATTTGTACTGCAGCAACCCCCTAAATTATCTTTCCTGTATTCTCTAGTTATTTTGGAAATGCATGCAGACATGGGCGTGCAGACACACACACACACACACACACACACACACACACTGAAAGTATTACGAATCAGTGAAACAGTATGCTAATGAAAACAATAGTAAGGAGATGCTTCATTACCTCAGAAGATTATGTGATGAATTGTACTGGCAGCAGCGTACAATTTATGCTATATATAATGTTCCCTTTCACCTTCCTTTTTTTTTAGATTCTCTTGCACTTATTTGTATAAACTGAGTGAAAATACTGTTTGTGTAAAGTGGTGTGTTGTTTCCCATGTTGCTAGTTTCATTTAGCACCTGATGATTCCACCTCGCTTGTCATCTGAGCTCTAAGACATTTCTATCAGGAAGCATAATTGTGTCTCTCTTGAGTTGATGATTGGTGGAAAATTGAAAAGAGATTCAGAGCCACAAAGTTGGATATAAGATAGTGTGATAGTCCCAAAATATAACTACTGGGACAGTACTGTAGTTAGCCTCACTGGTTCAGTATTTGGTCAGGGCATTCAATTTTCAGAGAAAATGGCATAAGAAGGATGCTCTTCATCTATCTTGCCCAATCTATCTTTCCCCTTCCTTCACTAACCATGCTCCTCCATTCCCTAATATCATTCTGGATCTAATAAAGACTGACACTTGTGACACTTCAAACATGTCGCCACCAACAGCTCCTGCCTAACAAAGGAGCCCCTAGTGCTACACGTTTTAATGGTGGAGCAGAGCAGGCCGGTGCAGCCCGGCCCAGCAGGTGTCTCCCACACATCCTGGTACTGAGAAACACTCCCTCTCATTCAGCCTGTCACTGAACACAATGGCACAAAAAACCCTCGCCTGACGTGCTCACAATGCCCACCGTGCACAGACGGGGCCTATAGCTTTGTGATGCCTAGTGTCTTAGAGAAAATGTATGTGTAAACATGGAATAGAGGTACTTTAGAATTGGCAGTATTGATAATACAGAAGAAGTGATATGGATGAACACAAGTTTCTTCTCAGAACAGTTTTATCTTATTTTATTCATAATTAAAATGTTTGTAAATTTGTGGTATATTTATAAATTTTGACAGTTTGATATATAAAAACAAATGATTTAATTGGCTTTAGCTTGACATTTTGTTGTTGCACAACAGTAAATGAAACAGTGCAGTACATGCAACAGTAAATCCACTTAAATGTTTGTCGCCTTGTGTAGCCACAACTTGATTAAAGCCAAATTACCAATAGACAAAAAAGGTAAATAAGGTATAATATAACCCTGTGCCAGCCCAGTGACCTGTCAGTGGTGTAAGGTGCCTTTTGTTGATGTATGTTGCTATAGCCTTCATTTCTCCATGACCATGAACAGGATAAGTAGGTATAGAAACTGATAAATGGATAAGTGAATGCATAACTGGGGAAGGAAAGGACATAAAAAGACAGAATGAAAATAATATCTGTATTGGCAGTTCCTTTTTAAGATTGATTGAACAAATTGATTCCATCATTATTTTTAGACTGCGTCCAAACCTACTGTACAAATTATATATTTATTATTATTATTATAAGTATATTTACAGCAACTACATTTCTTTCTACGATTCCAAGTATCTTGGATATTTTGCTACTATTTTCACTTAACAGCATCTCAGCTCATCAACTGAAATTATGCTTTGTACAAAAGGGTTCGGGGACCTCTACAACCTCTATAAACAATTGGTTGGAAGGATCAAAGGCAGAACGGCTGTTCTCTTCTGCCTGTAGGGGTTGTAAGTGAATATATAGCCTGCTGTGCATTGTGTGGCAGAGATTTCTTCTTCGTCTTTCAAAGAACAGCATGCCTAATTATAAAAGCCTTGTCAATTGCCTGATACAACTTTGATAATGTGAGCCTCCAGCTTAATGCGCAGTACAATTATGTTTTCAAGAAGCACAGCTATAGTTCTTGCTAATCACATTCACCTTAGTAATCTAATAATAATTCCATCCCTCTCATTTGTATGTATTGAAGTCTTTGCCAGGTGATGGTCTTGTTACAATGTAAAAAAAAAAAAAGTATTGTAACTGTAAAATTGTCATATACTCGGGATATATTCCAGCGCTTAATTTTCTGATGAACACAGCAATATTTTAATCACATTATGAATGGCCTTTTCAACAGGGTACTTTAATATTCTGGATAACCAGAGCCACTGAGGGTCATGAGTGTGTTTGATTACTTTTTTTTTTTTTTTTTTTTGAACATATGGTTGGAAATCCAGATTGTGTAGCTCTGCTGTTTCTTTTGGGTCACACGTGGCAAAGGTGTCAATATTCTCTTGCAAGCTCTGGTCCTAAAGTGAGATTAAATAGACAACTTTTAGATTCTCTGTCATTTATGTCATTTAGCACTCGGTAATAACAATACATAGTGCCTAGCTAGAAACGTTCATTTGCTCAACTTGCTGTATCTGTGCGTGTGTTCATGAACGAGTAAACGAGAGAAGGTACATCTGTGCATTTACACTGAAGGTGTTCACAAACAAGCAAGTAAAAGAAATGTTGTGTCTCCAAGATATGACTTTAAATCAACGTCAGGATTATTTTAAAACTTTTACCCCTTATGTTCCAAGTCATTGAACAAATTGTGGGTATTGCCTTTGGTGGCTTGTCACATTCACCTGTGTCTGGTTGTCAAAAATTCAACTCATACGAGGCAAAGTGTGCGCCCTGCCGCTATGGTTTTACAAAAGTCTGTTTCTCTGCCCGTCCAGACTACAACACAACACCTTAATACTTATTAGCGTGGGCGTAGCCTGAGGCTCAGTGCTTGCGCTCGTGTCATCCATATTGCCGGCTTCTCTTTGACGGAGTCGCATTAGCTGCGGAGGCACATGACTGATCGTGGGGTAGTACTTTTTTAAGATACAGTTCATGAACACACATATTGGGCACAGTGTTATTCAAATTAACCATCACGAGCAAGATGAAGTCGATGAGAGGTTTTCAAGTGGTGATTGTGATACTTTATGGTCAGTTGCGCAGACTCAGAGCAGACACTGCTGTCCAGGAAATTGAGCAGTAAGATGCAATGAGTTTTTTTGTTAATATCTTGTTAATAGATAAACTGATCTTGATAGAATCACATTAATTTAACTGCATGACACTACAAGGGGCTCAACTGATCTCAACCGAACGGTTTTAAGAAGTCTCGTTTTGTGGTTTGTTTCTTACCGATTGCGTACCACTGATCACGTTTAAATGATAGGACAAATATTTATTGTGAATATTAAAAAGACTAAGATTTGTATTGCACATGTGACCAGGCCTCTGTCAGACTTGTCCTTCAAAGTCAAACTCATGGCCAAGTGTTTGCTGGAAACACGATATTTCAGAGTATTTCAAAGTAAAACAACTTCAGGTGATTGTAGGAAAATGAGATGTATAACATTAGGTTGTGACATCTTGTTGATTATAATGTCATTGTAATGATATGTTCCTTAAGCACTTGTGGATCAGGCTGAGGCTACAGGTTGGATTAAGTCCCTGGAGGTAATGATTATAATAATCTGACTGCTATATTAGGTTACACTGGTTCCGGCCTGTCTGGTCTTGAATGTGCCTTAGAGCCCCCATCCTGATCACTGTTGGATGAGGTTCTTAGTAAGAAAAAAATGTCTCTTTAATTCATCATGCAATCAACCAACCATATAATTTAAATACTTCTATGGGAATTAGTGTAATGTTATGATAATTGCTATACAATTCAGTATAATAATTTTTCCCCTGGTTGAATTTTCACCGGAATGGTGGTAATGTGATGATTTTAATTGGTTTATGAATTTTTTTGAAAATAATATTAGCCAGAGTGAGGTTGTTGGTGTATTAAAATGGCAATGCTAAAATCTATCTGTTCCACATTAACTGGAATAAACCTCAAATGTGGAGAAAATATGTTTTCTGGATCTTTCCTTTGAAAGGTGAGAAAAAACAGAATCATGAGTAAATATGTTTATACTTAAAAAGCCGTATTTCAGATTATTGAAAAGTGCTGTGGTTTGATGCTGCAGAGAAACACATGTTGTAGTTGAGAAGCCAAAGTCAAAATTTCCATTTCCTGTTTTCTTTTCTTTTTGTGTTATACATCCAGGTCATCACCCCATTTGCAACACAACCTCTTGCTTTGTCTCAGGGCAGGGCTGAGTGGCCAAAGGTATTGTGTGTGAGATTGCGTACACACAAGAACGATATTCGTGTGTTTGTGTGTCTGGCTGCCTTCACGTACATGTGCACAGTGTGTATGGTGGGGGGCAGGGGCATTGCTTTCACAGCCCATCACCTTCACTTCCACACCCAATTTGTCATGAGTGTCACGCGTCAGGGTGAAAGCTGAGGAAGTCGCCACAAGAAAATGGCTCCTTCCACATCAAAAATGGTGGAAGAGAAGGGGCAATGGCTCGAGAAAGATGGTAGTGGTGTTGTGCTGCGGCCAAAGCAAGACAATGAGAATGGAAAAAAAAAACCCGAATAAATATGAACACGCAGCTGCTCTCTTTTCCAATTGTGTGAAAAATCATGGTGACCACTCAGCATCCTCCATCAGTAACCTGAAAGGAACTGCTGCTCTCGAGTTTTTCCCAGTGCTGCGCGGTGGCAATGCTAAGTGAGTGGGTGTGGTAGGTGACATGGCTGCCAAGGCTCTGACTCTGACTGATGAGCTGTGCGGTTGGTACTGGGCATCTATAAACATCTGCCCCGCTCTTGAGTGACAGGTCATTAGCAGTTTAATCAGATTCTAGCGTCAGTGCTGGTTGTGATTATTGGTTCATAGTAGCCCCTCCCTGACTCTGCATTTAATTATTGCTGTTGATGGCTTCTCCTGTGTTTTGGTGTTTTCTTTGAGTTTATCCAGGCAACATGCTCCATTAGCTTAAGTGCAAACTGTGAAACATGGAGTGGACTCTGCTTATTATCATTTCTCATTGTAAAAAAAAAAAAAAAAAAAAAAAGTCAGAATACGTCACAGTGAGTACTTATTTCTAACTTAGGTAAAAACCTGAGGTACCTGAGTTAAAACCACACCACAAAGAGCCACGCGACAGTGCTGCCTATTTGAGGTGTCTTTGTACCTCCATGTACACATTTCCATGACTTTTGTGTTGGCCTAAGCCGAGTGGTCAGAAAAGCCATTACAGAGGGGTAAGGCTTGTAGCTGGAGGATTATGGACTATTGAAGTCTATGTTCGTCTCATGCTGGAAACTATCAGTGACATCTTCACCCGGTCAAATCCCACAGCATTAGTGCCTCAACTGACTGACCTGCCTGTATAATAAGGGCACTAACTCAGAGACGGATGCCACGAAGCTAAAGATAACAACATGCTCTCTGTTTGACAATTGACAACATTTTTGTTCTTTTGCATTGTTTAAACTTTTTGTAACATTTTTATTTAGCATTAATTACATTGATTATTTTTAAATTATTCATGTGTATAATCATTTTTTAAAAGCTGTAATAATTGATGTACTACATGTAGCTTTGGCCTGCACACATTGTTGGTAGCATACGATCTTTGTATTACCTGCTGAGCACTCAAGTGTAACTTTTAGAAACTGATTTAAATACTCATCAAACTGTGTTTGAGATTGTGAAGAGATGTAACAGGGACAGCAGCTGAATGCTGACTGGCTGACGTGAACATTTGGCTCTTGATTGACACATGCTTTATTTTGGTACAATGTTCTCATTGAGGGGTCCGGTGTGAAGCAGGGCTGGGAGGGGGTTGGACGGCAACCTGATTAAATGCAACCTCTCCCTGAGATGGCTTCACAAAGGCAGGCACAGACAATCTTAGGTAAAATATTATTTGTTCTATAAGAATATCTGTCTCTGAATGGGATTGATTGGATGAATCCACATTGTGTGGGATATTGGAAAAGAGTAAAACGGGTTGAAATCTAGAAGTTTTTGCTATGTAGAAATCAAATGATTGAGTAACACTTGAACTATGATGGAATGAAAGCTGCAAGTGTTTTTTTTTTTTTTTAACTTTTTTTTTTCCAGCAGATGACTTAATTTGCACAGGAAAAGCTATGCTCCCTTTGAAGGGCTCCCTCCCTCTTTCTCTCTTTCTTTCTCTCCCTCCCTCGCTACCCCCTCTCTCTCTCCCTCCTTCTCTCCTCTTTGGACTGTACCGTGACCTTCATTGGCGTTCCACCTGCAGGAAGCCATGTTTGATTCTCTGTCCGCCAAGACGCCTGCTTGACAGCAGAATGGTGTCATAGGACCGAGTGGAGGAATTTCTCTTTCTCTGTCATCATTAAGGGGCTTCCCCCTATGGTGAGGGGGATGAAAAGTACGATTTAATGTNAAAAAAAAAATAAAAAAAAAAAGCTAGTAGTTTTACATGCTTGACTGATTTTTCTCTCTTGCCCCCGCCCCCCTGCTTCATAGAGAGCAACTGACCTGCCACGAAACTAGTTCTGATACATTTACACCATTACAAAGTGTCAGGCGCCTACTTCTCCTTCAATTGCCACTTGCCTTCTGCCAGACAGATGGAATTAAAGTAGTTACACTACAAATGTAACATCAGCCACTTAAAGAGAAAAGGCATTGTACTTGTTTCGAGACCAGGGCACATTTACAGTATACTGCTACACTGCAATATTCTGTTAAAAGAATTGCCTATTGTTCAACAGAGATGTCTGCTGGCACCGTGCACGTAGTTTTGCTGGAAATGCCACTGGTTCATTAAATGAACTGCAGTGAACATATTAAGTTTGGTCCCATTTGAATTCTTGGCTTGGTGAAGACTATTTGGAGAGTAGAGCCCCACTTGCCTGTGGTACAGTTATGTCTTTAGGTGATCTATAAAATGTTATTATTTAAAACAAGCTCTTTATGGATTGCTTACGAGGCATGCTTAGCACATGATTGATCTGACCTTTCACAGACGGTCGTTCTTTGGGAAAACATCAGCCTTAACCTTTTTTAGCTGGATTACCCTGCCAGCGTCTTTGCACGCGTGTGTGTTTGTCCGTGTCCGTCGGTCTGCATATGTTTCTACGTGTGTGTTAGCAGTGTAAGCACGAATCTGTGCATGTGGTAAAACGCCATCTCGAAACGCCTGCCTCAGAAGCTTTTATAAGGTTTGCTTCACTGAGATGAAAATAATACATTACTGATTGATTGATCAATCATGTCTGAAAGGGTATCTGCGTCTGTGTGTGCATGTGCGTGTCTGCAGGCATGCGCTTGTGTGCGTCAAGACTATGTACTGCTTGATGCTGAATAGAGATTGATGGAGGCCTGCCGTGAGGAGGATACTCAGTTATCTCCTTGTAATTAAAATCCACCTCATAAAGATTATTGACTCCCCCACCACACAAACCAGCATGCTCCCTTGCTTGGCAGGGTTTGCAAAGCGCTTCTTAAAAAATGAAAAATAGCATATTAAGCAGCACATATTTCCCATTTATGCGGAACATTTAGATGTGGTTAAGTTATCGTAATGTGCAATAAAACCTGGATGTGAAATTTGTAATCCACTTTGGAAAATTGCTTACTATATTGCTTTAACATCCCCTGAAAGAGCTTTTGAGATGTGTGTGCCAGGTTTATTGTACGCCATAATTTAAAAGTCCTCAATGCAGGCAGTAAATATAAATTTATTAGTGGCAGGTTTAAATAGGCAGACTGAGGTAGTATGAATGAGTGGATGCTTGAGTGTTTGCTCTGTGTGAGTACATACAGTGTGTGTGTGTGTGTGTGTGTGTGTGTGTGTGTGTGTGTATGTTTGTGTGCGCGTCTTTGATAAGTGCCAACTGAGAATGTGTTCCCTTTGCTCAGCACGCCATGAAGAAAGGTGAGTGTGTGCGCGCAGTGTGGGCGGATTTACCAACTGAATACAGTGCCATACATCAACTCCCCGAGTAAACTAAGCCAAACTGACAGGATTGAATTCTCTGTTCCATTTAACAGTTGTTAATTGAG
Organism: Rachycentron canadum; assembly: GCA_038496675.1. Classification (NCBI taxonomy): domain Eukaryota; kingdom Metazoa; phylum Chordata; class Actinopteri; order Carangiformes; family Rachycentridae; genus Rachycentron; species Rachycentron canadum. The sequence continues at coordinate 15,729,939 of CM076654.1, forward strand.
GTCAGTATGTCTTTTTAAATTGGGAGGGAGTCAGAGTTGTAAGGCTAAGGAGCACGCTAACATGTGGTAGACTGGGGTCCGGTATCCTCCTGACCTTGGGGACCCTGAATAGAGAGAACCACTTCTGGGACTTTGCTGTGTTTTTCTGATGTGATCATAAAATATGTTATATTTCTGGGAAACCTATGAGAAGATCATAACAACACATCATCCTCATATGAGCCGTTTTACTTTTCAAAATATGTGGCTTGGTGGCACTGCATGAATTTCTGAACATTTCCCCCTTTTGTTGTATCTTCAGCAGGTGGAGAGCTGTTTCTCTGGGGTCAGATCCCTTGTGTTTCCCGGGTCAGTGACCATCCAGGCCTCAAAAGACTCTGGACCCCCCAGCCTGTTCCACTGGCAGACAGAAAGGTGTGTGTGTGTGTGGGAAAGGCTGCAAATTATGTTTTCAGGCTGTTCAAGTCTCAAGTAGATGAAAGCCGCAGGATTTTCTGACTATATGAGTTTTAGCTGGATATGCATAAATTCTTAAAGGGTAAGTCCACACTGAATCACATAGGGGTGAAAAAGCTGATCTGCATAGCCTTCAATGAGTTTAAAGTTTAAAGAATATAGCACTTCTGATCCAATCAGTGACGTCAAGCACATATCACAAATCAGAGTGCAGAGTCCAGAGCGCGACATGCTGGAAATTAAAAGAAAAAAAAAATTTTTGACTCTGACATGCAATCAAAATAAGATGCTGTGTGATGATGTTGTGAAGTAGCATGGTGTCAGGGGAGTTGTTGGGTTCACCACAATTGTCCTCGACTTGTTCAGGGGGTTTTCACTGGGATCCAGGTTAAAAACAAAACAGGCCTGGTGATTATAATGAATTATTCACAGAGGGGTCCCTCCGTCCATAACCAACAGTATAGGGTATTAAAACTGGTTTCATGCTAAAAATCAGTGATGTAAAACTGAATGAATGTCTTTTTTTTTTTTTTTTTTTTTTACTTCTAAAAGCCTATACACGTGCACAGGGGATATGTGGTCACTGACAGAAGAACAAATGAAATGGATTGTCACCATGATTAAAATTACAGATTTCTCTAGGTTCCAAAATTGCAAAAGTACACAACAACAACAAAAAAATATATAGTGGACAAGTTAGATATTATACCTTTAAACAATTTGCGTATTTATTTCCTGGAAAACAAGTGAATCTTTAATGGAGACCTGATCTTGCACAAAGAAATGTAAGCAAAAGCTCCAACCAATAAACCCTTAGCAGATGTGCAAGAAATCAAATCCCTCTGCCCCCTCTTTGTAATCAAACAATCTATTTGTCCTTAACTGACCTATTGGTTTATAGTTGAGAATAATTCCTCACTGTGCTATCGACCACACCAACATCATATTATTTATTTTCTAATTATAAAAAATGCTTTTGTGGGGGAAAGTTCTCAGCTTTGACATTTTACACTGTTTTAAAGTTTGAAAACAGCTTTAATTTTATCGCAGGTGTGTGATGTTGCCTGTGGTACCTGGCACATGATGGCCCTCACCACACGTGAGTACCCTATTGTCTAGCACAAATTTTTGTTGGGGCAATGACAACGGGTCACCAAAGGTAAATCTCTCAGATTCTTCCTAGGCTCTCCTTTCCCCTCCACACTGGCTTCTCTCCCCTTTTTCCAAATTATGTCTTGCTCCTCCTCAAAGCCCCTCCTCACTCACTTTTCACTCATCAAACCATAATTCACTTCAGAGGGAAGCATCATTAATGCACAGTAGGACCCAGCAGCTTGATGTGTGCTAATTATATTGTGTGTTTTACACGCTGGATGACTTTTGCTTAGTCAGTGATGAGCTCAGTCTCTCGTAATTGTTTTTTGGATATGATGAGTTTATAAAAGCCCCTGTGTGTGTGTGTGTGTGTGTGTGTGTGTGTGTGTGTGTGTGTGTGTGCGTGCGTGTGTGTGCGTGCGTGCATGTGTGTGTGTGTATGTATCTGTTATAGATGTATGTGTTTACCAGTGCATCACACTTGTGTGTCTATGCTTGTGTAGTCTTGCATTAAGCCTGTGCGCATACATGTATACACATACGCTGTATTTGTAAGTAGCCAGAAAGATGATTATTCCACGGCTCCACACATCACACGCTCCCGTGAACGTAATAATGATTAGCAAACACTCAAAATCTCGAGATCATTCTGACACATTAAAACTACATGCAACTTTAAACTCCATCAATCCTGCGCAAAACTTTGACACGCACCGTCAAAAGTGGCACGACGCTCCATGACTTGCTTGCATTCTCCACAACCCATGCGATCCTTTTAGCACTGTACATCACTCCCAGTGCTATAGCTAGAAATGCTGCTCAGCCTTTGGCTAATCACGCTGATTGGAGGTGTCCTTTGGCTCACCTGGGGGCTTCCAATCCTATTAGGCCAACCGTCCTGAGCCTAACACACCCAGCAGCCGCTCGTGTTTGATCACTGGTGCTTAAAGCCCACACTTGTCCTCTTATGTTGGTGTTGAGGCATGGAGGAGAGGAGCTGCAGGGTGGGGTTTGGTGGGGGGGTTAAAATGTGATCTCCTTAACTCTCTAGGGGGGCAGAGGGGAGTTCAGTGCCCCACCTCCCTCACTGACACTCCTCTGCTCCGCCAACTGGAGCTGGTCTTTAAACTTCATGTCAGTTGAAAGGCGGAACACGGCAAGTTGTTTCCAAGCAAAAGGGAGAAAGATGGAGGGAATGAGAGACGAGAAGAGCAGGTTGAGTCAGTATGTTTCTATTAAAGTAAAATTTTTGGAGGGCATAAGTGTTTGTTTTGAAGTTTACTTACATCTTCCTCAGCTCACATCAGTCTATCTTTCTTTTTGGGACCATGAAAGCAAGGGAGTTCTGTCATCTGGTTCGAGGCCGGTACACCTGGTCCCACAAGGCCTGTCACCACTTTCCACTTCCACATACTCTACCTACCCTCCATTACTATCTCATTCAACCTTCCTCCAGACTGCTCTTCTCCCTCACTGCACACCTATCTCTATGTCTCTTGTGTGGCTCTCCTTCTTCCTCCCCTCCTTCCCTTTTGCTCCCTCCCCCTCCTCCTCCTCCTCCTCCTCGGTCCCCAGGCCAGGAGCGCCCAGGAAGAACCATGTGTTTCCAAAGTGGACTGGATGGGAAATCGAAGCAGGGCTTCTGTGTTTATCAAGCCACAGCTCCGTCACCTTGCTCCAACTCCCATCTGGAGGCCCTGGCAAATTGGTGACAGCAGCAACAACCCTGCAGCACACATGCCCCTTTTTCCGTGCACACGTCCACACACACACACATAGCATAGCACCTTGGCCTGTTTAGTTTTATTGCTGGTGTCAGGTGAGGAGGTGGAGGTGGGAGTGCTGTCTAATGTTCACCTCACGCACACACACACACACACACACAGACACACTCACACACAGTCATTTCCACCCCTGCCGACACCTTGGCTAACAAGACCTGTGAACCGCAGTGACAGAGCTCCGAGACTTGTCAGAGTCCCAGTCATTTAGTGCCAAGACCGAGCCCCAGCTCTAACCCAACAGGGTTTCTGTATGCACACAAAACCACAATAGGCTACACAGCGATATACTGAACATAAGTCTAGTGAATACTACTGCTCCTCCAGGTTAATATTGGTTAAATAAAACCTTTTCTATAGGGATCTGCAATAATTCTTTCTGTAAGATAGAAAGTGACTTACATAGAGGTACATAACAGTTATTTAGATGTAATGTGTGTGTCTCTCGTGGTTCACTTTAACTTTACCTCAGTTTGCACCTCATTATGTTGATATGCGCCATCACACATGACTTCTTTCATCTATAAACGTTTGAATGTATGCTGTTACTCTTGTCTGTCTGTCGTGCCTGTGTAACAGCACAGTTATGTGACTGTAAACCTGCTATATCCACAGGCATCTTTATTTAAAGCATCAAGCCGTCGTGAATCATTACAGGTAGTTGTGCATGGACCACTGCCCCTTTTGTTGCGTTTATACAGGATGCTCCCTGCTCAATACCTTTTTCAGTGCCCCCTCTCTTCTCTTTGGTGTGATCAAGCAAGCGGAGAGGAGAAAGGAGAGTTGACTCAGGTTAGAGCCCTGCACAGCTTTGCTACCTTGGAAATGAACTGCACAAACAACAGCTGGCCATTGTGTCTAAGCGCTTACAATGATGCCATTTAAGAGAGTATTGATCCAGCCAGTGCAGGGTCAATCATTGGATCAATGATGTGTGGGTTGGTCGGCTGGAAGGCTGGTTGACTGCATGAATGAATGGATGGCTGGATAACGGATGAATGGACGGTTGGATAATGGATGGATGGATGGATGGATATATGGATTGATTCATGGATGGATTTGAGGACTGATATATGGGGGGGTTGCAGTAGTGTCAGGTAAGCACAGACGTGAACTTGTGAACATCTGAAGATTTCAGGTTTCTGTTCCGTTTTGTGCTGGATTGTGTGCGTTTAGTCTGGCACGCCTCTCAAAGATCACCACCTACGCTGAAATTTACCATAGGTTTGCTTTAATGTGATGCTTGTTCCACTTGAAGGGACATTTCTTTACACAAAATCCATTTGAGTCAACAACAGAAAAACTTTTTATTACTTGGTCCTTACTTTTAAGACTTTAACTGTAGTTGTTACTAAGGAGGGCATGCAGCATTTAAGAGAATCCACTACCTGCAAATATTTTCCTTCCATACACAAGCTTAGGTTGACATCCCACAAGGAGTTGTACTGTGTGCGTGCATAGATATATATAAGGCTTTACTGTGGCATAGAAGAGAGGGAAAGTAGAGATATAAATTAAAAAAGAGTCATTGTCATTAGCATGTTCTTGGTGGATTCTTGTGATGTGTTTACACCAGGGTTGATTGACCTAGTTACCCAGCCCCTGGCAGCGCAACATTGAGAAATATAACACAATGCAACACAAGGGAGAGGTGTAAATTCCTTTATTATTCTTACATGTGAGATTCATGTGAGTGAACGCACACACACACACAAACACACACACAAGCATTGACACATACGGAGCAGTGATCATCGGGGGCTCACAGAGGTCGTGCCTCATGACGAAGTGAAAAGAGGGAGAGAGCTTATTTAAAATTCTGTAAGAGATGTCAATTGTGCCCTCTGCATATTTCTATGGAAAATTTGTAAATAGATCCTTTGTAAATAGCTTCTCTCTTGCCAATCACCCTGTCTGCTCTCTGCACAGCAGCATTAAAAATTGATCCTTAGCCGCACCAGGGTGAAATGCTAACATCGCTGCCAAATGACTGATTAAAAAGAAAAACCTTTAATCTTTGCTTAAAAGTGTCTACTGCCTTGGCATGCCTTTCCCCTGTGCTCCTCTATCTTCCAAGGCTGTGGAGGGAAGGAGGGGGTCGCCATGGGGGAAACGGGGTCACGCTTCATGTAGAGTCAGCACTGTACAGCGATATAGCTCTAGAGGTGAGGGATTTCACTAAGAGCAGATCTAGGAATTTACATGTATTGCTCTCTTCTGAATTTAACCTTAAGCCAAAGGTTAAAAACACATTTGAGCATTACACAAGAGGGGGGACGGATGTGTTGGCACTCTCGCTAATAGCTTGCATAATAAAAAAAAAAAAAAAGTAGCCTTGTATCCAACTTAACCATGCTAGTTAATAAAGATCGGCAGGTACTGAGCAGTGGGAGATACTTTGACCTGTCTCCAGTTTGTTCAATTGCACAACAATAGAAATTTAAAAAGTGACATGACAACAGAAGCGTTATGAAATAGACAATGGTGAGTGAAATATATATATAAAAAACAAAGCAAAAAAACTAGGAAATCCAAAAGTGTTTTGGTGATGCTGAGGGTGTTGTGTGTTTCAGGGAGAAGAGAGAGGAACAGAGAATACGATCGCCCAGAATGTGAGGCTCTCTTCAGAGGCCATGTCAGCAGCCCCCTGCCGACAGAGCATGCAGAGAAAGAAAACACAGTGCAAGTAAGATAAACACACCTCCTCCTTCTTGTTCTATAGTCCTTTTATTGACTGACTTGCATACTGTACAGCTCAATCTGTAACCCATTTGCTAACTCAACAGCTCCCTAACTCTTGCAGTGGATCACTCCTGATTGATATCTTCCTTACTCCCTGCCTGCCTTGTTGATATCCTCGTTCCCACACACCCATTGTTTGCTTCTCAAACTCTTTCATTCATTTTTTTTTTTTTTTTTTTGCAATTTCTCTATGCATGCTGTAAATGAACATATCAGTAGTGAGTGATACATTACAAGTTGCACTTGAGTAAACAGCACGACCCTCGAACCATTAAGTAGTAAATATATTCACTCACCTCTCAGAATATCAGTGAGGACCACTAAATTGTCACCCAGAGCCACACATGTACACACACACACACACACCCAAGCTCCCGCCCCTCCCCATCTCTCTGTCATTCAGGTGTTTACTGTCATTCATACTCAGGGTTTTGTATAATCCTCTCACCACACCTGAGTGCGCCCCACTCAGTGTCACTGGATTTACTCCCCCCACCCCACCTCCCTTCTCTCTCTCTCTCTTTCTCACTTCCCCTCTCCTCCAGTGCACAGCCTTTTTCATTTTGCATCACAGCCATTCTTATACACACATTGTCATTTCTTATGTAAATAACCACAGATAAAAAGACAGTAACAGACATTTTAAGATTTACACACACCACTCTACGCGTATGTTTTCAGTCATCTACTCTCATCAGCCAGTTTGTTTGTAGAAGTGTCTTTGCCTGTAGCCATAAATTAGGGGTTGTGATTTAACTCATTGAGACAAAAGAGAACGACAACGAAACATGAATAAAACAAATGATGTGGAGAAGGTGAGGGGGAGAGAGAGTGTGAGGAGAGGAGGGTGAACTGAAGGCAGAAATGGGCCAGTATGTATTCCTGCTCTACTTTCACTTGGGGAAGGCTTCATTAAGAAGTCTGTTTCCAGAGCATGGTGGAATCTGTGTGTGTGCGTGTGTGCGCAGGAGTGGGTGTATATGTTCATAGGTTAATGTGTGAGATTGTGTCAGCGCACATGCACATTCATGCATGCATGTGTGCATGCCCATAAATATATTTGTGTGTGTTCAATGAGAGAGATCTCTTTAATAATTTACATCCAGAATTCTCTAATTGGTATCAAGTTTTTAAATGGGGTCAAATGTTGCGGTGCAGTTTCATGCAGCTTTTCTTTTGCCTTATGTCGGTATCATTACATCTGGTGCTACAGTACTTCTGCTTCATTGAACTTGAACCTCTAAATTCTGTATTTGCCTATTGACTGGGGCTCTGCTCAGACTGGAGAGACGTGCTGCTCAGACTGAGGAGGGAATCTAGTTTTATTGCTGTGGTAATGTTGTGTTAGTCCATCTACTCATGTCTGTTACATAGAGAACATTCTGTGAGAGATATGGTGAGTCGTAAACATCAAACAGAGGTACACACACACACACACACACAGAGTGCCTAAGGCATCGCACAGAGCTGGTATTAGATTTAAGCCCCCTAATAAAGCCAATTAGAATTATACTGTGCACTGGTGAAAGAAACTTTACCAGGGAAAATCTCCCATCTCCACATATACACACGCAGACATCCTGCATGCACATGTATGTGTTACTAATGCTAAAGAAGCAAAACAACCAAGAATGCACAATATATATGAAGGTTTTGTGTGTTATACATGCACATTTCCAGTTACCTGAAGTTATTTTTGCTACTGGGAAAATTTCTCACCTCCCTACACCCCAGTGTCTGTGCCAAGCTATCACATCCTGGACCAGTGTCTCCACTGAATGCAATGAAAGAAGAGTGATATCTGGCCTGGTAGCATGGCCAGCAAGCCCTTAATTGTCGAAGTAAGTTACTGGGATTAGTAACTGTAATGTAATCACACAAATTTCAAATTGTGAATTTGACTTCTGATTACTGAAAACCATAACTACATTGATGCAACACTAACAAAATGCCTACATCCCACTTTCTTTACACCGTAAAAGTCACAGTAAGATTGCATGTTGCATCATTATTTTAGCTTTTTTGGGGAAAACAAGCAATTCTCATTTTAAGCAAATCAGTTTAGACTTTATATATTAGCCCATAACTGGTTGCAGTCATATAAAATCCTTTGACATGTTGTCTGTTTTGCTATAAAATTCATTCGACTGTGGATGTAAGATACTTGTGTCACAAGAGGAACAACCTAAATAGATATTGTGTATCCTCCTGGCAGGACTTCAAGCCCAGGAATCTGGATCTGGAGAGACCACAGGGCTCTGAGGAGCAAGAGAAGGATGAAGAAAGTGAAAGCGCAGAGGAAGAAAAAAAACACGAAGAAAGACCAAACAAAGATGAGGGAGATGGAGCATTGCATGATTCAGCATTTGCCATTGCCAGGTCTGCAATGGGGATGGACAGGAGAGGAAATGGCCACTCATCAATCACATCTGACCAGGGGAATGAGAGGGAGGGTTGGAGAACACCAGGGCCACTGAAGCTGAGGAAAGAAGCGCTCGGAAGCAGAGCAAGCAGGGACATCGTCTTCACCACTTTGCATCTTTTACCTAGGTCAGAGGGAGAGCAATGCAGACCCACTGCCAGCTCCTTGCCCCGTCTCCAACGAGGACAACAAGCTCATGGCACAGTTTTTGCTAAGGTGAGTGTTAATGTGGTTAAGAGCAAATCTGAATGGTCCTCCTTGTCACTGTGGTGTTTTTCATGAGAATATGTCATCTAAGGAAAGCACACACCCAGAATTTCACATGTGCACATTTATTTTACTTTGCCTCTTTGTCTCAGGGATTATAAACATCATCTTTACTTTTGTTAGACTGTTGACATTAGAGAGTGAATGGAAACATCGAGATGACCTGGCAGCGTCACAACGCTGCTGGCCCTCACTACCTTATTCTTTATACTTACTATGATGTCTGAGAGAGCTACAGTAAGTGGTTTTGAACTCTTAGAGGCAGTACTGAATCACTTTGGCTGAGATTAAAGAAGAAAGTATATATTAAGTGGTTGGCAAGCTTGAGGTGCAACTTTAGTTTTGGACTGCTACACCAGTAACTTTCAGTGAGCCATTAACAATGAAACAAAAAGGCCTTTACGTTCAGTTGAGAAGAGGAATATTGACATATTGTGGAGCTTTTCAGATTTTTTTTTTCTTGATTATAGTATGAAGTAATTTATCCAGCAAGTACAAGTACGAGTACAAACTAAACTGTTTTCACATAAATTTTTGTGTTTTGTTTTCTTCATTTGTCTTTGTCTTTTTAGGGGAGATCTACACATCTGACTCAACTGGTCCATAAATCCAAGAGTGATAACAACTTTCTGCAGAATCCCATGCTCAGGCACAAACCCAGACCTCCTGGAAGACCTACAGATCCTGGGACTCAGAGGGTAGCCTCTTGTCACCGTTCAAACACAAGACTTCGCACTGACCTCGAGTCTCCAATTTACAATTCCTCTCCCCGTGTGACCCCAGGACAACAATTTCAGATGTCTGCTTCCTTCCAGTCGGGGTCATGGGTCAAAGCCTCTCTTCCTCAGATTCATTCCTCCCCTGAAACATTCAGGTACAGTCCAACACACAGAAAAATGGGTTCTACCTCTCACACTTCTTGGAATAATCCATAAAAATCCACAGACCCAGTTCTGTCCGCCGGTGGACCCAGCATATTTATCTTTTTAAATGCTTGAAACTTTTTTGCCAGTTTATTTTAAATGAAAATATATTTACCACATAATTCCCCAGATAATGCACAACTCACCCATAAAGTCACCAGCACGGAAAATGAATGGAGAGAGCATGTGCACAATATTATCGACTTGATAATGGTGTTTCTGGAGACCACATACAAAGCTAAATACTTTTGGCTCCAAGGTGACTGACAAACAGCCTCTTTTTGCTCTTCAAGAGCTCTTCAAAACAGACTCCAGATCAGCATTAAAGGGCCCCACTTTACCCCACACTGTGATTTGGCAAATATGCTCCTCTTCCAGACCACCTCAGTCAATGACACTCATGAACCTTAACCTCATTTGCAAGCAACAGACTTTTGTCTCCCAGTCAAAGCTGCGCGTAGGAGTTGCAGAGTCCTTGAATCACCACATTTCAACATTTCAACAGAACTTATGAGGACTGAGGTTTTTTTGTTGTTTTCTTTTTTTACCCTACACACCAGCAAGCCACATTCATTTTAATACTTACAGTATGTTGTTTATTAAAGACATAACGCCCTCTGAGATCTTGGCCTCTTGTAAGACATTTCACGGTGGAGTGTTTTCGTGGCTGCCCATTTCTGCTGTATGACTCACATGTGCATGCTACTATGGCTCTTTTGAGTGCGAGGAAATGGATTTGTTGCAGAGATAATACTATATGATGAGGTTTCTCAAAGTTAGTAGGTTTGTTACAAGACACAGAGCTTCCTTTTAGTTTGCTTCGCGCTGTTTTGTTCTTCATGTTTCTTAGAGAGACTTCCCTCATTAGCTCTACACTTTATGCAAACTGCTTTTTTGCCACGGTGTCAACCACGACCACATGATAACTCCCCCTTTTTTAAAGTGGCGCATATGTTTTTTTTTTTTTCTACATTTAACAAAAAGCAGCCTTTTGTTAAAAAAAAAAAAACTTGCACTGTATAACATGAAGGCAGTGCTGGTTTAGATATAACACTACTACTACTACTACTACTACAGCTATTGATAACAGTAATAATAATAATAATAATAACAATAATGAATACTAATGAATACTATATTTTAAAGATGACTTTACATGAGAATTTTATAAAGTTTTTGAGATATATTGACATATGCAGATTGTGTTGTTCCAGCTTTACTTTCATCAGAGTAGTTGCCATTTCAGTTGAACAATGACTACAGATGGACATCAGAGCTATCCCAGTTTTTAAAGGTAACTACTAATGTTAATGTTAATTAGGCCGAAGCAAATGTTTTTTTTCAAGCCTGATGAATTAACCCTGAATTGCTGCTTCAGCAAATCAGATCAGTGATCAGTTAAACAATAAAAGTGCTTTTGAATTGAGTCGTAGAATTGCTTTTGTGAGCCACAAACTCAACTCTGAAGACCTATAGGCATACCATACAGCAATGATGGCATTGAGACATCCACCCATATCCCTCCCCATCATCTCTTACACTCCCTATGGTTTGTTTTGGTGTGTGTGAGTAAGTGTTGGTTGTGTGTATCACGTCTTTGCCCTGCGAGACTCCTGCCAATCGATTCAAGGTGAGATCTGTCGATTAAACACCCTGAGCCGTGCTCTCTACCTAACCCTGGGGTGATTCAATCCTACCCTTTGCACACACATGTACACACCAGTACACAAACACACGCACGCATACACACCAACTTCATCTGTCATCCGTCAATACTTCCATCGGGGCCTGTATTGATCCCCTCCATCCAGCATCTTCACCCCATGCAGTACAACACCAGGGCCAAGACGACGTCTGTGCAGGTTTAATTTCTGACAGATTTACAATAAAGCTCAAGCTATTATTTAACTCTTCCGGCCGCAGTGTGCTCTTTGATTTAGCACCATGAGGGAGGATGAGTTACAGCTGACATGGAGAATCTGCCGGGTCTGGAATGGTAGGCACCCGGTTCATAACTCAGCCGCCGAATGTGTAGTTAGTCAATCACTTGATCTGTAATCACAAATGCTGCCAGAAATTACATGAGTGATGAGCTGTAATAAAAGCACTTACTTTTCCTGCTCTGTCTCTTAAGTGTTATTGGCAGACCCCTCTCTCCCAGGAGGCCGTGGCTGTGAAACAAAATCCCGATATAAACTGCCTCATTGGTCCCTGCCTCACGCTCTCTCTCTCTGGTGTACTGTATGTGTGTGTGTATGTGACTATGTGTAAGTGTGCATGTGTGTTAGTGCAGAGCGCTCCCACCACAGTGTAATTCAAAGCTCTTTTTGACAGACTTTCTTCCACTCTTGGATTGTCTTGCTTCAGGACAAATGATCCTCACACCAGTAAAGACAGTCATCTGCGTCTCGATCATTTATAATCTCTGCAGAGGTGCAAGGAAATACAATTTACTGACAACGACTGTTTTTCGAGCAGTCCTGGGACTATTAATTGGTCAGTAAAACACATCATGTAAATATAGTTTTAAAGGTATGCAGCAGTTTGTCAATGCTCTCTTTGCCTGAATCTCATCTCAGGCCGGCATGTGGTGATAAGTTACAGTACATCAAAGATGCGACCTTATGTACAGGTAATCAAATACCTCAGGGCCATGACACAAACCTTTCTTCGACTGTCTGTGACTCCTAGCTCCATAGCCTTTGGCAGGAGGTCACGCGTGACAGTTTTATTGATACGGACCTCTGTAATAATTACACAGCGTCTTGCATGCACTATTGATCAGGCCTATTGATAAAATCATATTTTACTGTAAAGGTCTGTTGATTTGATGTATTACAACATAAATCTCTCCTCACAAGCAGCTGAGTTGGAACTCCTACTGTTGAGTGATGGATGCTCCCACAGATAAACGCATGCACACACGCACATGCATGCACGCACGCATAAGCAAGTATTTATATCTATTGTTTGAATGGGATAGTAACAGACGCAGGTTAACAATAGACAGAGATGTAATGATATCCATACCTTGAGTCCATCCATATAAATAGACGATCACGCAGGGATGACAAGTAGGATCTGCTATCCAGCCCTGCTCATATGATGTGATATATAAGCAAGGGTGTTTATGGAGTCAGTGCGCCATCTTATCATGATTTGTATTGTCAGCGGAGGCTGAATCTGCATGGTGGTAATAGATTCTGATGTGATTCAAATGCCCCATGGTGAATGGGAAATAGAGATGAATGTGACAGATCGTACAGAACTTGTCCTGTATATAAACGGCCTTTAGAACTGTTGTTCTCACAGGGAGGGAAGGATAGACGGCATAACGGCTAGCATGGAGAGAAATGTGATTGCTGGTGTTAAAATGGTAAAAAGCAGGTCCTTAAGGCTGACCTCTGTAGTCAGTGCAATGAAATTGATATGATTTCCCAAGGAGAAACATCCTACACATTGGCTACTGCACTTTTTCTGGTGTTAAAAAGAAAGGTTTTGTCATATTCAGGTTGCATACAAGCTGAAATCCAGACTAATGGAGAACTAAACAGAAAGTGTCAGGTAATTTACACCAGTGCCTATGGTGTCGCGAATTATCACCCTTTGATCTTACTATGGAAAAACATAGCATGTGTAATAAAGGAAAAGAGCAAATTTATTACTATTGGAGGAAAGGAAAACAGGTCTTTATGGTTCAGGTTAAAAAGCAGCTTACTAGACCATGTTTCCGCTTTGGCTAGCAGTTCAAATGCATGTTTTCTTTTTGGACTTTTCTCTGGCTGGATTCTGAACCCCTTGGGGGTAGTTCGCAAAGGCTGTGGTGCACCAGTGACGGGCTGGTTTTCACATTTAAGGAGCCAAAGGGACACGGGGAACATGTTCACGTTCAGGAGGCCTACAAAGGCTAAAAGCCGGGATATAGAGTTAATCGCTGGCCCGGCCAAGGCCCCCCCAGAGCGGTTTCTCCGGGAAAATACTGAACAGCCCATCTGGCTGCAGAACAGGAATTTAGTCCTGCAGAGGACAGAGGAGGGGAAATTGATCTTAATCGGCAGTGATTTGTTTTATAAGCATAAAACCTGCTGCAACCTGAACTCTTTGAAATGCTCTGAAATTCTGATGAATGTAACAGCATAGAGGTCGAACTTATTTTATTTTTTCTTATGCAAACCAAATGCATGGAGGCCTATTAAAAGAGAAAAGAATAGCACCATTCTCTACGAATAAATAGTGGTGTAATATTATATTTTTAAAGGGCTTTTTTTATTTTTACAAAACTGAATTTAAAAGAAACATATGATTTTCTCCTCAGTATATTCAAAATCAATTGACAACCTTACTTCTGTAGCGTATGATTGATATAGTATGGAATCTATCCATAGAAGATGGCGCATAACTAAAGGATTCCACTGACTTTGAACATACTCACTACTTTTGTACCACAGCTGTTTGAAATGCTAATGTAAAGCTTGTGAAATAGCAACAATACCACCAGTGTGTTCCCTAGAGCTGGAGGGAGAAGGCAGAGCAAGACAAAGGCAGTTTTTAATCTGAGCAGGAAGCATACAGTGGCGATTCACTGTGACATGGTGATTGATATGAGTGAGTAGTATATTTACAGAGTCTGACGGGATAGGAGAAAGAGAGTGTTTTCTTCCCATCCGTACGCTTATCTCCCTCCATAAATCACTGCCGATGGGATGCATAAATGTGGACAAGGAAATGTCGTATGGCTCAGACTCAGGCAATTCCACTTTGACCTTTACATTTGGTATTGGTCACTGGTGCTAAATGCATGCCATGACCTTCCCTGACCTTGGGCTATTCATATTTAATAGCCATAAGGCCTGATGGTTCCACAGACAACATACAGTATATGAGGACACACAAACACATCAAACAGGTCGTTACTCTAGTCAAGCCAAACAGAATTTAATGTCACGATTGAGATTCTGATCATGAGCAACTCTGGCTGTGAAAATAATCATGTAAATGAAGAAAAGATATGATACCTCTCTGCCTTCTCATCAGGCTGCTTCTTTACAGCTCTGATTCCATTACCCCTTGCCCAGCGGCACTCTATGATGTCCTGTGTCCATCCTAACCTTTGACTCCCGCCAGTGCTTTAAAGGTTCTACACTTTGCCCTCTCCCATTTGACCTGTCTGAAGTATACCTTTATAATTGCGCCTGTCACTATCAAATGCTCATATGAGAGGGTGCAGGGGCAGGGGGGCTGAAGTCTGTCCAGTAACCTTTTGGCCTCTTGTTCATCCATTCTGCTTGAACCAAGCACCTCAGGCTTCCTCCCCCTACCCACAATCCCATACTGTATTAGTCTGCATGTCTGAGTTATTGATGATGCTCTGGAAATATTTTATTGGTCAGTCATGACCTTTGACTGGGGCAATGCAAACACTAACCCCCCTAAAGCTCCCTATTGACATGGATATATATATATATATATATATATATATATGATCAGGTGGCTAATAGAAGTATAGATTTAGAATGGCCAAAGACCTAGTCATTTGGATTTTAACACCATTAGATCAGCATAGCTTGGGAGTAGGATCAATAGTCAAAACACATATTCATGTTCGTTATGATGAAAACTATCCAGTGACGCACAGGAAAGACATTTTGTAAAAAAAAAACTGACAATAAAAACACAAAGTGTATGTTAGGAAATAATATTTCATCAAAATACAATCTTATATTTTCAAATGTATGATTTAGGAATAAAAAGAAAATAGTCTCAGACATTATTTCTCTTTCACTGAAAAAGTGCAAAGTACAAACAACCCGAAGGAAAACTATCAAACACACTTGAAAATGTTAAATCCCTTTCTCGTCCCTTTCCTCCCATCTTCTCCTTTTATTCCACATAAGTCTCTTCATCAAAGGAGGTGTAGCTCACACTGAAGCACCCACAATTAAGATAAGCCCGACCACAGCTGGACAATTACCTGCCAACTAACCTTTTCTGGAGGCACTTAAGAACGTAAGGACCCCTGAGGATGGATGTGCCCCGAGTAGAACAAGCACTTCAACAGTCCACAGAGAGAGCGAGAGGGAGGATGTAATGTATGAGAATGAAGGGGTAGAGAGAGAGAGAGTGACAAAGAGAGGGGGAAATGATAGAAATAGAGAAAAAGACAGTATCATGGTGAGATTACCTAATCCTCTGTCTGAGAGGAGTATTTGAAGGACCTGGTGGTGTCCAACATGAGGGGGCTTTGTGGAGGTTTACCCATGAGAGGCCAGCTTAGTGGGGGGATCTAGTGGAACACCAGGTGACCAGTACTCTCTCCCCAAGCACGAACCTCAGCCCATGGCTTTGTAAACACTGTTAAATTGATTGCAGGGAGCTGATGAGATTTCCCTGCAGCCCGGGTCATTATCACATGGTGTACCGACTCTAATTCACTCATACTGAGCCCTCTATGGGTTGTCACTCCGTTTTATATTGTAGTTTTTAATATAAGTGACAGTGCTTTCTGTCAAAAGTTCATCCATCTGTCACTGTGTGTGTGTGTGTGTGTGTGTGTGTGTGTGTGTGTGTGTGTGTGTGTGTGTGTGTGTGTGTGTGTGTGTGTGTGTGTGTGTGTGAGTGAATGAGGCTGGTGGTGGACATGCTGCAGTTTGAAATGTGCTGTGAATTTAAAAATTGGCCACCACTGACTTGTATTTAATTTCCAAATCCTCTGTGCAGCATTTGTAGCAACGGTCAGGGTGTTACAGTCTACCCTGCTGCACAACGGGGTGAGTTTCAGCACTGTATGATATCTGATCCCAAAAGCCCTGCAGGGCAACCACAGCAAATCAACAATGGATTAATGGATCTGGTTCTGCTCATAAATCTCTGTGGGATTGGAAAGCATTGGAGGACAGTCAGCCCGTAGTGGTGTGCTTAATGTTACAGCCAGTTTGGGTTTCCCATCGTTCAAAGCAGTGACAGGGTAGTAAAGATGTGGCAGCATCTTATGTCTGTGTTAAATCAGTGAATGTCAGGAATGCTGGACTGTCAGTCTGCAGTGCTAAGAGCTGTACCAACGCTTATTCATTGGCACAGAATTGTTTATAAATAACCCCAATGCTTTTCCATACCTTTTAACTTCCTCTAGAATAAATTCGTAGAGAAGATGGAAAGATGTGTTGTGCAGACATGCCCTAATTCACTGGTGTCAGTACAAGACTTCAACCTTAGCTGACTGCAGTAAGGCCTTGCCATAGATCACAGTGGTTAACAGTTAGCTGTTCCTGCAGGTGTGTGGGGAATGGCAGTAACTGCTTCCATTACTGGAGAGAATGGCCCAACTCCCACAGCCCCCTCCAGACAACGCTGTCATTACCCATCCATTGTGAGGCCTGAGAGGGAGCCTGTAAGTACGGCAGACTTATGGCTTTGTTAGAGTGACTGGATGGTCTCCTCTGGCTCAGCACAGGATAAGGAGTGACGGTGGTAGGGAAGGATGGCCAGATAGAGTGATAGAGATGGAGGATGAGGATGAATCGAACAACCCCTGATATTCCTCCACCGCCGTGCCAGCCCCCCATTCCCCACCCGATGTGCTCGTGAGTAGAGTGCAAGCTGGAGGGTGGGGAGGGTTATTTGGTGCTATTTTTACAAGAAACGGGTTGATTTGTCTTAGGCCATTACCGTCTATTACAGCTGCGAGTCTTGGGGAAAAGGTGGGAAGCGGCAGACGCTGGCATTCTGCCTAAAGAGAAATCAATGAAACAAATTAATCCTTCGCAGGCTGCGGTGACACAGTAATCCATCATTCAGGGGGCGCTTTTACACACTGAATCAGGGAGCGAGGCAGGGAGGTGGAGGAATTGGGGGGGGCGGGGGACTGGGTTGGTGGGTGCGTGCTGGTTGAGGGAGGGGTGGGGGAGAGCGGCACTGAGGCCCTGGGGGACAGGGGCAGACATCCATGCTACCGTAACGTTGGGGTAACGGTGGGTGGTGGCAGGGAATCAAGTGGCTCTGAGCCCTTCCTTTACATCCTTGAGCTGCCTGTGGACTATACAGAGCAGCATGAAGAGGAAAAGGACGTAAACACAATCAGCTGAACTGCACCACGGATGTGGCCATGATCCCACACTTACGCCGTGTATATTTTCTCTGTTGCCTGTGACTTGCTGACTGGTTTAACCCCACAAGGCTAAAGGTTGATCAAGGTTGAGAGCAATAGGAGAGCCTTATACGGGAAAGCCGGTCATTAATGTATGATTATAATTAGGATGTTAAGAGGGGAGAAACCGGGGCCATGAGGTGGATGGAGAACAAGGGAGGGTTCAGGAAGATTGCTAGAACCATGCAGTGATTGTGCTCTATTTTCTTACCATTCCCAGCTGCAACCGTGTTATGTGGCACTGCATTGTGTCACTTCTGCTTCAGAGCGACGCGCGGTGTCCTTATGACGGCATATTCTTTTTGAATTGTAGATCATCATAGCAACAGACTAAGGTCCAGGTGTACCCACCCACAGGCATACAGGAAGCTCGCTGCCCTCTTGCCTAAAGCACAGCCCACCATTTTGCTATGCAAAGCGGAGAGCCGTATACATGCACCCAGATTCGCCACAGTGATGCGCCAGTGCACGGCCAATTACAGCTCAGATCTATCCATGTGACTGAATCACATGATCAGATGCCCTGTGAGGAAACAGTCCAGCCCAGGCCAAGATCCATGTGAAGCAGCTGTACCCTCCGATGAATCACATAACAGCCAACATCAAATGATATCGCAATTCAACTGGGAGTGGTGTGGGATGGGGGGGGGGTAAAAAAGCACATACGCACATATCGGGATTGATGTGTTTTTATTAAGGTCTTTGCTGTGTTGCATTGCCTTTTAGTAATATTACATCATTATGAAAGCAAGTTCGAGAGCATGAGCCACTTCGTGCTACTGTATCAGTCGGCTTTGTTGGTCTCCAGGCTCCTTTGTGGCACTGTGACTGCTCTGCTGACATTCATTGATAGTGACTGTGTGTGTTTTTACAGCAGTGACTTTTAGCCAGAGCTCTGATGGAGGGTGGTGATGCTTAGGAAGCTGGGGTCATTGTGTGAAAAAAAAAAAAAAGTTAATACAGAAACACAACAACTGGAGCCATTATTTGCCATGTCATAGTAATAGGTGGTGCCACTTACCTTAAACAGCTTCCCAAAGAGGAATACCAATACACCCCACCCCCACCCCCCCAATACACACCCCCACCTAAAGACACAGGTGGTAGCATTCTGTGGAATGGCATGTTAGAAACTCGTGGGTGGAGGTAAAGGGAGCGAGAGTGGTCAGAGAGCAGAGAGAATGCGAGTGGGGAGGGAGAAAGGGAGGGTAGGGGAAGAAGTGAAAGGATGGAAAAATGTGGGGATATTGCAGCAGAGCGGATGGTGTGAGGGAGGCAGAGTGAGAAATGTTGCCGGAAATGCTGGAGCCAGCAGCGTGTGTAAAAAAACCACACTGCAACATTTCTCATCCTTGACATCGCTGACAAGCTTTCCAAACACACACAGTGTGCTTTCAAAGTACAGGGATGTAATATCCAAATCTTTAACGCAGCTTCTCCTCGAAAATCGTACTCTTTTGTTTGCTCTCTCCTTCTGTACATGGCAGATATTCAGTTTAACCTAGTGCTGTGATTCTTAATTTGAGGGCAGTGTGCTTTAAGATCCAAACAGCACATATGAGCAAACATGCTTATGTACAATGAGAACTTTCTCTGACTCGTGGAAGAGTCATAGTGAGAGGAGTGAAGGGTTGAGACGGATATGAGCCAAGGGGAGGAGGATAGAAGATTGTTGTGGAATGTTTGCGGTTCTGGCCAGAACTCGACCATCTCATTTGTCAGGGCTTGACCCCAACTCTTGGGTCAAAGGTCAAAGGGAACATCTGAGGGAAACTGACTAGGCTATCTCTCTTTCACACACAAACACACAGACACGCACACAGCGGAGTTAGACACACAAACATGTATGAGAGTGTCCGTGAGTGTCTCCCATTTGTGCTCCTTCAGCACTCTGGCATGATTCACACTCATGCGCAATACATCTGTATATATCATCATGAATGTCCATCCTAGTTGTGTTTGTTTTATTAATAGTGTTACTGAGTTACTGTTATGGTGACTTCTTGCTATGAAAAGATAAACTGCCAGTTTCCCAAAATTCACACTGTGGTCCCCACCACAAAACGAAAAAAAAAAAACAATAATTGAAAAATAAAAGTAAAAATTTCTCAGCAAAAAGCTTGAAAGCTTGGATTCGTATTTGATGAAGTAATGTAGCTAATGAAAATCTGGGCTGAGCCTTAGAAACTATTCTGACAGTGGCTATTAATTTACCTTTAATATTGTATTTACCACATGTATGATTAAGTACATCTCAGTTGTCACTCCGGGGCTGTCATGCCAAGTAACCCCAGCACTCTTACTAAACAGTGGTATCGCTGTCACTGCCCTATAATCAAACAGCTCTCGCCATAAATTACAGCTCATCCCAGCATCAGTCCTTGCACCAGAGCACCATGTCCCCCTGTGTTTCCTGGCCGCCACGTTGCTCTCTGCCTGCGAGGAGACACACAACACAAACCTGGTTACAAAGGGCAAGGTCAGCTCCATTGAGTCACTTACACAAACCCTCCTTTTGAAGCCAAAGTTACAAATCAAAGTGCGGATAAAGCGGGCAGTGACGATGCAGGCGGCCCGGGCCAGAGTGACCAACATGTTCGCTGGGCACCTGTGAGCCACGTGGCATGAAGACAACGGCTGGTGGCGACCACACCTTGCAAATTGAGCTGCAGTTGAGTTTTATTAACGCCTCCGCGAGATGTGATCATCATTCGCTGGCTTTCTGTGGCTGTATTCTGGTCCGTCTCTTCTGTAAACCCTGTCAGGAGACAAATTGTTCATTTTCATTGCTCAAAATGCAGCCTGCCTCCCCTCTCTTTCTGCTCTCAAAACAGGACAGGTAGCACAGCAGCTGATATTCATGGACTTTGAGATGCATCTTAAATCTTACACCTTTGTCATTCTTTGGCCGGAGACATCAAACAGGTGCTATGAATAATTTATCTTAAGAGTTTCACATTGATAAGGTCACAATCTGCCAGGTCTGGACACTAAACACAGGCCACCTCCACACCTTCGCTTCACTGTCTTTTTTACACACATGTGCCCTCACACGCAAACGCCAGACACACACCTTTCAAATGAAAATACAAAAAACCTCAAGAGGATTTTGTTCACGTGTGTGGGTGTGAGAGAGAAAGGGGTGTGTGGGTGGGTGGAGGGGGGGTCTCTTGGTTCAAATGGTGGCTTCAGTCGTGTTTTTAGTCAGAAATGTATCTGGGGAAAAAAAAATATATATATATATATATATATATATATACACACACATTTAATGCAATTGCTGTGTTAACTGTGCTCTATTACACCATAATGATAAATAAATGTTTTACAGTCATCTAGTCTTCATGTTCCTACT
>CM076654.1:15761025-15885799 GCA_038496675.1 Rachycentron canadum
CCTCCTCCACCCTCCCCCCCTCCTCTCCTCCTCTCCTCCTCCTCTATGCAGGGCTCTGGCCAGTCAGTCGCCTTTGATTATCAGTCTCCAGCAGCCCCTCTCTTGGCTCCTTGACATGAGCACCATATAAGGCGCAGCGATCTCCATAGAAACGTGTCAGTTTCAATAGTAGTGTCAAAGTTCACTATATACAGACATTCGCGCAGATCCCCCGTTTCGGAAACATTGCTCTGCTGGTCCTCCCGTTTAAGCGCATTCATTTTTGGGTCTCTCCTTCTTCTTGCATATTCTATTAGTTGTTGGTGTTTTTCCTCTTCTTTTTTTATCTTTTCTCTTCGTATCTCCATTCCTCCTGCTGGAGAGAGGTGAAACTATACATGGGCACTTCATTCGGCGACGCGGTTTCCTTTCGCTGCTGGGCGAGATGATGAGGTTTATTTAAGAATATAGATGTAAAAAATCCGGCTCTTCAGTTTTTTCCTCCCCTCCTGTGCGGCGAAGACGGGAGCGTAAAGGAGCACGGGGAAGAAAAGAGAAAGGAATTTATCTCCGCAGCACTTTGGATCGCGTGTCTTTCCAGCAAAAGGTTGTTTTTTTTTTTACCCGTTCCAGCGTCCATGTGAATCGCTCCTGCCTTTCCTTTGTGGCTATTTTATATCAAACTGCAATTTGTTACGTCTGGACTCGGGTTTTCCTACAAGATTAGGGATTCCTGAATGGCTGACTGCAATTTACCTTGGAACTGGCCTCCCGATACTTGCATATCCTGATCGGGTGCCTATTCAATCGCCCTCCTGTATTTTGAATGTATTGATCGCGTTGTACTCCCCTTCTTACCCCATATGAGATTGCGTGCTCCGATTTGACTTTGCACTGCCCCGTCTTTTGAGATCTATTTTTTTTTCTTCTCCTCTACGCTTCATAAACACCGGCGATCATTTCGCTTTATAGCACTTTCCGGGGCCGAGATATGGCAATGGTAGTTAGCGTCTGGCGAGATCCGCAGGAAGACGTGGCCGGAGGACCTCCGAGCGGCCCCAACCCAGCAGCGCAGCCGGCGAGGGAGCAGCAGCAGGCGGCGTCGGCGGCGCCGCACACTCCGCAGACCCCCAGCCAGCCGGGACCCCCGTCCACACCCGGGACCGCCGGGGACAAGGGGAGCCAAAATTCTGGACAGAGTCAGCAGCATATTGAATGTGTGGTTTGCGGAGACAAATCGAGCGGCAAACACTACGGTCAGTTCACCTGCGAGGGATGCAAAAGTTTCTTCAAGAGGAGTGTACGGAGGAACTTAACATACTCATGTCGTGCCAATAGGAACTGTCCCATTGACCAGCACCACCGAAATCAGTGCCAATACTGCCGGCTGAAGAAGTGTTTAAAAGTGGGAATGCGGCGGGAAGGTGAATATATATATTTTAAAGCCCACTCTTGAATACGCATCCTAGTAGCAGGCGAACAGGGCTGCCATGTTGCATTAAGGTCACAGGCTATATGGCTGGGCATACTGCAGTCTCCATCCATGTTTTTGAGGGGTGTTTGCATGAATGGTTAGTCTCTCCCTGCCTTATNACACACACACACACACACACACACACACACACACACACACACATATACCTTTATAGACCTTTTTAACCTGGACCATTCAAAAATGGAACAAAAGTTTACAGACACGTTTATACTTTATCTAGTTATACTTGCAGTACTCCTGACACAGTTCACTTCATCTGTTAAAATGAAGTGACACAAGGTGAATCATTTCCTTTGAAGCTTCTCTTGAGCAGTTTACCTTTCCAGAGTTGTAACAGCTCTCCATGAGTATCTGTCTTACTCCACTGGATATGATGCGAGTGTTCATGGTGTTGCTAGTTGGTTGCAAGGGATTGGTATGTATGCGTACAAAATGACCTACACACATTTTTGTATAAAGAGAGTGCACAGGCACAAATCCCTGCTGCAAGTGTAAATCCTCAATGATGAGATAACAACGCCCGATTAATAAGATGTTTTGTTGATATTGGTTATTGATGCATAAGGAAATCAGTTAGGAAGATACTAGCAACAAAAAGGACACATGACGAAGGAGGACAGCTCAATGGATAGATGTAATCCACTCTATGTTATAGCCACTATGGCAATTTTGTGACGTTTGCTTAGGCTGTTCCATTCACGTGACTGAGATATTATAAAACAACCTGACTACAAAGAGTAAGCAGGATATGCACAATGGAAGGAGCCATATGCAAAAAATACAAATAAACCAAGGACTTCAAACAGTGTTTATGTTCTTTGAGCTTGATTGTCTAGCAACTGTACAACAATAAAACAAGACAGAATTAATAATGAAAGCAATCAAAAAAATGCAGTAGACAACCAAAAAATTTGAATCTCTCACACAAAATCAATTTCCCTAGACACTCATGGAATAACACGAGAGACGAGGAGTAAAGTATTTTCAACCCCCCACTCCTCTCTAACACCACAAATGTAATCTAGAAACCAAAGATGCTCCTGAAACATAGAGAGAAACACCAACAAAGGTGAGAATAATGGCGACGTATTGAAGGGAATACTTCACAAAGCCTATTGTGTGAGTATCCTTTTCAGGCAGCAAACCCGCTGTAATTTGGTCTGCGTCATCTGCCTCTAGTCACAATGCAGCACTACAGCTTTGAAATGGATGGCAAATGAAGGCCATTTGTACATAATCACAGCAGATAGAAGAATTCAGAAGCCGTACAATGTGTTGTTGAGGTGGAAAGAAAGACCTTGGTCTATCTGTGGCAGCCAGCGCAGCTAAGGTTTGGCAAGGGAGGTCTTTTTTTCCAGAAACAAGCAAATCAATTCAAATCAAATCAGCTTGCTAGCCGTGACATTTAAACAGTTCAATTTACATCCTTATGTTAAGAGGAGAGCTGCTCTCTAAGATGCCTATTCATTCACAAAGAAATTAGACGTCTATATTTCAGCTGCTTAATAGAGCAAATATGCTGTAGCTGTACTGAGGAACAAGCCATGTCTTTTCATGGTGTACAAAGGGCTAGGCACTGTCTGTCATTACGAGTGGAGCACAAAAACACAGAGAGGGATAATATACATAATATAGACAGGACGAGAAAACAGGACTATGCATGGTATGCGTGCATTACAACATATATGCTCACGCAAGTGCGTTCAAACACACGTGCAAAGGCGTATACACATACGTCACTGGCGATAGTGTATGTCCTGAGGGCTGCTGTCCTGCTGTGCAGGCTGGCAGGCACTTTTGTCATGGTGGTCCTTTTGTTTCACATCAAACAAAACGCCACAGCTTTGCATACGGCTCCACTAATTTCTGCTAGTGTGCCCCAGCCATTTATCATCGCCTCTCAACCTCTCCTCCTTTAACGTGGCTCTGATAGCTGCTCTCCACCAAGCTGTTCTGCTCAGGACGATACAGGCTTCTTCAGGCTACCATTGACACACACACACATCTTCATACTTGCACACACACATACACTCAGGCAAACACAGACCCATACAATATGTGCACACCCACTTGCAGACATATACACACACACACACATACACATTAAAGCACACAGACAGACATACACACAGGAAACTGCACTACTCCTGCACCGCTTGCAAGCCCGCCAGCTATGGAGAACCTTGAGATAAAAACAGACCTTCTCTTCATCCCCTCCAGAAGCAATAGACAGGCTAGCACTCAGAGTTTCGAAGGCGGCCGAGACGTGCATACAACATTAGATGAGGGGATTTTCAGAGCCTGTGTACGAACATCTTTGCAGCTGGGATAATTTTGTCAACAAATTAAAAAGATTTTTGCTTGTGTGGTGATGAACTCAGGTGAAGGTTGCATAGGTCCTTGAAGAGCATTTCAGATAGATATGAATGTGGAACACACTTTAAAGGAATACACCAACATTTTAGGAAAATAAACTTGTTAAATAAACTTCTTTGCTGTGTGACTGGGATTAAGACACCGTGATAAGAACAATATCAGTCCGCGCATTCAGCAGAGAGATGGGTCTGGGACTTGTCCAGTCTAGGAAAGTAAAAACACTGAAAGCAAGATGGAAACTGCTAACTTCTGACAAAAGAGAAAACGTCCAGCAACTTTAAAATGTGTGTTGTGTTTGTTGGCAGGCTGGCCACTAATCCATCTAAGAACCAGTCTGACATTTTCTAAAGAGTTAGGAAAGTGTGGAAACAACTTTACCATGAAGGCAGGATGAGAGTGACAATAAGACAGCAAATAAGCATTTTTTCTTTTAAAATTGCAGAAGTTGACATTGAGTATTACATGACATTATAAAAGGTGAATTAAGCTGTATGCTATTTTCCAAATATATGTTGCAAAAAAAAAAAAAAAAAGGAGCCGAGGAGTGGAAAACAGGAGAGTTTGCACCACACCATGTGTTCGGTGGGCTGTTACCATGCCAGTCATGGAGCAGTACAGACCACTGCCAGAGTCCTGCACAGAGGGCATAGTTGGCACCGCCGCTGCCCTGAGGGTCACCACGTCTGAGACAGGGGGAATTAGGAGGATGAAAGAAAAGGGGACATGAAACAGGACGTAAAGCAGAGCAGATTTTTGAAATGGCCAATATTGTGGTGAAAAGGTTCAGAGCGTATTGTAATATGTAATATGAAAGTAATGAGTAACGAAAAATGATTCAAAGCAGTTGCATTGTGTAGAGATATGGCAATGAGCGTGTTTGGAAAAAAAAATTCTGGAGTTAATGAATAGAAAATCTTAAAAAGGCACAGAAAATATAAATACAACTACTTTCCCATACTTGTTTTTCAACTTGTGAATCTGATTAGGGCAAAAACAATGCAAAATGTGTATTGTTCATGTGTCATCCCATACCATACAACATAAAATCCTCTCATTTAGTCATAGGCCATATTACGGAAAGGAAATTCAATCACTTTCTAAACTCTTAGCAATGTAAAACAAACTTCTCTGACTCAGACTGATTCACCCAGCAGTGTTTCATCTTTCTCATCCTCCACACACCAGCGTAACGATGAAGTCCACAAGGAGTGAAGAAATCCTCCATATCTATCTGTCTCACCTCAAGCATCTCTTCCCACATCTGACACTTTGCCACAACACACACATACACTTACGTACACACATGAAACCAAGGACGACAGAGAGAAAACTAGCTATATTCATTATAGATTGAAACAGATGGCACCATCCAGAAAGTGTACAGACAGATTCTTTGCAAGCATGCACTGTATGTATGTGACGTGTTCTCAGAGGACACTTAAAATCTGTAATCATGTTTTTGAAGGGCTGTTGTGGCGGCTGGCTGGTTGTCTGGTTGGCACCCACACATTTGTGTACTGGGAGACAGATGCATTCTTACATAAGACCTTATATAATGCTGCCCTGTCCTATCCAATAAGAGTGCTCCTTTTTCAGTCTGTGAGCGGGAAGGTTAGTGAGGGTTAGACAACCCTTACTCAATGCAACCACCACCACCACTTACATGTTCACACCCCCTTTGCTCCTAGCAACGAATAAAGATGAAAAGACAAGCTGAGCAAAGGGAGAAATTAAGGCAGCAGCCCATCCACTCGGTCCCATCCTGTTCCTCTGGTTTATTCTCAGGTGAGATTTTGTCATCAGGTGAAGAAAAGATAACATGAACCTGGAACCCAAATGAGTTTGGGCAGATCACAGTATGAGCGTGTGTGTTGTGTGTATAAGACAGAGAGAGAGAGACTTAAAGAGACAGACTAAAACCCCTTAGACTCTGAAGGAAATATAGAAATACTGGGTTCAAAACAAAGTAACACAACTGGGGGAACATGACTCATCTTCCTTTAAAACTGTACAGCTGAGAGAGACGAAGAAGGAGGAGCACGGAGGAACAGGCTGGCCAAGCATGAAAACAGATGTCAGAGGAGACTAGAGACGCTAAGGAAGAGACGGAGAGAAGGTAAAAAGTGTAAGTGTAAAACAATGAACTGGGAGGGGTGGATGGATTCTGCAATAGCTAAAGAATTGTAGAGAGGAGAAAAAAGGTGAAAAAAAAGTGGGGGCTAAGCAAAGAAAGAGCGAGCAGCCTTCTCCCTACAGCGCAAGCCTCTCTTTCTCTCTTGCGCTCTCATTCAAAGGCAGTTAGCTACTCTTTGATGTATCTATAATTAGTCAGTACACACTGTGAAGTGTTTTAAAAGAAATCAAATTGCAATGAAACACTTGAGCACTCCAAACAGGGGCTAACATGCTCCGGAGCAAGGGGAGCTAGCAGCAGAAATTAATGGCGGGCCTTTTTGATGTGCTTGATCAGAAATGTATTTATTAACTGCAAAGGGGAGTAGTAATTAACCCACAGACAGCTTGTTTTCTCTGGGTCTTCTCATGTGTCAAACGGTTCATCCCGCAAGGCTCCACTCTCCACTCGCCTGCTCATGCACACACACCTCCCGTCCTGTCCCGCTGGACCACTTTCTCCTCAATTAAGTAGAAGGTGTGCGTGTGTATGAATGTGTGTGTGTTTGTATGTGCGTGAGTGCGTGCGTGCATTCGTTTGTGTGAGGGAGTGCAAAAATACAGCAATAACAAGTAAGAAATGTACAGTATAGTGGCAGCTTTAAATCCCATGTGTATATTTATATGGTAGTCCTGTAAAGTGCATGTCGGCAAGTGGGAAGAAGTTTGAATGCATGTGGATAAAAAGCCAAACAAGTAAAGCTGTATAGAATGACTTATATGAACTATGCTACAATGCAAAGAAAAAAAGTGAAGTTTTCAAAAATGATTGAGTTGTAGACATCTAAAGACTTCTCTCTTTGAACAAAGTATTTGATGGGTGCAGGTAGACAATTGAGAGTAGCCGATAAAAACGTGAGTGAATGTGTTACGTACTATGTGTTTGTGTTTATGTCAGGTTGGAAGAGGTGAAGGAGTTTCGACACTGATAGACAACAGACGCTGGGATGGCCTCGAGGGAAACCTGACAATGCCGTATTCGAACACCCTGTCACTTAAAGTGAACACAAGGATCTTTCAAGTCTCTGTTTTGATGTTATCTTCACCATACCGAATCTGCTATATATGCACATATTGTATATGAGTGTTTTAAGAGGGTTTTCATATGACAAGGACATCACATAAAAGAAAGCAGTTAGAGTCTCATCGAGGCCTTAATGCATGCACGCACACACACACACGCACACACACACTGCCTCTGACTGAGGGAAACACAGAGAGACAGAAAGATACAAATAGAGAGAATAGCTAGTCTTCGTCACACTGTGAGAAAGCCCAGGAGATTGTGAGGCTGTCACGGACAAAACACTGCATGAATATTTAGCAGCCAAATTAAAATTACAAAATACTAAACAAAAAAAAGAGTAGGTGAAAGAAAAAGAAAGAAAATAAAATATTCCTGAAAACACCAGTGGGACAAGTGCCCACCTTTAATCCCCCACTAGCCGTATTCTCATTGTGCCGCCTCCCTCCTCCTCCCCTGTCTAAGAAGAGAGGAGAGATACTGTATGTCCTAAATAATATGGGATGTGGTGAATCCAGCAGTAAATCCTTGAGATCAAGGAACCAGAAGACTGGCAACGTAACACAGCTCTCAGATCATTGAGAGACTTGCAAATACAACTAGCACAGTGTGTTAGCTAGCCAAGCTTAATACAGTATAGTACTTTGCATTAACTGTATTAACTGTATTTTAAATGCTAACACAACCAGTGTGTTATAAGATTGGCATCGAGGCTAGTAACATACAAGTGGGATTTGAGACCAAGACTTTTGGTTGGGATTGTATACTGAAATTAACAAAAGAATATGTGCAATCTCTTATATTGTGAAACCTCCTAGTTTTGGACTTTGGACTGAGCCCAAAATGTCACATGTGGCTGTTTTCTGTTCATTGGCAAAACAAATGTGAGTTATCAGAAAATGAAATCAACAAATACATATTTTGAACCTTTATATTATGTGGAAACAGTCTGCAGCATCTGCATCATTTTGCTGTTTCAAGATAGTTAGTTAACTATGGTATAAGTTATTTCTTTGTGTTCAAATTACAATTCTTGTATCATCATTTTTGGATTAAGATTTAACAGATTGGAACAAAAAGAGCTCAAAGCTAGAGTGAGATTTTATCCCTTTTGAAGCACATTAACTATACACAACAGTACAGTTTGAATTGCTTTATATGCCTGGAGAATGGACGATAAATCAAGCAGCAAGTATCAAGCTGCAACATAAACTTCCCCGCAATCAAAGATACTCCTAAATGCTACACCGGCCCAATAAGGATAACTCACCATGATGGTATTGGCTATCTGCACACTGACGCTTTATTATTAGGTAACTTGAGTCATTAAAACACTAACAGAAGTGAAAGTGATGATCAATATGTGATGCAGGGTCCCAGTTGTACACCACAGTAAACCAGAGACTAGAAAATAAAGCATTAACCTCAGAAGCCTTCATATAACCCGCAAAAGACACACTATAGGCCCGTGTAGCTCAAGGGTGCAGTTATAAAGCCAAGAGGCTGGCCAAACTTTTATTTTCACCCTCCCCTGTGCGCCATTAATTCCTTCAAATCCACTTCCCTCCCACCATATTTCAAACTATCGTGTCTCTCTTAAGGCTGGGAGATCTGCATGCTATGCAGCAGATCTGCTTTAACAGTACCACTGTTGTTGTATTGCCATCCCTAGATTTAACTATCCGGCCCTCTGCTTTCCCCCCTTTTCCTTGTGTTCCTGATGTGTAGAGGAGGTGGATTGCGCCCAAGGACAAGGATGAACCAGATTGTTTACAGAAGCAGTACTTTTTCAAAGAAACTGAATGCTATTTATTTTTAATTGTTCCACCATGTTTCACACAGTATCACTCTTCTGCCCATCTCCCCGAGGTGACTGGTGCTAGTACTGCTCTTCATGTTTATATATTTGAATTTCAACTTCGAGAATATGTACGTAGGTTTTTGAACACTAATGTTTGTGTGCATGTGCACGTATGGTTGTTAGTACTGTATGTATTGTAGTAGTGTATGGCAAACTTGAATTTTAGTCTCTTTAAGAGATGGAATATATACAATTTTTCCAGCATGAACATATCTGAGAGTGATTGTGCTGACAGGAGTTTTATTATGTATCTCAGTGTGTCTTTATGTCAGTGGGAGGTAGGAAGGATAAGTGGAAAACTAAAACACTCACCAGCTCAACGAAAGACAGCCCTCCGTAGCTGTGGGCCATGATGAAGACATTCTTGGCTGCGGCTTTGGACACAAAGTGGTCCCACACATATAGCACGTGTTCCTCTGAGGAGCCATTTTCCTGCAACAGAAAAAAAAGCCACTCCAATGTTAGATCCATAACCAAATGGGTAAATCTTATGAGCTCGAACTCTGTCAACAAACTCTGACAAGCACAGCTGTACAATTAAGAAATGTTTAAGGTGTCCAGCCAATGAGACTGAAACATCAATAGAAATGTCAGATTCTAAGAAATTTAATGCTACGGCATCAAAACTAGGACCCTAAGGCCAGCCAAAAAGAGAGGTGTAAAAGAGAAAAAAAGTGGCGGTGGCCTGAGGTGATTTCTATAAAGAGCCACACTTCAGCAGATCAATAAGTCTTGCATATTGCAAATGCCCTAAATGTAAAATTCAATAGTCTGGGTGACGTAACGTTTAAATCTTAATTTGTACCCTGTTGCTGAATCGATGGCCCATCTATACACCAGTAGAGGTATAATGGGAAGACACTAGGGGAAGGTCAAAGGAAAAAACAACAGTGAAGAGATATACAAACGCATATACATACACACTAACACACTCAGGTAGCGTGTTGTACCAATGCAATCACACATAATACAACTACATATGTTCTTATTCTCATCTGCATGCACACAGTTATCGACACATACGTGCAGGACACTCGTAACTAGAAGACACATTTAATTAACCAGAGATGTAAGTATTTATCCAGGGCCGGAAAGAATGATAGTAAAAGTACAGGCGGGAAAAGGGCATCCGATAATGAACTTGTGACATTGATTTTCGACTTTGATTTCCCATCAAACTGTCTGGTTCACAATAGAAATCCACAATACATTCCCACAAGAAGTTGCACTACACATAGAGCATTGTGGACTAGAAATACCTAAATTGCAACATCACAGTGTATTTAAAATCGCACCATACAGGACGCAATCAAGTTAACACACACACACAAGCACACACACATTTCTCTTAATTAGCATACAGATGTATACATATATAAAAAAAGAATACCTCGAAATAAACAAACACATGGCCTATAGAGAATGTAACCTCATCTGTTAATTGAGTGTCAAACTCTTCCATGTGACGCCAAAACAAATAATTAGTGAAATGAGGTAAAGGACAGAGGAGCCGTCTTAAGAGACTATCCTGTTAGTTTCCATAAATGTGTTTGCATTTTCCAAAGTGAGATAGTACATTATCACAGAAAGATAATTACTTCAACATTTGCTCTCATAAACGTGGTAAGTGAGAGGAAAGTGTAGAGCTGATACACATTACAGAAAATAAGGTTTAAACTTTACTTTGAGAAGAAGGTAAGGCAGCTTGTGATGTGATGAGATGTTTTCAGATGTGCGTGTCTGTGCGTACAAGTTTGTGTGCAGGTCTGTTTGTGCTTGTACTATTTGATGATGTGCTGATGTGTGTTTTTGTTGCTGTGTTGGTCTGAAGGTAAATTAACCTGTCAGACTGTTTGTGTTTACTGCTAGATTAGCATGAGGGGGTTGTAGTGTCAGCACCCACCTCCATTCACAGAGTGTGATGCAAGAGCAGGCAACTCTGCTCTGCCCTGCCCTTCTGCCATCAGTGATGTGCGTGTGTGCGTGTGTTATCCTGTGTGCACGGAGGGGCTGGCTGAAGCAGAGTTGTCAGTCTGAAAGGCTGTAGCTTCAAAGTCCTTTGAAGTCTCCCTCCGCTCTCCTCCGCCATGTCACTGTTCCTCTGTGAAGCCCATTTCATTAACCTGCCTCCCTCCCTCACTCCTTTCCTCTCTTCTACCCTCTTTTCCTCCTTAGCTGATTCCACCTGTTTGTCTTCACACTCCTCCCTCTCCTGTTTTGTCCACCTGTCCACCCACAATTTAGCAACAATATCTGACATGGAGACATTAAGCAGTGTGTGCCACTGTATGGGAGATTAAACCTTTATGCGTGTGTTTTGACATTTATGTCACCAAAACTTCTAAAACTGCTGATATCAACTGACTGTGTGTCGCTGATATTACTTTTTAGTCAATGTGAAGACAAGATGAATTACTTTATTTAGTCCTATGCGAATAGTAATAATTGTAAGAAATATATTTGTAATGGTACCCGTTGCTTGTTTGATGTCTTCATGGTGGCAAATGTGCCCCCCCCCCCGTGCTCCTGACTCCATAACCCAACCACACACAAACATACACACAACACCACACATTCTTTGCCTATACCTTCGTGGTGGGGCGACAGAGTGACTGACTACCTGGCATGGCAGTGTAGTGAATTATCTAAACAGCATTTGCATACTGTAGCAATTATTTCCTGGGGTTAATTAGCTGCAGTGGAGCACACCGCCCTGTGAGACTGGCTTCCTGTCACCAGCTCTCACACAGTATCGTAGTTTATTTATTTATTTTTCACTGTTTCCCCCCAGTTTGTTTGTGTGTATTTGTGTGTGGGTGTGCATGTATTGCGTATGTGTGGCTGTAGTTGTGTGTTTGTGTGTGTGTGTGTGTGTGTGTGTGTGTGGCGAGTGCATCTGCCAGCACTGTCAGAATAGTATCCCAACTGCACACCTGTTGCCAACATCCTTCAGCCATGACTGTCAGGGGACATTTGAGGGTGTGTACTGTTTGTGTGTGTTTACATACATAGTGATCCATACTGTCCCCGCAGAGAATATAAAGTACAAATCTGCTCCCTAGGCAGTCGCAGGACCAGACAGTCTCCAGATGCTGACAGCTAACTATTATCAAAAAGAAATAAAAATGGCAAGAGAGCTAGGGAAAGGAAGATGGATGGATAGAGAGAGTGAGGAAAGGAGCGAGAGAGAGAGAGAGAGAGAGAGCCATATGTGGAGGGTACACACTATATGTCTCTGTAGCAGAGTAGTCTGTGAGTCCTTAAGTTTGACAGGTTCTCTTTCCTCTGAACTTGGAATTCACAAACATGTTGCGACCAATATACACACACACACACACACACCATGCATGCAAATAGGACGAATGTGCATTTATTGTCAGTCATCATGACCTCTAGTGCAGACAGCTCCCTAAAGTACAATCTTGTGTAAGTACTTTCATCACACAGCTTGTGCTTAAAGTGATATACAGTATGTTCAGTGATTGAATAGCTCAGTCACTACAGCGAGGATGCTGCCAGACAAGCACTATACTGTGTGTGGACTCAATAATACAGACAGGTGACAAATTAAAAGGAAAAACCTGAGAAAAGGAGCAGAGAAAAAGAGGATGGCAATGCCCCCAGCCATTGGATATGAGGGGTCTCTGAATGGTTTGAAGTATGAAAAATGCTATAAATATATTTTGGCCTTCGCAGTCAACAGATCTCAGTCCAGTTGAACAACCAACGGGTTAGACAGGGCCATCAAAACACCAAACACCAACATCTTTTTGAAGAATGGTGTCTATCCTTCCAGTAGAGTTCAGAGACTTATATAAACAATGTCAAGGCACAATTAAACTGTTCTGGCAGGTTGTGGTGGTCTGACACCTTATTAACACTTTAGGTGGGTTTTTCCTTTAATTTGTCACCCGTCTGTATATATATATTTAGTTCTCATACAACTCCAAAGGTTGCAATGAGTCAACAAACCAAAATGTGGTTTCAGGCAAGTTCCTGCTTCCTAATCAGCAGAACTCTGATTATGTGTAATAACTTACGTCACCATTAAAGCTGCTGGACAACCTGCTACGCGACACCGTGCATGACTATCTGTCCAACTTTTAGTCCATAAGTGGTTCCAACTGTTGAATGTATTTGCCTTCCCATTGTCTGGTTTCAAGAATTTATTCAATTTAGCTCTTTCCTTTACTTACACAATAACAACTCACACTCCATTCCAGTGTCAAACATAATTGTGTGCACCGTTGAACGTGCACACACATGCACGCATACAAGCATGGCCCAGTACTGCATGCACACAGACTGCCACCCGCATAGACACACACACACACACACACACACACACACACACACACACACACACAAGCTCCTGTTTCTTCAAAAGTTGTCCAGTCCAATACTTGCCCTGTGTTTATTCACTGTAATGAGAAGCAGAGAGAGGAGAGCGGAGGAGAGCAGCCAGAATAACAGCCCCAACGCCAACACAAACCCAGTGTCTGACCAACACAGGAAACAATGAATCTAACAACATCAACGCACTCTGACAAACAACCACTGCAGACCTCCCTGCTCCTCCCTTCTGCTCCTCCTCCTCAGTCCTCCAGAACACATATGACTTCAGAAAACTTCTGAGGGAGCTGGGATTTCTAGTCAGGAGACGGTGAGCAGTGTGGACCGGAAGGAATCTAGTGGATAAAAGCCATTATACTTTTTACACTCAGAAACCTTTCACTGGTGGCCAGAAGTGTCAGCACAGTGTCACGGGATACCTAAACAACTTCATTGGGTTTGGACTCTCTTTTGCCTGGGTAGTGCTGGTTCCAATCTCGCAAAAATGTCAATAAGTATTTAAAGGTGTTAAGAGTGAGAGCTGAAGTAGAATCAACAGTAATACAAACACACATCATTCAATAATACTATCCCAGAGTTCCTTCCTGCAAAGGAAGAGGCAAAAACAAGATACTTATATTACACAGGAGCTCTCTTTCATACGCACATACACACACACACACACAAAACCTCTGACTGACTGGTCGACCAATCTCTCCCAATCTTTAAATACCCTCCTGCTCTCAGGCCACACACTGGGTAAACCCACCTCCAGTCATTATACACTTTAATATATCCTGATCAGCACAGAACAGGATTGTTTTCATTTGGCCTAATGATTAAATATTAAATAAGCACTGTGCGTAATTACAAGTCTGGTATTAGCAAAGAGATTATTAGAGTGAGTTAGTTTGTGTTTGTGTGTGCGTGATTACGTACAAGTCTCTGTGCACACAATTAAAAAGTGGACCTCAACGACACCTGTTTGCAATTGCATTCTAATCAATGTCTGGGATGTGTACTCCTTCGTCATCTCCTTTCCTTTTTTCCTTCCCTTCCCGTCTTTGTTTCTTCCTTTACTGGCTTTTAAGGCAGACAGAGAGCTGAAGTTAGCTAGAAGCTGTCTGGGAGCTGATGTGTCTACTAGAGTGTGGGTGAAAGGAAGGTATGGTGCAAATTAGCGGCAGAGATGGGAAAATAATGAATGTGGCATTGTGGGTAATTAGCAGGTATGGTACCTATGGAGAGTTGGGAATATAATGATGTGAGAAAGAGACAGAGAAAAGGGAGAATGAGGTGAAAAACGTGTGCAAGACTAACAAAAGGGGGGAAACTGCATACGGGTGTGTCTCTGTGTGTGTGTGTGTGTGAGAGAGCGAGAGAGACAGAAAGAGAGAGAGGAAAAGAGAGAGAAATGTATGTGTAGGTGTGTTATTCAACTTTGCAATGAGGAGATATACAGTATAAGGCAAGTGAGAAAGCGGGAAGGAGAAGGAGAGGGAGAGAAAGCGAGAAAGCAAGAGAGAAAGAGAGAGAGAAAGACGCTGCCAGAGAAAGGAGAAAAACTATAGCATACATGTCATTCTACGTGCAGATTAGCGTGCTCAGACTGTATACAATAAAATAGCATGACCTTGGTGGGGTCAGTCCGCTCTGACAATATTTGCCAGGGCATTGTTTCAAATCAATAACTCATTAACAAAGTACAAAGGAAGTTGCTGCGGGTTTGTGAGATTCTTTATTAGAAAAGAGCGGCTGCGGGCCAGAAAGGTCATCGCTGTGACATCTCGGCTAGCCTCACGCTGCCGCCCGGATTGTCAGGTGAAATTACTGCGAGCCATTAATTGACATAAGGCAAAGGAGAGCGGGCAGGATGACAAGGCTGTGTTTGTTCCAGTATGACCCTGAGGTGCTCTGTGTGTGTTTGTGTATATGTGTGCGTGTGTATGTGTGTGTCTTTATTCAGGTCAGCCTGTATCCACACCAGGGTTGTGTGCAGAGAAAAAAGAGAGAACGAGAGAGAGTGAGAGAGCGAGAGTGAGAGCGAGAGAGAGAGAGAGAGAGAGAGAGAGAGAGAGAGAGAGAGAGAGAGAGAGGGAGCTCAGTGGGTGGGGAGGTGTGAGGGAGGGCAGGATGGATGTGTTTGATGGTTGACCTGACTAGAAGATTGGGAGCAGGGATCTAAGACCAGCTACACTGGTTCTGCCTTGAGCAAACACACAAACACACAGGTATGCGTACACACACAGATGTTATATACTACACATTAACACATATCCAGAAATGTTCACGCACGCTAACAAGCACAGTATTTAATAGACTCACTCCCCTTTAAAACTTTGGGAAGTCAAATGCACTCACTTACACACTAAATTCGAACACATGGAGATAAACCTGAAATTAGAACACACCACACAACACAGTGTACTTGTACTGTAGCCTTAAACATGAAAACCAACCGCATAAAGACAGATACACAAGCTCACAGGTCAAAGCTTTTTTTCTACCACACTCACACAGAAATGCACACCCAAATACAAAGATGGCATCTAGCCAATTTGCTCTCTGCTGCAAGCAGGTGAGCTGACCTCTAGACCTGGTCATTGACCGCTCCTCTGACCAAGTTCAAAGGTTAATCAAGTCCCTACCTGTCCTTGGAAATGCTGAGCCTTACCTTTTGGCACAACCACAGGCCAAAGGCCAAATAAACCCTGTCTGTATAATTGCTTGTGGGCCACAGATTGGGGCAAACGGGTGAAGGTGACAAAGAGCAAAAACCCAATCCCATAGAGAAACAGTGTAGCACCATGTCGAATACAATTATCTGTGTGTGTGCTTGTGTGTCCATGTCTTAATGTTTCTAATCAAGTTTCATTGTGTGTGTAAGTGCTTGTAAGTGTGTGTAAGTGCGTGTGCATGCGGGTTAGTGAGTCCTCAGGACGTTTTGTAGAGCAGGTTTAACATGGGGATACAGGACATCATCTGCTAAGCACAGACAAGGACAAGGATCTCAGCTGGCCCCTGTAGACAGATGCAGCTGGGAATAATGGGTCTTGGAGAGGCAGAAACTAAATAATGGATGCTCCTTCCTTTAGGAAACACATTATTTACAGTCCACAAGAGTCAGATCAGTATGAGATCGTACAAGACCCCCTCTTTTGCCCCTCGACCACAAGAGTCCTGCGTCTACAATGAAGTCAAAAAACTACAGCAAAACAAAAATAATAATAAATGAATGTTATTTCCCACCGTTAAGAGTCTAAGCAGAGTAAGGGGTTAAAAAATCTTAACATTAAGGAAATAAACAACGTTACTTCTAGCACACTGAAGAGCACCAAAATGTTTCCCCCATTGTGTTTTAAATGTGCCGAATTAATAATTGTAGAGAAAAGCACAGAGATGTCATAGTGAAATCATTCAACGTTCTCCACTCTCAGTCATATAGATCTTTCATTCTTCAAGTTGCACTGAAGCTGAATATAATGGAAGAAACAGAACAGAAGAAACTGCCTCAATCTGCTACTTCAAAATGCTGTTGAAGTGAGGGCCTCTCAGTCTATCTCTCTCTGAACATTTAAGAAATGTACAATGTGAGATGTTAAAAGGAAAAGCATAAAAAAAAAAAAAAAACTAAGAGAGTAAGTGAGAAAAGTATTCCAGTCATTTATAAAAATAAGTGGTGCTTAAAAAAAAGGTAAGGCTCTGTTTTTTGTCCCTCTTGCTCTTTTTTTTTTTTCCTTCTTCTTTCCAGGGCCTGCTGGCCTAATCCCAGCCAGCCAGCCTTGGGTGAACTCTTTGGAAGCTTCTTAAGCCCATGAATGTGCCTTTTGTTCCTGCCATTCCTCCGCTTGGCTGACAGAAAATAGCTAACTGGATTACTGCTAAAATTCAGAGTAAAGTGAACTCCCAAATTTCTATATGGCAAAGTGCTAAGAAAGCACCCCCCCGAACCCTTCCACTATCCTCATCAGCATCTCTCCAATCAGACTTTCTATTCCTCCATCCCTCCTTCTGTTCTCTGTTCTTTCTCTCTCCCTCCTCCACCAACTACCCCCCAAAAATGGCCCAGTGGTGTGTGATCTGGAGAAGAGGAGAGGAGAGGGATTAGATAAGGTTGAGAGGTTGAACACTATGAACCTAAGGCTAAAAAGTAGAAATCCTAAAAGCAGTTAAGAGCTTATTAATGTGTGTAAGGAAGCATATTAATCGACTCACTCTATCAGTGGCCTGGGTGGGTTGTGTGTGTGTGTGTGTGTGTGCCTGTCGGCCTTAATGAGTCAATGCAGGACAATAGAAAATGTAAAATATAATATTGTGTGACCCATAGTTAAAAGAAAGACGGGTTTTAATTTAAGCTTATAGTGGTTTTTTTGGTGTAATGTTGGATGTTATTATAACACGAGGAGTAGGGGTATATATTTCAGTGTGTGTGTTTCTGAATGGCTGTGTGCAGGTGGTCTGGCAGCTCAGCGGGAGTTAGAGTGAGAGGTGTAGTGAATAAAAAGGTTTGTGTGTGCGTGTATGTGTGTGAGTGCACATGTCTTGGGTGGGTGCTGTTAAAAAAGATGAAAACAGTCCTACTAAAGAAGTTGGATTTGATCCACCACCCACCCTGACTAACAGAGGTGAAGGACACCACACACACACAGACACACACGCACACACAAGTGGCAAAACTTTAGTTCTTTTTCCACCTCCTTTACTCTTTTGTCTGCTGGTATGTGTGCCTAGCTTATCTGCATGTGTGTTTACGTGCGTGTGTGTACGTGTGTCTGTGTGTATGTGTGTGACAGCTTACTCTGGGCTGGACAGAGGCAGAACAGTGGAGAGTAGCTCAGTGCAAGAGGAGGTGTGGATGACAGAGGCGAGGTCATACACACTAACATCCTGCTGACTTCTGGGTCAAAGGTCAAAATTCAAGGGGCACCGACACTGAGCCAGGCTGCTCACTCATTAATCTTTATCCTGAGTCTTGCATTCCCTGGATCTAAGAACAAGTGTATTTGGCTTGACTATCTAAACTTTCTACATGACCCCTGTTTTTCTGGTTAATGAGGATAATTGTGTATTATCCTGCTGGTTTGGAAAAATTTTGCATTTTTAAATACCATAACAGAATACTGGTGCTGATGTGGATTTCTAAATAAGTTATAAATGTGATAGTTTATATATATTTAATAGAAGTAAATGTGAATTGACATGGCACTGGGCTTGTCCTCTATGTTGACTGCCCCTGATTTCCATCTCATATGGTTGTGAAAAACCCAGACTGTTTTTATTTTCCAGTATTTCTGAAACCCTGTAGTCTCAAAAAGACACTCCGCTGCTGCATACCACCATTGTCTCAATGCATCTGACTCTATCCTACATGCATTATGGGAAAGAAAGCAGAGTCTAATATCAAGATGTGACTGTATGCTTCCCCGTGGGAAACCTTGGTTGGGGCAGTGTTAACAATCTCACACTGGTAAAGATTTAACAGAGGAGGGGAAAGAGGATATATGGTGAATTTATATATATCACTTCTTTTAGGAACACCTAACTAATATTGGGCAGGGTCTCCCTTTGCAAAACAGTTATATTTCATCATGGCATGAATTCCACAAAATGTAGGAAACATTGCTTTGAGATTCTGCTCAGTGTTGAAATAATTGCATCACATAACTTCTGAAGATTTGTCTGCTGTATAGTCACTCTGCCGGGCGGCTCCTATCCTGACCAGTATCTGCTGACCTCTGTCATCAACAGGGCATTTCTACCAACAGAGCTGCTGCTTACTGCTTTTGGTTTTCTGCACCATTCTGAGTAAAAATGCTAGAGACTGTTGCAGATGATATACTATGATGTGATATAGACTGACTCAGACATACACAGACCAACTCTTCTGGCACCAACAACAAGGTCACAATTTTTTCTCCGTTTTGATGTGACCAATGACTGAATTTTCATCGGTACTTGCAATATTTTATACATTGTACTGCTGCTACATGATTGGCTGATTGGATAATTACATGAGCAAGCAGCCGTAAAGGTCTTCTTGATACAGAGCTCGGTGAGTCCAAATATGGAGAAAATGGATAATCATTGTGTGATATGAGATTGATTAAAGTCACATCCTTAAAATAAAACAAGCTATTAATACAAGTTCCCATCATTATAATCTAAACAAGATGTAGATTACATTTTCACATTGTGAACACACATTTGTAAACACGTTCATGCACACATGTTCTTCATGGTCATGATAACAAACTGGCATGCAGTAAGCATTACATTTTAGATTACAATTTGCTTTTACTTGAAATGAAAAAAAGCTAGTTTGACTACACTACTGTAAACGACATGATGGATTGTTTACCATAAGACCTTCATGTCAGATAGTGTAAAGCAAGTTCATCAGCTGAATGATGGGGAAACTGCACACATGTAAAGAAGTGTGATAGAGTAAGATAGCACTGCAGCTAATTATCCCTTATTAGAGTGTGTGTAAAGGAACTGCCAGGGGGGTTGAGAAAAAAAAAGCATGCGTTGACAGCTCACACACCGCCCGCTAGTCCCACAGCAGCCCTAACTCTTGTCAGACATCAGAGACTGACAGCTTTCACACACACACACACCTAAATGTACATGCATTGCTGTGACGCTACTTGCCATCAACCAAAGTGAGAAACAGTTTATTGACGAGGACACTTCTCTATGAAACCATGTGATGGTAATGTTCAAAACCTCATTGAATGAAAGCTTTTAAGAAAAAAAAAGCTTGACAGAAAAAGCATTGACGAAGAGGAAAACATAGTTTTCATTTCTCATCACTTGGGCCATATTTATTTTCACAATGAACCTAGATTTATGCAAAGAGTCGCTTCCTGTGATTGACCACAAGTGTAAACTGGCCCAGCTAGGTGCCTCGAGCTGAGTGTGTGTATGTGTGCGCTTGTGTGGTGTGCATGTGAGTGAGTGTGAGTGAATGATTGGGGGTGTACAGTCAGTGTAGCATGATAAGAATGTTGCAGTCTGTTTGCACAGTGTGTGTTAGGGAGATAATAATCCCAGCGGTCAACAAGAGTAAAGGGCCAAAGCTGCACTGACCAGCCCACCATCTGAGAGAGAAAAAGAGAGAGAGGGAAAGAGGGAGAGGAAGAGGGAGAGAGGGAGGTAGCCATGTGGTTAACACTTGCTCACTGAGAGGCGACTGGAGCCCAGCCAACCTCTTCACACACAGGCTGACCACACAAGAGCCTCTCTTTCTCCCTCTCCCTCCCATCCTCCCTTCATCCCTCGTTACCTAACATTTCCTTCCCTCGCTTCCTCATCTAGCTGCCTCCCATCCTCCTCCTCCTTCCTGCACCTTCTTGCCTCTTTTGTCTCTCTCAAACTTTCCCAAATACCTCCCTCCCATTTTCTCACCTAAGTGTGTTCGCCTACCTCCTCCTATAACCCTAAACTGTCGCTCAGCCCGCCTCCCCATCATGTCTGTTTTTGATGAACATTCACCCTCCTGT
Source organism: Rachycentron canadum (assembly GCA_038496675.1). Taxonomy (NCBI): domain Eukaryota; kingdom Metazoa; phylum Chordata; class Actinopteri; order Carangiformes; family Rachycentridae; genus Rachycentron; species Rachycentron canadum. The sequence goes on from CM076654.1 coordinate 15,781,767, forward strand.
CCCTCTACCGCAGCTTTCCAAACATTTCCTTCCTGTCTTCCTTTTCTGTCTCCCCTCCTTCTCCCCATCCCTTTATCCCTCCCTCACTCCCTTGCTCTCCGGTTTACCCGTATGGGGATCCGCTCCGTCTCCGTCTCCTTCTGTGGGTTACGATACTTCTCATAAAATTCTCTCTTCTTTTTGCCCTCTTTATCATCTTTGCGTTCCCTCTTTTCAGCAGGTTCATCCAAGGGTTCAATAGGAGAGGGCAGGGGAGAAGACCTGGCTGGCTTCTCCACCTCCAGGTAGTTCTCATTGGGGTTGAGCACCATCACACCATAGCCATCCTAAAGAAATGAAGAAGCATAGCAGTATTTGTATGAAAGTCATGGCATCATCTACATCAGACACTGTTCCTAATAGGTGTTAAACATCTATCATATTTTATACATTCATTAATTGACAAAAACTATCTATATTTATGTTGTAGCCCATACTATAACATTGTGTATTTGTATAACGTATAGAATTAACTGAGTTGACAAAAAAGAAATCAAAAGAAAGCTACAAAAAGTGAAGGGAGAAGACTTAATATATCAGTAAAATTAGAGAATATAGCTGCTGTGTGTGTGTGTCTGTGTGTGTGTGTGAGAGAGAGAGAACTGTAAGAAGAAATATCACACAACAAGAATTTTGTGTATTTTCTTTTTTACTTTTCAATTTTTTAAACGTTTTTTCCTCCTTTACAAAACAGCTCTAAAACGTACTGTTTGGCAGAACAGTTTTTGTTTGTTGTTGTTTTTCGGTTGATCGTATTTTTTTTTTTTTTTACTTACAGTGAAAGGCAATGTTCATATAACACCACATGATAATCTTGGCTACACTGAAGCTCAAAAACTTGACCTGCTCAGTCTAGGTCTGGTAGTGGCTTAAACTGTTTAAGACAGGCCAGGTCAGTGGATTTTTATGAGCAAATAATAACATTTAAAAGAGAGACTGTGACATGACTGTGGAAAAGATGCAAATCCAGACTGAAAGAAATTGCACAGAAAGAGACAGAGGAGAGAGTGTCACTGCAGAGACAAGCCCCTGAAGTAACCATGGGACTGGAATTCAGCAACGGTGGTTTCAGTCAGTGAGTAGCATTTAGTGACTCCAAAGGCCATGTGTCACTTAATATCAAACTCAATCGATCATACCATCACTCAACAAAAGAGTTAGTCACAACCGCATGCGTATTTGTGTGCATGAATAGAGGCTACTACAAATACCATTAATGATAAGGCACCATTTTTTTTTTGAAAGCTGAGAAAGTTTTTAAATGAAAATTCAAAATGAATATTGGTAATAATCAGTGCACTACTTCAAAGTGAAAAAAAATGAAAAGTGGAGTTAAAAAGAGAAAAAAATTAAAGAGAACATAACCAAGTAGTTATAATAAGAGAGAGTGACAGAAGGGAAATGTACTGTGGAGAAAGGGAAGATTTTTTTTCCAGCCTTTAGTGACTTCTTCAACTTTGAAGCCATTTTAATTAACTGTGTTTATTGTCCCAAGCACTCTGAAACTAAAGCAGGAAATGGATGGATTCCTGTTTCACTTACATTGTGCTTTTCACACACAAACACAAAAACGTATGGGCATACGCCTATGCAAACACGCACATCACACAAAAGACACACACTAAGGAGAACGAAGGACAACTGACAAAAGACCTTTAGGAGATGTGAGAGGGAGTTAAGAGAGGTACTGTCGCTCAGCTTCCACTGCAAATCGCCCTCACACACACTCACTGTCTTCTCCAGGCAGCACGTCTCCTCTTCCTTAATAAGTGTTAACACAATGTGCTTGTCTTCCGTTGACGCAGCATGTGTGTGCGTCCCTCCTGTGCCCATCGACATCAAACCTGCCACACACCCCTTCCCTTAGCACCTGCCGTGTGTTGACAAGAGCAAAATGACACTTTCTCACTTGTTCAGATTATAAAATTAGTCTTATTCTCACTCTGCTTCAAAACCAGACAAGGCTATACTTCCCTCACTGGACATATATTTGTAATGTAAAACATATTATTCATATGAAGACTTAACTTGATTTAAGAAAGCTTTTAAATACCATGAAAATTCAACAAAAATTAATCTTTTTAAATTTTGGCATTAAGACATTTTCAGCTATTTAACAGCATTTGTATGATGATGGCATGAAGTTTTGTATTTGCATGAATGGTTATTTGCAAGTGATATATTACTTAGAAAAACACATGTCTATGAAATAGCATGTATGCAAATTCTAGGTAGATTATGTTTTTCAAAACCTGGATTTTTATTAGTCTGTGTGTGAATTTGTATACAGTGCAGAAAAAGTGAAGTTGGGGAGGTAATGGATGAGGATGTATCAGGGCAACTTAATTCATGCTTCAGACATCACAGACATTTAAATACAAATACAATAAGTAATATCAAGTTAATATAATAAGTTCAGACACATAAGCAGAAAGAAAAAGAAAAAGGAGCAGATGATGGAAAGGAGAGGATTGAAGAGAGAGAGAGAAACAGAAGAGAAAGAGTGAAAAGGAAATGAGAGATATAGATAGAGAGATGTGAGTTGTAAAATGATAAGACAGACAGACAGAAAAGGAGGGAGTGACAGAGAGATGTAGTCTTACAACCAGCTTTGTGCCACTGCCCACTGGTGGCAGCCTGATAAAATAACTGACAAGACCCGTTCAGCCTATGGCAACAATATTATAAAGAAGTTAAACTCAATAAATCCTGGTTTGATTTAAAAATGTTAAATAATATATACAGATGATAAAACTAAATGGTAAGAGAATGAGATGTCCACTGCACTGTAAACACAAAACAAGTGGGAGGAAAGAAAGACAGAAAAAACATGAAGAGCCTGTTGTTCTTCAACACCATTAAATCACTTTGTGTGCATTTTTCCTTTCCTCTAATCCTGGTTCACGAGGCCAAAAGTTAATGGTTTAGCAACACTGGTCTTCATGTTATGATGCTAACCCTTAGAGGCCTACAACCATGTTCAGCTTCCAGCGCCCTCACCCTAAACCCTTATTGGTCAATAACCCTTGCTGGCCTTAAGCACACGAAAGCTAACCTTGAGTGGCCTAGTTCATAGCCTTTAGCATCCTTATGCTAACCTTGAGTGGCCTATAGCCTATGGCCTTCCCTTTGGAATGGCTAACTCACCTAACCGAGCTAACAGAGCTAACCCTTACAGCTGTCCAGTCACCCAGAAGGACATTGCTGTAAAGGCAAACGGTGTCATTGGTGTATTTAGTCTGGAAAAGCAGGGCCTTCAACTTCACCCCTATGTCGGAAACAATCACTGACTTGAACACTGAGAGGTCTGTGTTGGTGTCAGTACAACATTGCTCTCCTTGTCCAGTCACTTCCTTCACTTATTCTTCTCTCCATTAAGCATAAATGTAACAATGAGTCTGGTGCTGGTGAACTGGGAAAAACAAAACAATTGGAAATATGTCTTACAGACATTTTGCCAAAAAAAATTGAAATGGAATTGAAATAAGGTTATTTTATAAACGCGATTGAATATTTTCTTATGTGATAAAAAATATACTGTCACGGTCTAATTACATATGCAAAATAACAATGATGCCACAAAATGAAAAAGAAAAAGTAGCTAATGTGGGCTACTGCATGTCATTCGCAGAACTAACTTCTCCCACAGAGCTCATGTTCATCATCCTAGTCTTTGTGTTGTTTTGTGACAGCTAAATCTCTCCAAAGTTACGTCATTTGTTCTTTGTGTTTCCAGCTAACTGTTCAGTCTCTCTTTGTTAGACACACACACACACACACACACACACACACACACTGGATACACCTGCTAAATCTGATCTTTGTATTGTGATGTGCTGTCAAAGTGTGAATCTTACTCAAATGCACATTGCAAACCTTGGGTCACACTGCTTTTTATACCACTAAATCTCTCTCTCACACATTGCTAACACTGGGTCACTTTGCTTTTGTCCTATACACACACACTGTCTCAAATAAACCAGACACGCATGGTCCTCTAGCGTTGGGTCAGTCTCGTCTTTCTGCTGCAGCATGCAGGCTAAGTCTCTTCCCATGCCCTGTGGGTGCCCCTGTGCCACCACCACACTGAGTCCCTGCCCTGGGGCCAGCGGTCAAGAGGGTCGTCCCGTCCCCTCTAAGGGGGGGGGGGTGCGACCCCCATCACCCTGCTCCGGACGCTCCTTAGCGCTCCTTTGTCGGCCTGTCCCGCACCAGATAGCACAACAAAGGCTGCCGCTGCTACGGAAACCAGGGCTTGTCCCGTCGTCGTGATGAAACCCTTCCTCTGTCATCCCGACATGCAGAATTGTGAAGGCCTTAAAAACCCCAAACACACTTTACCAGCCACAAGGTAAAGAGAAAATAAAATAAAAAAACATAATAAAAATATCATATTATGCATTATTAATTATTATAAAACCAGATCATACTGTGCTCTCTTAACAATATTGTCAATACTCTTTGATGACACTGATGTGGCCTCTTTATAGTCAAATTAGATGTTGTTTGTCCACTAGAACTTTGATGGGAAGAGATCATTATTTTCTCTTGCAGTCACATTATTTAGAAAGGGATCGGACAGTGTGTGTGAGTGTCTACATGTCAGCGACTACACCAAGTGCGAGCGAGAGTAAATAAGATGTCTCTTTAAGACAGCAGCGCCTCTATTTTTCCAGTGGCGTTGTAATGAAATGAAATGTGTCTAATGTGCGGGAGCAGGGAGAGAGGCAGCCGGAGTGAGAGGGTGTTTCATCTGTGCGTGTGGAGCTCAGCAAAGCTTTGATGTGAGAGCTCTCATGTAGTGAGCAGGGCTTTGGGCACAGGGAAAAGGACAGCACTTGACAGGTACAAAGCATGGCTGATAGCGGTCACGGGTGCATGCAGTGAGGAAAGTGGATGGTATGGTTGCGTGAATTTGAAGTTGTATGTGCGGCTGTTTGCTGAATAGGAGCATTTAAATGCTCTCCTTCACTTTGCACTTATATTTCAATGCATTTGTATATTCATCTTCATGCATCTTGCATCACAAGAATCAACGTTCAAGTCTATGGGTGTCCATTGAAATTGGCTCTCAGGCAGCTTACTTTATTAGTTGTCTGTCGAGGGGCTGTTAGGATCAGGGCAAGCGGCGCTCCCTTTTCTCATCAGCCCTCGCTCCACTTCCTTATTTCAGCAATACGCAGCTCCTGATTTGCTACTCAGGCTTGACTGACAAGGAGGAAAGGGTCACCCAGCATGGCATACCCAATAAGAGGAGGAGGAGGGGAGGGATGTCTGCAGGCTACAGTCAGGTTTGAGATCTGAACGAGGCACAATGGCTGACCGAGAAGAAAGGCTAAGTTGGAAAATAAGCGCGGGCAAAGCGTTGGCATCACAGTTTGTTCAGATTTTAGTCACTAGTGGCTGAAATACCATTTAATACAAATACAAATCAAAAACTGTTTACAGGAACACAGAAAAACAAACTGTTCCTAAGTATAGAGGAATGAAGGCGCTGAGAGAGAAGGTAAATACTGTAATAACAAGTACACTCTCACTCTTCTTCTCTGTCAGGGCCACCCTGCTCTGACCTTGTCTGTCTCAGTCTCTACGTGAGCTTTTTTTTTTTTTTTTTTTTGCATGCAGGGCCCCTTTATCCATCCGATCCCCCTCTTTTCTCTTTCTCTCTCTCTTTTTTTTCCCACTCCCCCTCTCCCTGAGGCTGACATACCACACAGATCGCACAGTACTGTCAGATTAAGTCACGGTGCCCCCTTTCTCATTTTAACACAGCACCAGTCTGAGAACCCCCCATACCCACCAAGCACACATGTTTCTCTGAGAGTAGGAGGATGGAAGAGGACTTACTGTACCACAGAGGCTATGAAGAGACGTGTGGATCTTAGGGGTGATGTGAGAGGGGCTGAGATGGGATTGTCATCAGCCTGTCCGCTCAAAATCAATCATCCTCTTGATAACCAGTGAAACCTGGGGGGAGGGGGGCGTGCAGAGGAGATCTAAATATTACTAAATATTATCATTGCACATTCTCAAAAAAAGTAAGAAAAATGTTCCGTCTGGTAAAGAAAAAAATATCAAGGCTAGCGGCGAAATTAAAACGCAAGACATCGAACCAACACCAAGGGGAATAAATCACATTACATACATGTGCTTAACTTGCATTTTCTTTCTTTTGATCCTCTGCTTAACTTCACGTCACTGTATGTTTAAGCGATCAATTGAACAGCCAACACAAATGTTTACACAGGAAAAGTAAGACAAACTGAAGCTTTATCTTCCCATCTGCCCTCTGAGTTAATTTTGAACAAATCACCCACTGCATGGGTTTCTCCTCTCATAAAGAGTACACATTTAATTAAGTTTCTTTAAATTCAACTTTTCACTTCAAGTTCAAAGACTGTATTTGCGTTCGCTTCCACTAATGTAGTCGTACGCTAATTTGGTCAAAGTAAATAAGACTGTGGTAATGATTATCTTTTTCTTGATGTTAATGAGCACAAATAGTTTAGGTCCGAATAAGAAGCTAACCTTTGGATCTAGTCAAGCAGCGGCGTCTGTAATAAGCAGCTAAGTTTTTAACCTTGGCATGGATGTCTGGGCTCATTTGGATATTGTTTATATGTGGAGCTGAATATTTATAAATGAGTTCAAAGTGGAGCAGTGGGGTGGAGGAAGTGGAGAGAATAGCACAGCTTCTGATCCCTGATGCCTCAGCTTCTTTTCATGCTCACATTTACATTTCCTTCTCTCTGTTTCACTTTCTATTTCTCTCTTCCTGTTTCGCTCCTCCCGACCTGTCTATTTTCAGCACCTTAGCGAAAGGATAGACATTAAGATGTTCACACAAACACTGTTGAGTAACCGGCAGTGCAATGGCAAAGTCAGTTTATTATTTACCATAGTCAAGTCTGTGAATCTGTGAATTTGTTTTGGCCACTATTTATGCTCGATGGTTGATCAAGCATCCAAGCGTCTGAACACACACAAGAGTTCGGAGGCCTGCTTCATCTGCTCCCAGCACGACACACACAGAGGGGGGTGTGGGGCTGGGGGTGGGGGCTGCTAGATTGGGGGTGGATGTAGCATTAATCACCGTCCAGGTGGAAATTGTCAGAGCTATCGATTGTGCAAGTAAATGTTACACAAGTCATTTGTCAACTTTTTTTTTTTTTTTTTTTAAACAGAAGACCTGTGTGTCATTCGCAAAGACACAACTGTGAATGTAAACTCACAGGCACTGAGATTTTTTTTAGAGCTGTCTGACCACGTGTAATCGGATCCACAGCCACTGTGCAGTCGCCCGAATATCTGAATGTGATTACGTCTTTTTTACAATTACTACAACTTTAAAAAGCTGAAAATGGAATAACAGAACGAGCCATGTCGCAGTCAGAAGCGTCCCTTTGGCTGATTATCAAGTCAGTTGCATAAGAAATTAACAATCATTCCAGTGTACTTTAATATTAGTGCACACTATGCTAACGTGCTTGCCACATACACAGTGTACAGTACGCAAGGAAAGTCCTCAGCCCGCAGCAGGAAAGCTATGGGGAAATAAATACAGGAGGCTTATTCTGATGCCGTTAGCATTTTGATTTATATATTCTATATTGTCTCCCCTAAGCATACACATGTATTTTTAATGAGGGCACAGAGAGATATAGATCATGGAATGATAGGTGCCTCCCTGCCCTCCTGCCTAACTATTTAATGTATAAATCAGGGGATAGGAGAGCAGAGAGGGGGAGTAGGAAGAGCTTCAAAAAGAAGGAAGCCAGGAGGATTGGAGGCATCGCAGGAGCAATCCTGTCCTGAAGGCCGCCGACGAGGGAAGGAAAGAAGGAAGGTTGGAAGTCTACTGTTGAGTGGGTATAAGACAGGAGGAACATGATGCTAATTGAAATATTTGGCTGATGTTCAAAATCTCATCTGAACAAGAGTATAGAAAAATAAGGCAACTGACCTCTGCAATGACAGTGAAACATCCATCACTGATAATGATGATAACAGTGAGACTAAATGACAACAAAAAGTGAGTGAGCCTTTTAGTTCGACTGAACTTGAAAAAGTCCCACACCGTGTGAATTCTTTAAGAGCACAGTCGATGAATGTTTCTACTTCACCATCTGGACAGGTAGTTAGTGCGTTAACACACATGAACACACACACGATTGGTGCGAGACTCATGGCCATATGTACAGACTGAGCCAACTGGGGTCAATGGTAGGACATATCTAAACATTGCAGACACATGAACACATGTATGCATGCATGTGTATGCACAGACCTGAGCACGTACTGTTACCATGGTAAAATAATACACAACCATGTGTGTGTACCATGGTAAATCACGAAGGAAAACATTTCAGTACATCTGTATGGTGAAATAGAAATAACTTCTCATTGCAGTTTAACAGATTATGTTTTAATATTTTTATATATATTTTTGTAAATAATGAGATAAGAGATCATCGTCATCATCATGACATTTTTTAAAATTTTTATTCCAGATTCAGATTTTGACCAGTGTGTGATAAAAAAAAAAAAACATTGCAGGTGTGCTGTCCTGAATGCCATCTACTGGTAATCAACACTGTGTCTGTGAATAATGAGACTATGCTGTTGCACCCAGGGTATTAATCTTATTGAACATCACAGGACCACTATGACCTCTATGGGCCAAAGGTCAAAGAGGAATCCCTTCACCCTCGCCCTGTTATTGTGACCTAGGAGGGAGAGCCACAGAGAGAACCAATGGTCCTGCCAACGTTGCTGACTGTTGCTGTGAAGTGTGTGTGTGTGATATTTCATGATAAGCGTGATTGCTCATGATATTAAATTCGCTATCTTATATGTGTAAAATAATAATTTCTATCTGCAGTGATATTGTACAATGTGAGTGTGGCAGGCTACAATCATGAAACAGGCAATAAATCTGAAGGCCACAGCATTAGCACACACAGACACACATTCACACTGATACACACATACATACACTCCAACAGTCCAAGAGTCTGACCCCTCTCTAAGTGGAGGTGCACCACAGGTTCATGAGTCACGGGAGGTCGCCACAGCCAATCACAAGCTGTGTTTGAAGTGTGAAGGGTAAACACCATGGTTACTCTGTCCTGCCATTTACTCTGCTTACTTTCACAGGATGTAACCTGATAGAAAAGAGGTGACGGAGAGTATAGTCTATCTGTGCACATGCATGTACATATGTCTGTGTGTTCCAGCACATTTTCCATAGTGTCATTACCACATGGCTGGATCTATGCTTCACGGCACACACATGGAGCTACGCATGTATGTTGGAATCCCCTTCATCCTCTTGCCATACGGCCAAATACACATGGAGAAATCCATGCTGTGGCAACTAAGGAAACCATGCATGGAGCAATAGACGTTTTCCTATTAACCCGATGTAGCCTTCAAAAATGGTTGAAAGCAATTAACCATGGAGAGCGGCTGTAAAACACATCCTCTCTCCCTTCAGCTCTCTCTCCCTCACACACAGGCCAACCCCCTCAACCCCACAGCCACCACAATCCTCACTAGAAGCTCTTTCAAATCTACTACTCTTTTTTTAAGACCACCTGTTGTCTATTATTTTTACATACTGCTTTTCTCATAAATCATAACACTGGGTAATTAATCAAGCTGTCAAAACAGGGACCGGAGGTCACCTGGAGGGGTCGGAGGTGGTTGCAGGGCCGATGGAGGTCAGGGTCACACTGCATTCCTCATTATCAAGTTGGGATGGGAGAGGGGCCAGGCAAACAAAAGCGAAAGCAGATGGGAGGGGGGGAGCAGATGAAAAAGAGAAGGAGAAATTGACAAAGAAAAGTGAAAGAAGCTGTCAGCTGCCTACAGATGAAGACAGGGGAGGTGATTCTGAGGAGGGAGACATCACATAAAGAGGTGGAAAAAAGGGAAGAGAAAAAAGAAAGAGGCATGAAAAAAGAACAAAAGAAATCTACAAGATGTTTCTTCTGTATAGACCTGAAATTGGCTGCAGAGAGGAGAAAGAGAAAAGGAGGAGGTTGGATGGTGTGGTTCCTTCGATGAGAAAATAGGGAATCAGCTGCGGAAGTATGATTGTTATCACATTCTCTTTCCGAGCTTGTGTGTGTGTGTGTGTGTGTGTGTGTGTGGGTGATGAGGCAGACTGATATCTCTCTCAGAGGAGTGCGTATCGGTGTCTCAGTGGGTTGAGAGCCAGTTCAGAGACAGGACCACGGGCCTGGAGTGGCATGTCACTGACTCCACAATACACACTGCTGATTAGATCACACAGATTAGATGGGCACATATAGACAAAGATATACACCCACTACCAAATAAATGCCCACAGACAAAGAAGCTGACTGAATGTACCATCTATAAGTTATTTCTGTAGCCAAATCTGGGAAAGTTGTCTTATTTAGGAAACTACTGATAGATCATATTAGTTTAGACAAATTGAAAGGTAAAATGTTCTTAAAAGTTATATCAGGTAGGTCGTGTGTAGCAAAATGAGTTGACAATGAAGTGAAATGAATTATCTCATTATGTTGAATGTAAATAGGTTATGGAAAGTTATGGGCACAAAATCAGCAAGATGAAAAAATAAAAAAGCAAGAGGTGGATGAAAGGACGGAGACAGACGTCTGGAGTGACGGCGAAAGAAAAGATTAAAAACAGAACAATTTAAAAAGTGCAAATGCCGCGGAACTCCTTGTGCTATGTTCGCGTCCCCCCTCCCCAGCGTAGACCATGAATTCTCAGGCGTGGCTCGCTCTATCAAAAACATCACTCTTGAATGAGGCGCCGACCATTGCGCAAAATTAGCTGTCACCCTTTCCTCAAAATCTTTGTTAATCTTGTTTCCAGTGTTTGCGGATTTATCAGCACATGCATCAATGTCAGCTCCTTGGTTACTGAGCCGCACTACTTGGGAGAAGATATAATTAAAAATGTTTGGGGCGTGGGGGGTGGGAGGGGAGGGCTGCTGAGAAGCGGGAGTGCTAGGAAAGATGGGGTTGGGTGGGTTGGGGTTGGGATGGAGGGGGCGGGGGGGTTCTGGGAGGAGGAAGGTGAAGTCTTCCTCGTCTCATCGTTTCCCCCAGGGAGCCTGTGGAACACAGAAACAGTGATAACACACAAACAGGCTCTGCCGCCCCTCTCTTCCTCACTCTGGTATCACCCGGGTCAGTGTGTGCCGCTATCTCTTTAATGATTCTAGTTCCACTGATCTGGCCATGGTTGGGAAACTGGTCTCACTGTTAGCAGCCGCATGATACAGAGGAAAACAAGAGCCAAATGCATCTATCTAGTGATATCACTGCCTTATCAACAATTTGATACAGAACAAACCTATTCAGAGGGTTTCACATGTGGGTGACAATCATTTTGGAGAGATACAGATTTGGGACAATTGAAATTCTGTGAGTATGCAAAATCTGTTTGCATGTTCGATGACTTAAACTAAAAGACTCTGACATCTGTAGGGGCTGTGATGAATTACACTGTGGCACCACAGCTTGATCCTTGATAAGTTTCCAGCACATCTCTTATTATCATGTGGCTTTTCAAAAACCATTACTCACCAATCCAGCTCATCAAGGGACAAGGGACATCATGCTTTAGAAATACAAGGTTCAAGTTTTCCCTGCTAACTCACAGATACAAATACACACCTGACATGCATATACACACGTCTAAGAAAAAAAAAAACATACACACATACACACATGTACACACATATACAAGCCCTTCTGGAAGCGTGGTTGTGATGCTGAGACATCCCAGAGAGCCGTGCCACAGTACCAGCAGGTTCCAGGGCTGTGTGGACAGAACTGTGGCCACAGACATGACAGCTCGGGAGACAGCTCGGGAGGATGACAGACACATGTTTAAAACATAGCGCATAAATGCAAACCCCTTATGAGATGACACCTACCATAGCAGCCCTCTGTCTTTCTCCCAAAAGATTGGGGTGTCAAAGAATGCGACAACTGTGCGCCCCTACGTGTGAATATCTATTATAGAAATTGAAAGAAAGAACAGAGGATAAACTGTGTGTGTGAATCTATTATGTGTTCACATCTTAGCTTGCACATGGTCAAAATAGCAGGAAGGGGTTAGCAGACAGTTAAATTTAGTGGTTTCAGAGAGGCAAGAGGTATCCAATTTTTTCCAACATTATGCTGAATGCTGCCATAATAGTCCAGACTGAAGTTCACACTCAGGTCTCGGAGACGGCTACCCCATGGCAGAGGCCTTGGCATGGAGGGTGAGTAATGCGGCCTAAACCTTAATCTCACACCATGCCTGATACAACATGTCAGCACAGAGCTCACATATTCTCTTCTTCTCTCCTCCTACAGCTCTTCTTCCTCCCTCCTTTTCTCCTCTATCCAGACCTTTAAGTGCGGTCTGGCAGGTTTGGCTGGGAGGTCGCGTATTCCCCCTCTTCATTAGTGAGAAAATGGACTCTGGTAAACGCTTGTTAAAGCCCTTACCTACACTCCCCCAGTTAATGGGAGTGATCCATTTGTGTCCGTTTCTGCCTGACAAGGCTTTACTGGAAGATTAATAGTGCGGTGTCAGGCCACGGCCACCCTCTGTCCCGCTCTCATTTCCTTTCTTCTGGGATGCACACATGCAATAATGGAGCCCCGTCTTTTGTTGTAACACCATGATTAGCCAGTGAGAAAAAAAGCACAGGAATGACAGAAAGAGAGAAAGAATGGAGGAGACGAGAAGAAAACAAAAGGGACATAAGAAAAAACTCTTTCCTTCATGACATGGAACAAGTGTAGGTTTTAAGGTTGTGAATTACAACCACTTGAGTGGTATTATTAATTAATATCCATGTGAGGTGAAGAGAGATATAATGAATCACTTATGGATATTTCTCCTGTTTTATAAGTTGGTTTTATCTTAGTGTGATCCATCTCGAAAAAGGGTTGTTGATGGAATGTATGACAGAAAAAGAGACAGAGAAAGGGAACACTATAGGAGAAATAATAGAGACAGAGAAAAGACAGAGAGAGAGAGAGAGAGTGAGAAAGAGAAAGAGAGGGGAGAAGTCCTTAAAGGGCCACCCAGGGTTTCGTCTATCATCCAGGCCCCCCAGCAATCCCTCTTCCTTTCGGGGATGACACTGTCAAGTGCTCTGTCCCTTCACTGGGTGAACGGGATAATCGCTCTTAATAATTACACAGGCATTCCCAGGAAGTCTGTCCTGTCCAGGAAGAGCAATTCTTCAGACGGGAATCCCATGGTGTAACAGGCCTGGAAATGTGCCATATAAATGTGGCATTAAAATACAGTCAGAATTTTTTATTCTGTTTGGGTTTTTTTTTTTCCCTTGTATTTTTATCTCTCTGGGTCTTTTCTCTCTGGTGATTTCTCTGATGGGCAGACCAACAATCTGGTAAACACACAAACAGACACAGACAGGCGACCTGCATCACAACCCCCTCCTCACTACATCACAGTCAGTGCCAATGAAGAGCAGGGTGTTTCTCAAAGCAGAGTATGGGGGATTGGGGCTGGTGGTGTCTCATTAAATTCTTGGGATTGTCTAATTGTCTTTCGTGGACCTCCGAGAGACTAGTACATTATACTCATTGCAATTAACTAAACAAAAGAGCCGAACCGCCCAAGCACTGGGGACAAGGCTGGCTAGGGGGAGCAAGCCATCCAGCCGGGACCAGGACAACAAAACACAAACACACACACACACACACACACCAGAAGAGAGTGCGAAGAAACACTAAAGAACAACAGAAAAGATATGAAGGAGAGCAAAAAAATTAACGTGGAATAAAAGGGGAGGGGAATGAGTGAGGACTCATGAGGAGATCTTGGGATTGGCCAGATGTCAGAGTCGGGTGTGAGGTTGGGGTGAGACGGGGTGAGGCGAAAGAGGAGGGTGTCTGTGCTCATTTGAGACGCACCTTTGTGCTGGACCTGTCTTGTTTACTGCACTACAGCTTAGCAGTGCGAGGGTCCTATTCAGGGTCCAGGCCTTTCAGAAGGTACTGAAGGAGCCCTTAAGCCCACTTAACTACCATTTTCACACACTCTGCCTGCTCTCCTCTTTGTCCTTGCCTCCATTACATCAAACGCAGGAACAAAGGCGGGGAACAGAAACTGGGGCTGGCAGAAAGGCGCCCATCACAAATATTAATTTGAAAAGGTGTTGGAGAGTAGAATCTACTTTTATGCACAAGGACAACTTAGGATTTTTTTTCTCTACCTTGTGGGGGGGCTCTTTGGGGGCCGCAATGAGCTTGGTTTTCAGGCTAAAGGGGAGGCTGAGGACTTGCAGCACAATTATCCAAGAATAAGGGGCTTGAGACGTGGCACACTGCTAAAGACTGAGCACACACAAGCACAGACACATGCACGCGCACTGCCTATTAAATAAGCTCCAAACATCAGGCCTCATTCACTTTCCAAAGCTATTAGGCAGAGCAACAAACTCAAAGAACACACACACACACACACACACACATACACACACACACACACACACACACACACACACACACACACACACACAAATAGCTCATGTGACCGCAGCGGTTTGCATACAGAAACTGAGAAGGGACCCACTACTCTACTCCACGAATATATGATATAATATGATATAAGCTATTCCAAAAAATAGAACAGCACCTTAAAATAAAAAATGATAGTGTAAGAAGAAGAACAACAAAACGTTGTATATATTGAGATATCTGAAGCAATGCTTTTATTCAGACACACTTGATTGAAGTATATTTGCTGGCAAGTAAATGGGTTTGTAAAACTGACCTTGAATTGACTGGTGTAAAGATAATTGTCTCAACTAGAGGTAATCCACAGTCCACCGCTCTTATTGCTATTAGCTCAGAAACACACAAAAGCCGCACACACACAAAAACACATTCACACAGGTGCAAAGCGCATGCGTTTTCCGCAGAATGCTGTTTTAGTCAGATCACATGAGAAAGTGGGGTGAAAAGTTTACGCTGCCATCACCCATCAGAAAAAAGTGTGCATGCTTCTTGTGCATGCTTCTTGTGCATGCCCCCCCCCCCCCCCCCACACACACACACACACACACACGTACTTCCCCAGTTCAGGGAGTCATGGTCAGGGTAGTGTGGTATGTTGAAAAGCCCATCCTGTGTGTATAGATGGTACATTGCTCTAATCTGCAGGATACAAGCCTTTCAGTCCCGCCCCCACCTCCATCTCAGTCTGCCCACACTCTAGGTCTCGTTGCTTGTCAAACCAAACACTGGCCTGCCCTGGCCCTGGCTCTCAGCAGGCTGGCTCTCACCCAGCTACTCTGGCTGACCCTGCAAACATGTGGTCAACTTGGGCACGGCAGACCCTCCGTGCTCTCAGGTATGGAGTGGGAATAGGTAGATGGAAAAAGAATAGAGGGATGAGGAGAAATAGGACACAAGGCTGGCTCGACATCTAACTTTAATTCAAAAATTAGTTAAAAAAAAAAGATATGTGTGTGTGTGTGTGTGTGTGTGTGTGTGTGTGTGTGTGTGTATATATATATAATAAATAATCAAGCTACAAACCCTTCTCCTGTCACACTGAGTTATGTAGTTCAAGGTTCTCTACTCTCTGCTTGGTGCCACAGTGGAAGGTAGAAAGCTGTTGTGTGTATTTATGCATATGTGTTTACAATTATCAGCATGTGTGCAAACACAGGAACTGTCCAGTTACCCACTATAGGTACTCCTGAGAGGGAAGGAATGCAAAGGGGGGAGAGTCCATTTTGATATCTGGCGGAGCTGCCTTTGCCAGAAGCAAACCCCAGCTCGGTGGGACAGTGAACAGGCAGGGCAAAAGCCACTTGATGAGGGGAGTGACCCTCCATTCACTTGTGCACCACCTCCCTTTATAAAAACATACCCTCTTGCTCATAATCTTCTCATGATGCAGCCCTACAGTGGGTATGCTAACATTAGAGGGAGAAAGAGACACGAGTGAAAGAGAGAGAGAGTGACTGAAAGACAGAAAGGACCGTCTCCAGGTGTCCAGTAGTAGTAGTGACGGAAGTGGTTTCACTTTGTTATTTTCATCTACCGCACACTGGGGCTTAAACATTTCACACAAGTACTTTGCTCCCAAGTTTCAGGGAAAATAGGGAAGAAATAAAGACAGTGTGGATAGGGAGAGAAAATCCACTGCATTTGAATGTGAGAGAAGAGAATTGAAGCAAATGCCGTGTGAAGAAGAATAAACTTGAAGGAAAAAAATGAAAATGATGAGCTTTTGTTTTGCTTTGTTTAGCTGATACGATAATTTTTTTTTAAATTTACTTTATTGTGTAATTCAGCACACCAGAAAACGTTAGTGAAGAGAAACATTTATTTCTATACTACAAAAAATATAATAACTTGATTACCAGAGATAAGATATATCTGGAGTGTTTTGGTGGCCTATCAAAACGCATACAAAAAAAAAAAAAAAAATCAACATTCAATAAAGTGGAAAAAAATAAAATAAAATGGCATGCTGCTCAGTGAGTTTACTCTAAGTAATACTCGATAATTTTCAGTGACACAGTAAACTGTTGGCTAGTAATCGTTTTCTTTTGCTGCAGACTCAATACAAGGATTTTCTGAATGCTTGTCACAGTGCTTTGCATAGCAGAAGAAAAACTGGGGGAAAATATGTGTGGTTACAAAATAAGGGATGGCTAGAGCTTGAAAAGTAAAATCAGAAGCCATATATTTGACAGTGTTAAAATTTGCATCTTCATACTTTGTTCACTGTTGAGAATTAAAGCCATGATCATCAGCATCCACTAAGTACTAAAAGTCAATATGAGCCCATTATGAGCTTTGCATTGATAAAGAAGTTTATGTGAACTTGCATAAAGGCAGTAAACAAACAGAACAAAATAAATATTCATCTGTAAATTGCAATGCTCGTTCCCACTGAAGTGACATGTAAGTGACTGCAATAAAACGTAAATGGGAAAGGAGGGACATCAGCGTGTGTGTGTCAGATGCAGGTTACAGAACAAGAGGTTGGAAAAAGAAGAAAGTCTGTGAGCTGAGGATACCACCGCAGTAGTGCATCTCCGGGGAGGAGTGGTGGGTGTTTCGATGACAAAGCCGTCTATTTCCATAGGTGCTCTGTGCCTGATCTCCCTCTAGTCCTGCAGAGCCAAGGCCTTGATCTGGGCAAACAGTGTGTGTGTGCGTGCGTGTGTGTGTGTCTGCATTTATCGGCTCACATCATTACCAAGTTGATGGTACTGAGTCACAGCTGGTAAGCAGTGCTACAATTTCTCATCCATCCATTCATTTATAGACCTTATATCAGACACAGAAGAATGAATAGCCATGTCTGTTAACGAGTGCTAACGCCTATGCATTTTAGTATTTACGCAGGTAGCACTTCCAGGAGGCCACGAGGGAAGAGTCCATAGAAATGGAGAGACAGCCTATTGAGAGACTGAAAGGAGGGATATAACATAAGATGAATGATGAAAACAGTGCGAGGTAGATATGATAATCTAAAATCTTCCCTTCTATCTGTCTATGTACTGATAGATAGATAGATAGATAGATAGATAGATAGATAGATAGATAGATAGAAGAAGGGGGAGCAAAGAGGCAAAGAGGAGAGTGGGAGAAAGTGTTGATCTAGCCTGACAGTATACTGCCACCTATCTGTCTGATCTGGTACAACAGTCCCTTCTCTTCACACATCTGTTCTAGGGTCTGTCGCTCAAGTTTCATATTATTCAGAAAAACACAACCATAAGAAAGGCAAGATCTGAGGCAGGGAAATGATAAAAGCCCTGAAGAGATTACATGCAGACAGTGACAGTTTAGAGAGAGAAGGATAGGGAGATAGGGAGAGGAAAAAAGAGGAAAATCATGTCTATTCCACAAAGCCTGTTGTATCAAAAGGTAGCATAGCAGCCTGGAGCAAACGTCTGCTCACCTGCCAGCCCAGCCTGACCGTCTCTCTCTCTCTCTCGCTCTCTCTCGCTCTTTGGCCCTCACCCACAGTACACACGTTGAAAACTGCCAAATGCACACAAAAGCAAACAATCATTTTTCATTTAATTAACATCAAACCAAAGATTCCATGATGTGCATTCCATGCATCTAAGAAGATATAAAAGTGATTTAAACTTCCCCCCCAACTCCCCCTCTTGTCAATATCAGCATCAATCTGGTTAAGGAATTCCCCGGCTGGGGAAAAGGGATGGCTGCTGGGCTGGTATACCACCAGCCTTGGTTCATATGCAGGTTCCAGTTCATCCACAGTTCACGCATACTCTCATCTTTTTGAAGCAGCATCCCATCAGCTCAGGATCATGATTATTCAGGACAGAGAAGAGAAGCGTGGCGTGCCATCAATATAACATCTGCCCTTCTCCCTCCCTCCTTGTCTCTCTTTTTTCTTTTACACACACACATAACTCCCTTAGAGAGTTAGCGCCGCAGAATTAAAACCGAAGTTCTGACCCTGTGTGTAGACCCATGCCAAGTAATCATTCGCCTATCGCTCTCATTTTGCAGCGCCTCCCAGCAACAAAAAAAAGCACACTGCCCTCAGCTTTGAACCTTTAACCATCCAATTTGACTAACTTTGAGGATCATCCTGCAAAGTTAAGCGTGCATATTTAAACTTACCACATCTGTAGAAATGCTGTTATTAATTCATAGACATTTAAGACAAAAATATGAGCACGGGAAAACCCATCTCTTGCCCCAATACTGAAGACCTTTTTTTAGATTAAGCAGGGTTAATCAAGTTAGTGCATGTGGGTGTGAACATCCACACAAATATGCATAGACTCAGATAGAAGAGTGAGTGTAGTTTATATTATGTTACATTTTAACAGCTATCTGACATTAATCCAGTATTTATGACCGCTAATTTCAAAAATCATGACTCTCCACTGTGTTTGACTCACTCTAGTCTTGCAAAGCACACACCTGAAAAGGCACAAGCAATGTCCCCTAGAATAAACATTAAAAAATAATTATCAAATAACTGCAAGTGAAGTATAAATTGGTATACAATCAACTCATTAGCAAGACGTGAGACTACCAGAGGGAAACGAACGCGGAGTGTCCCAGCCCTCATTAAAGGGCAACTATAGTTGTTTATAAAGGGGTATGATGAACATCAGCATGTTTGACGCACAACATTTTTTTCCTCAATGCTCTGAGTCAGGTTCCCCACCAGCAAACCAGCTTGCTTTTCCTGCACTGCCACCCACTGCCAACATATGTCACTTCCATACACAAGTAAAAGCAAAAGGAACTTCACACAAACTACACACTCACAAATACACACAAGCACATTTGTCCACTCACACACTTGCTAACAGACCCATCGCTCTAACAGACACAGACAGACCCCAAAACACACACGCACGCGCACACACACACACACACACACACACCTACACATACACACAGTCACAAAACTTTGTTCTTCTCATCTCTCATCTGGCCTCCTCCTCCTCCTCCTCCTCCTCTCCTTGTCTTTATTTTAATCTGCAGGAAAGAAGTTCACCAAAAAGTCAGCGGGGCATACAAGAGTTGCGCCTCAAGCATCACACACTTTGAATGAGGAACAAAAGAAGGTGGAGGTACATTTTATGAGCATTTTAAATTTATCAGTGGTAAACAGAGAAGAATTTGACATCAAGAGCTTATTTGACAAAAAAATTAAAAAAAATAAGCGCAAAGATGTGCAGCAATCTGTCAGACTGACAGTTTGTAAAGAAAAATCATGCAAAAAAGTTTTTCCAAACGCTGCTTCTGTACAGCTTTAATAATATGTATTTCAGAAACACTGTGTGTCAGGTGTGAGGGATAAAAAGAAAAGGACCAATGATCGAATGAATGAGAGAGAAGAAAGAAAGAAAGGAGAATGGGGGAGAGATAAAAAGAGAGAGAGAGAGAGAGAGAGAGAGATTTGTATGTAGGTTATTGCAGTCTCACTGCACCACTCTTGAATTTCAAACAAGAACCCTGGGCAGAGCAGAGAGCAGAAGAGAGGAGAAGAGAGGAGAGGAAAGGGAGGAAAGGGAGGAAAGGCAGAGAGGCAGCAGGGCGAGAGAACAAGCAGCAAGCTAGCACTGGAGGCTAACAGGAGGCAGGCAAGAGAAGTGGTTATTAATGAGATATCTTAACTAAAGATGGGCAACAAAGAGAGGGAGAGGAGATGGAGGAAGAGAAGAGAGGGGTAGGGATGTGGAGGAGGGAAACAGATCTTTTGGTAGAGAGCGCAAAAGGAGCTGAAGAGGTGAATGAAATGCTAAAGATATCCACACAAAACTGAGGCATACTTTTCCTCCAACTTATCTTCATTTCATTCATTCTAACCTATACTGCCTCTGTCCATCTGTGCATGTTGTGTATTTTGGTAGCAGTAAAAATGTGTGCATCAGTGCAAGGTCTGAGATGTCTTCTTAAAGTGTATTTGTTCGTGTCTGTGTGCTTCCAGGTGTTACTCTGTTCATTTGCACACACATTTCTGCGTCTGTGTGAATGTTAGGCTGCAGTATCTTTCTAATTGCTGGTGTATTATAGGGCCAGCTCTTTGATCTGGGGGCTATGCCGGGCCTCAGCACTCGCTGCGCAGGGTGGTCTCCCATCATGCTCGGCTGATCACAGACGCAGTCTTGCTATTGGCTGCCTGGCAGGCCCTCCCTTCAGCCTCGGTGCAACACGCCTCTGACAACTTCATTAGCCCTATTCGACCCTCCAAGTCTACTCTGTTATACTCTTCTCTGCCGGCAACAGGAAGCTAGCGCTGCTACAGCCGACGCACAAGCAGAGGAGTTGAGAAAAGGGGAAAAAGGGGGAAAACAGAGGTACAGACATCACAAAGAAAAGCTAAACATACACACAAACACATTAGGTTGAAGGTAAGTATTGAGAAGATGATGATATATTTTCTTTCCAATTCCAAATTCTTAAAAAAAAAAAAAAAATCTCAGTGAAAATTACTAAGTATAAAAAAAAGGCTAACAGTTTTGTATTTTTGTGCTTTGTACTGTGATTCTGCATTCATAGAGGTGCACTGTTCCTGTATTATCAGACTAATAATTGATGATTTTTTTATGTGATGACTCAGGCAGAATGAACAAGAGACAGAAAGACGAATGGAATTCTAATTCACTCTTCTATCTTATATGTCTGCTCTAATTCATTAAAGGCATCACTGTCTCTGTCTATCAGGTTGTCTCTCTCTGTTACACACTCACTCACACGCACGCACACAAACACACACACCAGTGGTCATACATAATACCTCTACACATCAGCACACATTGTCCACTGTTTGACACCAAAATGAAGATGTAAATATGCAAGCATATCTTACGTGGGTGCTTGTGTGTACTTATTACTCTAAGATACATTTGCCAATACAAAGGCCTATGTTTCCAGCCCTTCTATATGTTAACTGAATCTTGAAGATGCTGATGAATAGGGAATGTATTTACATTTTGTTTATGTTGCAGAACTACCTACAAAAAATACTAAGAAATAATTAATTGTATACACAGACAAAGCAAATTGTGTGCTTCACGTTTCAATATAAGTAAATAAATTATTAAGATCTATAACCAATCTCAATCAATGGCTGACGGACGGAAGCCTCACTTATTCTTGAAATATCAAATATCAAGATGAGAGCTAATCTGCGATGCTTCAGCTTGTCACAACAAAAACTGATTGACGGTCCATATCATCAATAGCCTTTAATCATTTACAGGCGTAGCTGACACATCTAGGACAAAGCTTTTATAGCATCCCATTTTAAATGACAGTAGTCATAAATCTGATATCCTTAACAAATGTCTAGTTGTCTTTCATTACAAAAGTGTCCCTACTGCTGAACATGCCAGCTCTTCAGTTTTCAGGCCACTCAAACTCCCCCCCCCCCCCAATACACAGATTATGGAGTAAGCAACTATGTCTCTTCTCAGGACAACGGATTTTATGTAAATCCACCTGGCCAGCTCTTTGGACTCATTTGATTTCCAGGTTGCTGAACAAGACGGGTACTTGTAGTACTGGGGTTTGGTAGCCCATAAAGCAGGTAATCCAGGTTTACCATCGTTGTAGCTCAGTGGTAGATGGTGAACTATTGAACCCTGTCCCTGCAGCTGAGGTTTGGTAGTGTAGCAGGCTAATTAGCCGGTCACAGGGATGAGGAAAAAAGAGCTATCCCTCTCTTCCTCCCCTGCTCCACTTCTACTTCTTTTCATCTCTCATTCATGAGCCCTTGGTGGTGCCCTTGGCATTGGGTATGTAAACTATCAATTCATACCATCACACACTGACTCTGGACTGGCATTATAAAACCATACCACGGGTTGCATAATGAGCACACAGCTTAATGAAGTTGTTTCAGAGGAGATGCTGTGTGAAAAAGAAAACTCGATGACTATTTTACTATCCTGACACATGTTTTATTTAATGTGAATGCAAATGTAGTTTTTTTTTTTTTTTTTCAAAAATAACCTGTGATGTATTCTATAAAGAAAGCAAAGCATTTTAACATTCCTCTTCAAATCATTTCTTTATTCATCACCTCACTCATCATAGAACCATATTCACACACTAAATAGCTCTAGTTGCTCTAAATCCAGACCCACAGAGCGGCCAATTCCTCTGGTGGCTGCGGAGTGAAGTCCACTGGACACAATTTAACCAACAGCGTTGGGTGCACAGGGTGCAAACCAGGCACAAATAAGCACCTCTCCATCCTGCCTTCTCCATTTTCTTCACTTCGGGTTCACAGAAAAACAGATTTTAAGGTAGATTTTAAGTGCCAAAAAAGAACACTGGTAATCAACATGAAAAAAATCATTTATTAAGTAAAATTACTTAAATACCTAAATATGTGCTATTTTTTTCTGAGTTGTATGTCATTGGAAACTTCTTTTGATTTGTGCTGTTGGATGAACACCTAGGAAACTGAGAGAACAATTGTCTGACAAATTGCAAATGAAACAATTTGGAAAATTAATTAAAAATAATCAATGGCAGCACAACAATCAAGGATTGGCTGTATCTGAAGATATCACCTTGGGCTCTGACACAGAGATGTTTTTTTCACAATTTTTTAATATTACATACACAAAGCAATGAATCGATTAATTCATTGCTGGCAGTCTTACAATTAAGCATCTCTGATTATTACTTAATGCTCAGTCTCTTAGTCAGCTGCTCTATTAATACAGAGGTGAAAATATCCATCCTGAAAAAGAATGTGTTCTGGCTCTTCAAGGAAAAAGATGGCTGGATGGATGACTGAGAGAGAAACTCAATCCCACTTCCTGCTGAGGGAGAGACGAGTGCTGGCTGTCGGCAGGCGCACCACCAGACTACCACACAGGTACTGATTTGAAACGACAAGTCAAGAGAAGTGAGGAGTAAATAAGAGAGATAGATAGAGAGTGAAAAATAGAGGGAAAGAGAGAGAGAGGGGTAATAGATTTGAGAGTGTTTTTGGGGAGTAAACAGATGGAGTAAACACAGCATGAGGGAAACCAGGGGACTCCTACCGAAACCCGCTCAATGTGTCACTGACACTGCAGAGCAGAATCAACAAAGTGCTCTGAGGGCAACATGCACACATACACACCCACGCAATCACACACAGTTCACCAATTGGCTGGGACCCAGAGCTCCTATCCAGAGCAGTGACAGGCACATGGAGAACAAGCTGGCTGACAGCACATGACAACTCCTCAGCTAGTGGAAAAGGAGAGAAGCATCTCCTATTCTACTTTTTGACTGTGGCTTTAATAAGTGGCCTGAAAATGCGCTGGTGAAAATACATTAACACTAATATTTTAGAGATATTTAGTGTTAAATATCACTCTGTGTTGAGGCATAACTGTAATTTACCTTCCCTCGTCCCCTGATCGAGCGCTAGACCTCATCCTAGCACCCATCTGTATTGCTTCCCTCTCTCCAATTTCTTCCATGCCCCCAAACCTGTTCACATGCCCAAACTCTGCTGCTGTGTGCCAGCGTACCAACAGGCCTGTAGGCCTGTCCAAGAGAGAGATAGACAGGAGGAGAGAAAGAGGGAAGGTAGCCAATTAAGATTGGGTAATGGGAGAGTGAATGTGTGAGAGTGTGTGTGTGTGTGTGTGTGTGTGTGTGTGTGTGTGTGTGTGGCTGACTTCAAGAGGCTGTGAGTGCTGTTGTGTGTGCATGTGTGCATGTGTGTGGTGCCACAGGCTGTACACACAGCCAAACTTAATTTAGCAGGCCCAGGTTTTTAACACAGGCCTGAAGCTAGCCAGCAAGCTATAGCTGGACCAGAGAGCCAGAAGTTAACAGGCACATTGCTCTCCTAAACCCCCTGAGATCTCGTTTCCACCCTGAGGGGTGAGAGAACTCATTTAGTCATTGATGACCATCACTGATCACATCCTTGTGGTCATATCTTTCCGTCAGGCACTTCATTACAATAAAGCTTTATGGAGCAAACTTTCCCCCCCTCTGACTTTCAAGACCTTGACAGTTGACAATGCTGAAAGAGGTACTGGGACCATTCAGCTGTCATTGACAAAACTTCTGACACGGTTTGTGATTGTGTGTGAAAGTGACATTTTGGATGCCTGCTACCATTTACATCACTGCATACAGTCTGACAGACTCCACTTTTAGGCTATGAACAACAACGAAGATGGCAATAGCCAACATGTTTCTGTCTTTTTCATGCAAGGAGAGCTGAAAAAACAGGCAGTTTTCTATATGTGTGTGTGTGTGTGTTTGTGTGCTGTGCCCATGTGTAATGTATGTGTGGTGCATGTGTGGCATCAGGGCTAAGATGGATATAGATTTTTTTGTACTGCAGTGGGGCATGCCCTTGACGTTGTTGTCACAGATGAAAACACAGACACAGCAACAGTCAGAACACAAGCACACACCTTGATCACTGGTGTGTATGGGAATTCACGCCTGGGGACTTAACACAACAAAACAGTCTTGGATTGTGTCTAAGCCCCCCAAACAAACATGTGCCAAACTAGCTAAGCAAATAGCAACCGCATTGTCACTTGCTCACATGCTGCTTGGATATGGAATTAATAAATATTGTATCAATGAAAAGCAGATCAATTACAAATAATGGTGAATGGATGTTCCCTCAAGCTAAAGATTGCAGAGTGACAATCATAATAAACATCATGCGATACATGTGCATTTGTGGATGCATGGGGGAATGTGTGTGCATGAATATATGCACACACTTTAGGTTGTGTGTCTTAGTGTGTGCCATCTTATTCTACGAGGTAATAGGCAGTCAGCTTCACAGCCAGAGCATGACCTAGAAAGTGAAACCACACGGCAAGGGACTAAATGTGTCACATGGGCTCAATCATTTTCTCTTTCTCTGAAGACAGTGAGAGACAGAGGCAGAGAGAAGGAGGAAAAGGGGAGAGAGAGAGAGAGGTTTCTACCAACCCGCTGCACTCAGAAGCTAATTAAGTCATTTGAAATAGCCACAGAGGGTACCTGTATGCAATCTAGCCAAGGCAAAGGGTTGATGAGGCTCTGCGAGGCCCCAGGCTAACTTCAAAAAGAAGGCAAAGGAAGGGAATGAAAGAATGGAGGAAATGGAGAAAGGAGAAGGGAAAAAAAGTGAAGTGGATTTTTTAATTGAAGCCCAACTTGAAGAAGAGCATGTGTGTCTGTGTCTCCTTGTGTTGTGCAGCAGGAAAAAGGTTAAGCATGCCCCCAGCTGAGTATGTCTGCACACACAGGCTCTCAATGGGGAGCAGGTGGGAAGATGGATGGATGGAGGGATGGAGGGATGTTGGGGTGCAGCTCTGGATAATTGAGGGAGTTCACTGAGCGGCCATGTTGTACAACGTGCATGTGCGCCTGTAAACGTGTATGTTGATGGACCCCATATCTCTCAAAGGTATATTCACCTGAGAAGCCGATGACCCAGTAGGCGTGTGTGTAAATAGAGAAGTTATAACATTTGGCTAGATTTACAAACCGCAGATGATTCAAGAACTCTACATCTGTGCTTGAACAGAAGACACACATCTAAGGGTTTTGTGCCCTAACATGCATGCCCTCACCAGGGGCAAGCCTGGCGACACCAGCAACTGAACTGGGTCACACACACACACACATAGTATAGACTGCGGCATTGGCAGCATGGTGATCACAGGAGAGGGCAGACAGGGGGCTGGATGTAGAGTGATTGGACTATTCTAGGTCAGCTCTCCTGACAATGCACCACTGTCTCCTAATGTGGTGGGCTAAAGGATAAAGGCTGTGTTTGGCATGACATTACAGCTACACATTCCAGAAGGAATACCTGCTATATACAAAGACACAAAGACACACACACACACACACACGCACACACGCACACACACACATAAGTAGTGCTTGCAAACAGCACATTCACTGCCAAAAACATTTGCTTTAAAACACACAATCATACACACACACACACTTGAAAGAATTAAAAAAAAAAAAAAAACAAACACATAAAACACACATAAAAGAACATAAACATGTACACATTTATCTGTGGCTGCGCAGGTTTAGGACAGGTGTAAGACCCCAAGAATTAGATTTACCTCTTGATTTTTTTTCAATCCATTGATTTTATTTCAATAATAAAGCTGTATGCAGCAGATCTCCTCTACAGCCTATGGAAGGAGATCAGCCTGTGGACTTCAAAGAGGTTGCAACTAGGTCACCACAAGACACTGCAGTCAGCTAGAGCACAGTCTCTGGTCTGAGACATCTCACTTTTCTCCCTCCTTCTCCCTCTCGCTCTGCCAACCACTGCTGTGCTCTCTCTCTCTCTTTCTCTCTCTCTCTCACTCATGCGCTCTCTCAATACAATGATATCAGTGAAATTAAAATGGATTATGGTGCCTTTCTCTCTTGTCATTCCCTGGGGTTGTACAGCACCATGTCATGTTACTGTTATTATAATGTTACTTCTTTATCACTGTCCATCGAAGCTGGTGCTCAGCAGTGTTTAATTTAGACACAGAGCAAGATAAATGGGGAAAGAGAGAAGCAGTGAGAGGAAGCAGAGACAGAAAATGAGACAGGGACACCAAGCAGAATGCAGAAACAGCCCAGTCCTCCATGGTCACATGCTGCCATCCTGATCCGTCAAAGGCCAAAGAGACAGTGACTCCAAAGTCTACTGCTCTGCACTTTGGCTAAAACAGTCACAGAGGCAGCCTGAGAGCTAAACAGGAAACAGGAACCTTAGAAAGACAAGAAAGAAAAGCGAGAGGAAGAGAAACTCAGGAGGGAGAGGGAAGGGCGAGTTTGAACAAGGTCAAAATGAACAGAGAGCTGCAGGGCCACATTGCCTCTCTGAATGCAGAGTAAAACACAACAAACTCTGTTAACGCAAGAAAACATCCACCAACAACTTAAGATGGATACAGAAGAGAGCGCAGGAGGGACGCAGGAAGGTACACTTATCAAGTAAGTGACAGACACAATATACAGTAGCTACACACGCATACAATCACACCTGCACTGACAACAGTTCTCTGGTGATGGGAAAACTTCATTTGAAAACATAATAGAGGATGACAAAAGAGCTTCAGTTTATGGGTAGATGTGAGTATGTGAATGTGAGTTTGTGTCACTATGTTTGTGATTGCATGTGTGTGCAAATGTACACCTGTACTCAAAGTGTGATTGTTTCTGCATGCATATTGGACAAATATGTTTGTGTCACAGTAGCAATTTCCATCCACCTGTGTGGCATCTGCATGTGGTGTTTACGTGTGTTCTTGTGTTTTGATGCCATAACTAACTATCCCTTTGCAGTGCATAATCTTTACTTGAATGGCACTCACCATATTTGCAACAGAGTGAACTGAAGCAGGATTTTTCACAGTGTGTGTACAAGACAAGTTGAAAGCAGCAAATAGCCCTTCTGGAGTACATGGTAGTTATCTTGCACACTTAGAGCAGATCTTGGTTTAGGCAAGTCTTCCTGGTTT
The DNA here is from genome assembly GCA_038496675.1 of Rachycentron canadum. Lineage (NCBI taxonomy): Eukaryota > Metazoa > Chordata > Actinopteri > Carangiformes > Rachycentridae > Rachycentron > Rachycentron canadum. The sequence continues at coordinate 15,809,818 of CM076654.1, forward strand.
AGGTAAGACTAGTGTCAGATTTATTTCTACACAGTATTTAGACTCCGCAAGCACAGGAAGCAAACTGTATTTGTGTTGCCTTTATCAAATATCAACAGTTGTTCTACCTCAAATGAATGAACTTATCACCTGCTGTATCACAATGATATAACACTAGAAATCAAAAGTGACTCTGCAAAAAGCATGCATCTACACTGCATATTGTATGTTTAGACCTCCGTTTACAGACATGACTTGTCGCACAAGCATGAAGCATCGCTGCAGACACTGCTGCTTCAGTCAGCTGATGAGGAGCTGTATGTCAGAACCTTTCTGGAGAGAAGCTGTACTGTCCTATCATGGCACCCTGAAGAGGATGTGATTCTTTTGTTCTAACTCCACAGTGTCTGTATTTGCTTTATGGCAAGTTTATTTGTGTGTACAGTATAGGTACTGTGTGTGCGTGTGTTTTGTCACAGTCGCTGTGTTCCTGGGTGTGTGTCGTGGCATACTGTGTTCTGAGTTAAGGTTGACATTCGTTTGACTGACATTGGGGGCGACAGCAGCACAGTGGCATATGGTAACCGCCTGCTAACCGCTAAAACTTGACATCAGCGCAAACAAGTCAGCCAAGCGTGGCATAGTGTGCTCCTAAGAGGGTTAAGGGATAGGCTGTCAGCATACAGCAGGATAATAACACCTATCACGAGCACCATAATTCCAGATAAAGGGGAGGGGAGGCAGACCAAATGCACAGGTGATGCAGATGAAACCGTAACTGACAAGTCACACAAAAAGAAGTAATGGATAAACTAGAATGTATCTAAGCACATATTGTATGGTTGTTGTGTGGTGAGGAAGTTCAGATCCTGATTTCAGCATTTTGTGGCATACAAAGTAGAAAACCTAAAGAGAAGTATTCACACAGAGAAGAGCGCCTTACACCTGACATTAACATGAGTTTCACACCCAGAATCTGTTTATATCAGATGTAGGTGGATTATATTCATGCCTGACTTTGACATGCCTCTTTGGTATTTACATTGAAATTTTGACTTCTTTATCCTTTGCCAAGATACAGATTGTCACACATGTCACTAGCTTGCAAAATATTTATATGGAAAGTGACAGTAAATACCTCGTCTGGCTTGTTCCTCATCCCCAAGTAAGTTGACAATGTATTTTTGAAAAGTAAGCTACATCGAGAGAAAGCCTGTTTCCCTTTCTTGCATCTTTTTTCTTTTTTATCTGTCTATGCAGCTTTTATGAATGGACTAGAAAAGCTGTGCATTCTCACGTGAGAGAAAATTAATCCAAGTCCAGAGGTGATGTAGACGGCCACATCTTCAACAAGTCTTTGCATCTACACATGGTTTTCATACATTTTTGTGCCAAAGTTCAACCCAAGATGCATATTAATGCCTATTGTACAGGCCGCGCAGATGCACAGGCACAGTTATCCACTGACCCAGTGAGTAGCAGAAGGCAGAGGAGCTGCAGACGTATCTCATCAGTGATGCCATCTCACTCTCCTCATTGTCTGTCTCTCTTTCTTTTGCACAGACACAAAAGCACGCATGTCTTGAAACACTGAGACATCGCCGTCACTGTCATGATCTGATGTACTGAAATGTACATTTTACATCCACAGACAATGCAGGACAATACCGGTGTCAAAAGACAGATAAGCCTTCAAAGAAAGATTCCATCTTTGATGTCTGGCCACACAGAGAGAGAGAGAGAGAGAGAGAGTGAGAGAGAGAGAGAGAGAGAGAGAGAGAGAGAGAGAAAACACACAAAAGCAGACAGCTACAAGACACTAACATATATGGGTAAACAGATAAAAACACTGCCATAAATAAATATATGGCATATTACAAATCAGACACAGGCGGGTGACAAATTAAAGGAAACACCAACAAAAAGTGTCGGTGATGGGCCACCACATCCCACCAGAACAGTTTTGATGGGGTAAGGGTTAGGACATTGAGTCTACAAGTCTCTGAACACGGCTGGAGAGATGGACATCATTCTCCCAGAAGATATTCCCTTGTTTGGTGTTTTGATGATGATGGTGGTGGAGACCACTGTGTCACACCACAGTTCAAATCCTCCCAAGTGCCTTTGATTGGGTTGAGATGTGGTGACTCTGAAGGCCATAGCATATGATTCACATTATTTTCACAGACAAACCAGTCAGCAAGCCCCTGTGCCCTGTGGACGGGGGCATTATCATCCTGGAAGAGTCCACCCCCCTCAGGAAAAATGTTTCATTGCAGGACAAAGGTATTCATTCTTTGTAATGAAGGGTTTATGCACTGTAACCTTACATTATCCCTCTCTATATAATTGTCAATGGACTGTTCTTGCTGCATTAATATTCTCTGTCACCTGAGGTATAGGTGCTCTTCCATTTTCCCTTACATATCACAATAATGCACAACCACCACTGTAATCAAATGTACGCTGTTCACCACATTTATACCCCATTTGTTGATGTCTTTCCAATACATCTAAATTCATGTGCTGTTCCTATTGAAATATGAGACAGTTAAGTAGTCTTTGTGATCAAAGCTTCTGCCATTCGTGGCCCAACAATGAACACACTTTCAAAATCTTTTCCACTCATTTATTAAGGTTTTTCCTTAATATGTCATCCATCTGTATCTATTGTATTTGGAAAAATAACTCGGCCTGGATGTATGGAGCTGGTCTTGGTGTTTGAATAGGATTTTGTTGTTACCATAAAATATGAAAAATCACTATCAAAAAATGTCTACAGGACAACCAGAGTAGCCGTCCAACATCTATTTTCATTTCTAACCACAGAGCCAGCACTAAAACTATTAACAGAAAGATTTGTTGTTGTTTGCCTCTAACCCTAGTGTACCCCTAGAACCCTGGTAACCCCTATTTAAGAGCTTAGTTTCCTCTCATCGATCAAAGTGTGGTGCACACAGTCCAGGAGCATGACACTGGCACTGGAGAGCTTAAAGCTGGTTTCAACTTTGACCTCAAGTGATGCTCAGTGGCTGATTGTGTGAGTGTGCGTGCATGTGCTTGTGTATGTCTGTGCATGTGTGTGTAGTGTAGTGTATATCCGCAGTGGGTCATCGATGTGCTCACCACTAGCTCCTTGCAAAACTCAATTTCCTCCTGGAACGTGCTCAGCTAAACACTGTTAACCTCTGCAAACCTGCTAAGATGCAGGATACATGTAAAATTTACAGGACGACGAAAGAGCCTTTGCATGTGTGCGTTTGTGTCTCCAGGTAATATAAACTGATTCAAATGCATTTGGTACATGTATCCAAAAAAGAAGCTGTTACATTACAGCCGTCAGACAGCGAACAAGTTGCCACACAGATTGACGAATTGTGCAAGAGATTGTGGAGGATTGTTCTGTGTGTGTCTTTTGTGTGTGTGTATGGGCCATAGAGGAGTGTTCCCAGTGCGAGAGTGAAGAGGTATCCACCACACACTGCCTGGGGCCCTCTGGAAGAGAGACTAAACAAGACCTTCCCATTGGGAGGCACACACACAGCCTGCAGCTGCAAATGACCTACTACCCACCTCACACACACACAGGCACATACACACACATGCACAAACACACATAAAGACAAAGCCTTTTTGATGGTATAATTTATTAATATCAAGAAAAAATATAGTCAATTATCACACGTGGAGTAATAAATGTGCACTCCTAGATAATCTTTCAAAATTAGATTGAAGTCTTCCTCTCTCATGCTCTTTTGTTTTTCATCCTTTTGTTCTTTCAATTCTCTCAAGCCCCAAGCAACACGGTGGCCTGAGCAGCTTGGAAAATGGCATGCCAAACAATTCTCGACAGCTTTTTTAACAGTAAATACACAGTGTATCTAAACATATGTATATACTGTATATGCTTGAACAAACTCCTGTTTGTACTTGTTATGTTCAGTTTCTGGATTTACAGCAGCAATTCTTAAATGTTTTGTAAAGCATGGCACCCTTCTGACACAAGCACATACTCATGCACCTATTCAAGACATTCCATCGTAGATATCTATTATCAGCACTTCTTTCAGGTATATTTATTGTGACAAATGTGTCAGTTTTTCTGGCCCCCAAAGGTTCTGCACCTGCCACTTTGGGGACAACTGACCTGTAGTGCCATGTTCAAAGTCACACCATTTGAACTGGATTCATAATTTACATAATTTACATCCACTATGTGTGTAAATCCACGGGCGCTTCTTACAAAATAAATGAACTCTGCACAGTGAAATTGCCAGACTTAATGTACTGTAACTCTTAAAGTGTTAAAATCAACACTTCCTGTGTTTATAGAGGCTCATCAACACTTATTAAGACCACAACATTTCTGTTTTTTTCCTTTGAATCTTTGCTCTTAGCCCAAATATGAAATGTCAAAATGCATGCTCCCCCCTTGCACTTGTGTGAATTATGTATCAGGCAGATTTGCACTGGATGAAAATTACAGATGCCAATGGTAATTATAATAATGACAGGACCTCCCAAAAGAACATCCATTTTAAATAGGGCTTAATATGTAATGGGAAGAACATGTCCTACGCCAATGACATACAGAACAATGATAAAAAAAAATCATGTGATGACCTTTTTCATACAGTGTGTTTAGTAAATACTTCAAACCCATTGTAAACTGTCAGTCTCATTAATCAGTGTCTTGTGAAACAATAGTCGGTGTGTTTTCCTAGAGGAAGCCTGAGGATGAACATATCTTCTTCATATCGTTCTCAGACTGACAAATAAAGGCTCCCTGCCAAGAGAAACTCAATGAGACCACAATCAATATACTGCTACAAGGTGTGTGCACACAGACAAACACACCAACACACACACACACAAAACACAGATAGGGGATGATGTACGATTACCTGGAGCACATAACAATCAGCTGCATGCTCACACAGTATGTATACGCACACACTCACATGCTGCATCTATACACACACACACATACACACACAGACACACACAGAAAGACACTTAATATGCAAATATTTTTTTACAACAGGGACAGCACTTCATTGTTCATCTGGACGAAGGGGGGCAGATAGATAGATAAATAGGTCTCTAGATATCTAGCTTGGACCTCAATTGATGAGATTTCACATACGGCAGCAGCAGTGCTGTTAGGACAGGGAATACCACCACAAAATAATGTTTTCTCTCCCTCTGATCAATTTTTAATTTGGCCCGTGCAGCCGAGCCCTTGGCGGGCCTGGCCCCGGTAATTATGGTGGGTTATTGACAGCTGCCTTCCCGTGGGAGGCTATTTAAAAGAGGTTTAACCCCAGAGCAAGTCCAGGCCCCACACCTGCCTTTGAAGGTGTCAAGTGCATTGATCTGAGCTTCAGGATGTGCTGGGACCTTCCCACCTGGAGGTGAGTGTATGTGTGTTGCTTGCAGGGCTACTCTTACAAGGCCATGGCTAGGCAGAGCATCTTTTGACCCTTACACATACACACACATGCACACACACAGATGCACAACTGTCCTCTGGCGAAAACTGGCTAGTTGGATAGAATGATATGTTTATGACTTGTGCAGCCACCTGATGCCCATAGATAGGCTGCATACAGCCTAACATACAATGTTATCACACACACACATCGTGCACACACAAACACACAGGTTAACTTACAGCTCGGGGGGAATTAGAGGAACTAATGAGAAAGGAGGAGGAGGACAGAGAGACAGAGAGAGGGGAGAGAGAGGGATATCCTCACAGCATACAAGGCCACGGCACAACACATGAAGATGCCAGAGTGTGAAGCCGATGCTGAACAAGACATCATCCAGCTAAAAGGAAAAAAAAAAGGGGGGGGGGGGCACGCATGACAGAAATTAAAAGAGGATTTCTGTGTTTGAGATTGTCTGCCTCGCTGCCCCCTTTCAGCCTCCCATTGAAATTCTGGGCAGATACAAACCCCTAGGCTTTTGACACACTTTTGAAAACACCACACCCCCTCTTTCTTTCCAGTGGGTCTCCAGTGCCGAGCCTGACTCACTATCGAGAAAGAGAGAGAGAGAGAGGGAGAGGGCGTGAGATGGAGAGAAGGGGATGAGAAGGAGTGGGGGCATTATGGGGGTGGGGGCGGGATGGGTGGGTGGGGTATATGTTTTTGTATTAGAAACTTCCAAATTTAATTAGGTTGTTTTCGACTGGACTGTTTGTGTTTGTGGTTTGTGTTTAGGTTAAGAGTTTGTGTGCACATGTATGTGCAGTTAACAAGTTGGAGAGTTATCAGACTCGAAATATCTAAAATGCACAAAAAACTAAACAATCAAATCAACCTGAAGACTTTTGACCATGTGAAAAAAATGCACCACCAACTGAACTAACAAAACTGTGTAGAAATATTGAAAATGCATGCAGGATTTTCCCCCAGGATGAATAAGCATTTTTGGAAGAGAACTTTTCTAGCAGTAGTTAACTAATGTTGCCTCCATAACCATTAGATGTCGACTACAGGAAGAGTTAAGGGAAAAAAGGTTAAAAAGTCATGTAAAGTAAACGAAAAAAAAATGTGCAAGAAATTTTTGACCTTATGCTTCTCAAAGTTGTTGTGTCATGGCCAGATAAGTGATATGGGAGAGCTGAGGCTTCAGAGCAACATTCAAGTGTTTTTCTTTTCAGGTTGGGCACAAACATACACAAGTTGAAAGTCCTACTCTTGACTCCAACAGCTACTTTAACTAATGATCCCACCTTTCAATATTCCCTCCTTCCTCAATTATTCTGACTGTAACACGCACTCTCTCTCTTTCCCTCCCATCCCCCCATCCCATCCAAATCCCATGGCACCCACCCTCCACCTCCACCATCTCAGTCTCAGGATGCAGAGCAGTGACAGGGCCAGAAGGTAATGATACAGCTGCCATGATGCAACAAGCAGACCTGTCGACTGTCAGGAATTGAAATCATGAAGGAATAAGCTGTCATTAAGAGGCCCTCTCCCAGTAGTGGAGCTGTCAGACGCCTGCCTTCTGCCTACTCTCTCTCTATACTCCCGTCTGTCCTTTGCCAGTCCCACCCCATTTGCAGTCACTCCCTAGTCCTCCTCTCATTTCTCTCTTCCTGCTTCAATCCTCTCCGTGCCCCTCTCATTCTCTCCTCTTCTGTCCTCTTCCAACCAATCATAATCCTTCTCCCTCTCCGCATCCCCCCCGTGCCCTCCTCCCCCATTTCAGATTCATCTTTTCCATCTCTTTCCCCCTCACTCTGGTTGTTGCTTGAGCAACCTCCTCTCACCTGTCATTTTACCTCGAGGCTGTGGGAATAGCACTACTTGCATGTGCACATACACATGCACATCAAGACAACATGGAAAACACCTGCACACATAGCACAAAGATTTCCCATAACCTGGTGTTACTGTACACACCTTTGCCCAATTTGATGCATTTGTTGCCCGGTTTTCTCTGTGTACAACTATGTGTCCATTACTTCTACTAATCTTTTACATATAAATTTTAAAGTTTATTAACGTGTTAACATGTATCTTGACATTGTGGCATATCTGTATGCAGGAGCATGAAGTTTCTGCACCTGCAGAAACAGGTGATTGGATGTAAATGGTGAGACAAGCTGCCTGGAGATTCAACCCAGGATGCGATTGTTAGTACGTGTATGTGTGTTGTGTGAGGGGCCTGATTAAACAGCACAATCAGCTATTTTTAACTCAATCCCTTGATTGGCAGTGGTGATCCCATCGAAAGAGAGGAAAGGCTGACTTCAGCCTTTAAGGACCATAGCTAAGAATTTTAGAGTGGTGCTTTCACACAGGTGCACGTCATAGATTTACATTGCACGCAAACACACACACACAAACACTGCACTGCATGCACACGCCCAACAGTTGAGTCAAATTAACTGTTCTGTGTGTGTGTGCGTGTGTGTGTGTGTGTTTAGCAAAGCCACAAGCTCCCCCTCATATTTCCCCGAATGCACTCCAGTTGACCCTTTGCTGCAGGCTTTGAATTTCCAAACAACTTCCCATGAGTAACTTCGCATGAGCTGCACTCGGGGCAAAAGCTTCTTGCTTTGCAACATTTTTGTAAACTGGACTATAATCTAAACATAATAAAAAGTAGACTCTAAATGTCAACATTTGACCCAACACTGCACTTAAACAAATTTGTAAATCAAAAATATTGAGTAATTGTCATGGTGCCAGAATTGCTCTTTCACAGCTACAAAGCATAAGACTGTTGTAATGACCTATTTACAACTAGTGTTTTTCTCTGTCGATAATACTTTGGTTGCAGGAATAATTCACTTTCAGATAGTCTCCTATTGCTGATTTCTTCAAGCTGCTTCATCAAGTCATGCTTCACTCAGTCATTTCCACCATTTCACAGAATGGATTTGGACAAGTCATTGTGAACTCTCTGAAATGTGTTTATATGTAAATGGAGACTGATACTGATACAGACATAGAGCTAGCAATAACAAGAGTTTCCCGTTGAGTGATTTTTATTCTACTTCCTATTAATCATTAATGCCTCATAGTGAACATTTCAGAATAAATATGTGCTTAGACGTACTGTATAACAACTTTTAATAACAATGGCGTATATGGTTGCTTTGTTGACACCTTGCAAGGATTCAGACCTTGTTTGTCTTTGTGCTGTATAACAGGTGGAAGACAGTATCTTTAAAAAGTAAGATGGGATTTATCTGTCAGACTGATGAATTAGAACATTGTACAAACATTTAAGATAACCAGGTGAGATGTCTATGGGTAAATTAATAAAGGAAGAGTGGAGAAGAAAATGTGAAGCAGAATCACACCAAAGTGGAACCTACCTGAAAACATATAGCTATTATATGTCAAATACCACATGTAATATAGCCAAAATAACTACCCTTTTAGTTATTATGGACTAACTATGGAAGCTAGTGTATATCACAAACTAAAAGTACATACATTGATCATGTGGTGTGCCTTTTGAGCACACTGCACATTTAAGTAACTACTGAAAATACCATAGTGAATAACTATAATGGGTGCTGCTGATGAGTGTGCAGTATCATCATAGTAATTGCACTGATTAGTTCGTCCCTCTCAGCTTGAAGGAAAACTAATCATTAAAATCAGCTGATAAAGTGTTTGGAGAAAAAAGGGCGAGACCAAATTTTGCAAAAAAATCCTTCTTACACCTACTACAAATCTTACAGTAGCTGTAACTCCTGCACATGGACTTCAAAAGACATCCACACAAATGTCATGGTGTGACATAATAACCATAAACATGCCCGTAATAGATGCAGACAGCATGAATTGACTGTAAATGTGTGTGCTTGTCTATCCAGTGCACACACAGAGTACAAGGCCTGTGTGTGGTAAATGCCTGGATGATGATTTGTCAGGGTGTAAGAACACGATTTCTTGTTTATGATGATGAATGAGCAACACTTGCACTACACACACCATGTTCTCTATATCTGAGCTGTCACTTTGGCTCCGTTCAACACAATCCTGCCTCTTCCAACTGTAATAGCCAGGGTGACTGTAAAAGACAGTTTCTGGGTACCTGATCATCTGGTAGCACACACATGGGCCCACACACGCACAACCCAAATCTCTCCTGTTGTTGTACTCAGTGGGCGAGGGCTTTACACAGCAGTGAAAGTCTTTATGGCATAGAGGTGGACAAAACGAGGGAATGTGCAGGAGAGGGAGAGCAGGATCTCCCCTAAGTCAATTTGAACAGCGGGCCGATGAAATTACACAGGTAGTCGTGGCCTGGCTGACAAATGAGCACAAAAATGGGGATGAAAATAATAAGAAAGACAGAGCCACCTTCTGCTTGCTGAAACAGATGTATACACTTGTGTGTGATCATATAGTAGGGAAAGAAAAACTAATCTATATTTTACATCACATTATCTCCTTCTTTTTCTCAGCTCAGTCACCCATGAACCCATTGGACTACATAGGAATCATAAAAATGCATAAATGTTTTCTAGTATAATAATGATCATATTGAGGCATATGCCTCATTTTGCTAACAAGACAATATAAGCCTTTATTCTGGGTTGAGGACTGTACAGTAATATGTAAAGTAATAAAGTCTATGTTTGCACCTGTGAATGAATGTCTGCTTGTTATTATTCACTCCTGTTATTACATGATGCTGTGGAGGACTGAAATTGTTCAGCATCATATAATTTATCATATGACCCCAGGACAAAGCTTCTTTCCACTCTAGACTTCTGTAAATTGTGCAATGAAGTTAAACTGGATAGAGTTGATGCAGTACATCCAGTGTCTAAGGTAGAAGAGCTCAGAGCAACACAAAATTACCCGCAATCACATTCAAACCTCCAGTCAAACACATGAAAACAAAATACCACAACACTCTGCTTCTGCGCCACAGCTGCTCCCAAAGCCCCAAATATTCCAGCCTGCCCGTTACATAAACAATGTGTGTTACACTTGTCACACCAATATCCCATCAGGCTAACCGCCACTCCCGCTGTGGTAGTGGTAGTACCACTATGTGGTGACTTTTTCCCCTCAGAGACACACAAAACCCAACATACCAATGATGTGTCACAGTTTACACCCTTTGCAAAGGAAAAAATTGAGGCTATAAATGTAAAGTATTTAGAACTGGCTGCATAACAAACAATATCCTCTGCCATTTTTACATCCTTAGTGCACTCACCCCACCCCTCCCTCTTGACATGAAAAAGGGACATCTTGGATCAAAGATCAGAAAATCAGTTGAACATCCAACAAAATAGCTTCAACTTCTTTTGTTGTGCACCCTACCTCCATCGCTCTGGTGATGAAGGGGATCTGTGTTCCTGAGTCTAGGTCCTGGTTGATGATTAGTCTACGGGCCCACTGACCGGCCCGCACTACGCCACTGCCCTGGATGAGCACCAACAGCTTGGATGGGTTAGACAAGGCATCTGGGCTCTGGTAGATAAAACTGGTGGGTTCATCTTCTGTGGTGTCCACCTAAATGTTCAGGAAAACACACGTCATCATGTGTCACTGATGTACTTTACTATTGAACTCCCAAAATGCATATTTCCCAAAGATGCTTATATATTTTTCAAATTGCTGAAAATGTTTGAATGAAAATCTTTTATGTCAAATGGTAAATTGTGATTTTACATTTTTTCAAAGAATCATCACAGACTAATTGCAAAAATAAATATTACAAATGTTATCTTATGTTTCATGTAGGTGTTAAAGAACAAACAGCCTTCTCTAAAGTGGCCTTCATAATTACAAAAGCTCATATGCATCAGTACACTAATCATCAATAATCATGATTGTGTGATGGAGAATAAATAAATAAATAAAACTGATGGAGAAAGTAAAGCTTACACAGAGGAAGGCTAAAAGAGTGAGTGAGTATTTGTATGTGTGCATGAGCTCCGTCCACATCCCATGCGTCTTTGCATCCCTCCCAAGTATGCCTGGAAGAATCTCTAAGGAGACAAACACTGTCCATAAAAGCCATGGGTGGCAGCTGCAAGAACTTAATCCAAGCAGACAAAGAGAGCCGAGTGGGGGAGAAAATCTTACCCTTTATTCTCTTGTGCTCCCTCATTCCCTCTCCCTATACTTGGCTGCGGTTAATCTTCTTAAAATCTGCGGTCACAAGTTCAATGCCACGCAGGTGGACGGACCCACCACTAACACACAAATACACACACACAAATGCCATATACACGCAGGCGGGTGGGCAGCAGAAAAGCAGAACAGAGCAATTTTCCAGAGGAATAATGAGATAAATAGGCCAGGCAGATAAACCAGTAAAAGTGTATGGGGGGTAATGAAAGGCGCTGAGTCCCTGGCTAGGTGATTTATGGACACTGTTAGCGCTGAAGCTAACTCTGCTATGCTTCTAAACACCACCGCTGCCTAACATCCCTATAAACGCAGCCTGAAAAATGATCACAACTTTTAGAGACAGAAAAAGAGCAGGGATGGAGGGGTAAAGGGGGGCAAAAAGGGACAAACATGCTTCCAACAACAAATAAAAGGGATCAAGTGGGGATGAGCTGGGCAAAGAATAACTCCATGATGGCTGAGAAAGTCCCCTTCAGCGCAAATGAATGCAAAACAGATTAAGCATCAGCATGCTGTGCCTCTGCGCCTTTGAAATGACACGTCACAATACAGTTAATTTGTTGAGGAGACACTTTTGCACAAAGGATGTGAGCAGAGGAGGGAGTAACAGACAGAGAGAGAGTAAGAGAGAAACTGAGTGAGATAGAAAGGGAAAGACAAAGACTGATAGAGAAGTGAGGAGAGCTGACTCCTCACAATCCCCTTTTCTTTATTTTGTTTAAACAGGACACTCAATATAATCACACTCTGAAGCCAAAGCATTTACGTCAATTTTCATATTTAATACTCCCTTTAATCTTCAAGGGCATAAATCAAAGAGGAAAATGCCTCTTTTCACACTCTGGGTACTTACTGGCAGGAAGGCTTTAGTCATGTTGCACTTTTTCTCTAACAGCTCATAAACATACTGAGTGATGATCTGGAGAAAAAAAAAGACAGAACACACACACACAAACACACACACACACACACACACACACAATCAGACATTACATTGATAATACACTCTAATGCAATTAACATTTTTACATTGCTGTTGATAAAAATCTATCAAACAAAAGCCAACTAAACTCCGTGTGTATGTGTGAACAAGTAATAGCAACCACTGTCATGCTTGCAAACAGAATAAAAACTACTATTCAAAACCCTTGTTTGCCCTCTGGTGTGTGAGTGTGTATGCATGTGTACATGAGCTACTTGAAAGGGTCTGGATCGTACTGGGGGTGTGTGCGTGTTTCTGTGTGTGTGTGTGTGTGTGTGTGTGTGTGTGTGTGTGTGTGTGTGTGAGAGAGAGAAACACAGTGCACTGTGAGTGTTGAGGTTGTAAGTGCCAGGAGAGGAAATCTCCTGTACAAGCGAAGGGCTGATGTAAGTTATGTTTATCCCCGCAGCCACAGCACTAAAGAACCTTGTATACCGAGTCATTCCAACCCCGGGCCAAGCCTTTCATGGTTCAGTGACATTAACAACTTTCTTTTCAATTTTCCTTATTTTTTCTTTCCTTCTTTTCTTCTCCCCACGTCCTGCTGAGCTCAGAACAGAGACAAGCACTTTGTGGAACAGATTTAGATTTTTGATCAGTTGTGAGAGAAAGCCAGAGGAGTTAGCAGTGATAACAGATGACAGGGCACATGACCACAGGCAGTGAGCTGTGCTAAAGCTATTGTCGGTGTAATTATTGTTTCCCAATCACATGCAACGACAGACTCTGTGTCCTGTACATGTCACAACAAAACAACTGTGGGCACATGGACCATAGGGAGCAACATGTTGTCCTGCTCTTGCTCTGAAGTCTGACTTTGGGTATAGCTTTTGAAGCACCAGCCTTACTAAATCAGGAAAGCAAAGGGCAGCAGTGGCGCCACAGCTACAAAGCATGTCCAAGCCCTAGTCACGCTCTCTAGTCAGAGACCAACCAACTGACTGACCCCAAACACAAAGGCCAAACACAAACAAGGATCAACCAGAGACTGTCATGTCTCACAGCACAGAGTGGCATGATACTCAGGGCTCATTAATGTCTGTAAAGGTGGAGAACTGTCCTGGGATATAATAATAACTGGTCAGCAGACATTTGCTCTTGAAATGTGGCGAGGTAAGTCACAAATAATAGTAATGATATAATAGTAATAATAATAATAATAATACAAGTTAAAATAGTTACAATTGTAAGCAACAAAAAGTGAAAATGAAAAAAAAAACCTACTGGGATTCTTCTGGGCCATAATGTGTGTTTTTTTTGTCATTTTTGGCACAGACAAAACTAAATATTTTCTTTAGGCTTACTTCTGAAATGTCAACCACAGGGCAATGACATTATGCATGTCCCTTAAATACATGTTCTGAACTCCAAACTTCTTTAAATGGCATAAATTTGAGAATACTTCTGCTTTCAAAATTTAAAGGTGGCAAATGACTCTCCACAGAAAAGATTTTTCACAGAGAAAAGAAAGGACAACAAAAGGTCAAATGCAACTTAAGAGTTAAAGACGAGCTTTTGCTTTAAAAGTCAAATGTGAACACTCATGATAATCACAATACAGCCATGCTCTTTTATGCCCAAAAGAAACTAAATGCTAATTTGATTTACTGCTTAAAGAACAACATGCGAGAATAACATTACACACCAGACACATATTAGCCTTATGACAGCCAATCAAAGGCCAGCAGACGGACCAAATGAGATGATCGATTCTACCATTTGACCCTGTGAAGGAGGGGGCGGGGGGAGGTGGTGGCAGTGGTGGGGTTGGAGGAGCTAAAACAACCCCATCTCATACGAACCCACCAAACCTCCAACAGCTAATTCACTAAAATGTCAGCCGCTCTGATGAAGACTAAAATGATTCCGGGCCTCAGTATGCTAGTGTTTAATGACATCAATAAGCCTCACAGGAAATTTCATTTGCACTATGTTATTTGTTCAGTGCCTCAGGTGGCTAGAGAACCATCTGATATAGAATCAGGGAAGAGACTGATGGGGAACAAGAGGAGAGAGAAAAACTAGAAAGAATGCAAGAGTTTCAATGTGAAAATTCATTTCCACTGATAAAAGGATACTGTAGATCATAAATAAAAATCTAATATCCAAGCTCGTATATATGGCTGCATGGGCATCTGTGTGTTTTAGTCCATAATGTAAACTGCAGCCAGATGACCTTTTCTTTTCAGTAAACAATATTTAAAAAAAAAAAAAAACAGATCAAAAGAAAAGTTGAAAAGGGGACGGTAGCAGCATCTCAATTAATCAAAATCGGATTTTTGTTTTTTAGAAACAATAGATTCAGAGCAGAGACGTGCAACTCAGAAACTCACAAGCATATCCTGGTGCACACACACAGCCAACCTCCTTCTGTGTGGGCCTCTGAGGACTACGTCTCAGCAGCTGATCAGTACAATAGGAAAAGCCTCTTTGTCACCTAATTACCAATGTGTTATTAGTGCTTTAATGAAATGCCTGCAGGAAGCAACGCTGAGTGCTTGCATTGTCGGCATCGGACGATAGGAGAAGCACGAGGAGTGGATTTGGCAAATAATATTAAGACACACAAAGAAGGAAGGGAAGGGAGGGGAGTGAGGTAGAAAAATGAGGAGAGGGAAGGAAGAAGAGATAAAAGAGCCTAATTCAATTCAAATCAATAGGTTTCATGAGCTCAAATATGATTACAATCTCCTTATCTGCGACAGATATGTAATATCATTTAGATTGACAAGCTATGGGTGGCATAGTATCTGCAATTTCAATATAAGCTATGTGTGTATCATAAAAAGGCCAAAGTCCCAGACTGCACAATTTCAACTCCAAAGACTTAGTTTCAACTAGCAGAGACAAACCCCTACTGACTTTGTTTCTCTAGTGTCCAGACAGACAAAGGTAAAAGGGGCAATAAAGGGTCACCGTTGAGTTTCAACTGTCTGTTGGGACAACTGGTTGATGATGTATCCATGAACAACAGCAAACTTTCTACATGACCGTGAGAGTGGGCCAGGGAGAGTCCAAAATAGACTCTCTGCAGCTGAGATCATCTCTGTGTCTGTGGTTTGTTTGTGTAGAGGAAACATTGTGGTGATGAAGCAAGAAGAGTGGGATCAGGGAGGAAGGAAGGGACTTAGAAGGCTCAGTGGGAGGAAAGGAGGAAGACAAGGAGGGAGAGGTGGAGAAGTAATCCCTAGGAGCCAGAGTCTTGTGCCAGATCCCGCTGCGGTGAACAGCTGATGGGCAGAGGAGCGGTGGAAGAGATGGATGGAGGGGGAGAAAGAACAGTACAGTCTGTGGCCTTGATAGAGACACCCTAAGTGGGTGGGCTGTGCCCTCAACTCCTTACAAACCTCTGGTCATCCCCATAACAATCTCTTCATCACTTCTCATCACCCTCACTCACGCACCACAGCCATAGTTTTAATGAAGACCATTGTGGCTGCAAGTCAATATGTTTTTAAACTCTTCACTACTGATGGTGAAAGACCTCCCACGTTATGTCTGCACATTTGTCAGTTAATGTGTGTGCCTGTGTATTCTCCCACTGATTACAATGGTCATGCCTGGTTTGGCTGACCACACCTGAGGCGACAAGGAGATGATCCTTCTAAGGCTCACACACTGAAAAAAGAAAGGGAGGAAGAGAACAAGGACAGGAAGAGAAGGATAGATTGAAGGGTGGGAAAGACAGGGGAGATGAGGAACATGAGCGAGGGAGAGGAAGGGAAATATGAAAGAAAACAATAGTTGTAGAATAATATGAGGGAGGTAGAGAGGGAGGAAGTGAGGGAAGGAGGGTAAAGGCTGAGATGGTCGAGGGCAATGGAAAAACTGAGGCAATTACAGGGGAGGAAGAAAAAGCAATGATCTGAAACCACCCCTTCGAGATGATCACGAAACAGATGTTTATCAGGGTCTGTAAGTTTCATCAAGATACATTTAAGACTCTTTAAGAACAATTCAGTGATACAGTGAAAGAGACAACTTATAAAAGGAAATAAACATTATGCAATTCTGTATATGCCCCAGTGATATTTTACTAAAAATGCAGCCATCCCACAAGAAAAGAAAAGAGAGGAATTTTAAGTAAAGTCACAGTTACAAAGCTGTTATGAGGCTTTTTGAGGCTTCCCCTTTAAATAAGCAATAATGTATCACTTATTGTGGACGATGAAACTGCACTGGTTAATCTGATTTACTATCACAGTGTATTAGCCATGTGCACAAATATACTCAAGACAGCTGCACATGCACCACACACACATGAGAAACTCATGTATAGACACACACATCTCTTGTCTCTCTAGTCCAGAGCCCTCTCCAAAAGCCACTTAGGCATAGAAACCAGAGAGCAAGAAGAGGCATCAAAGCTGTTTATATAATGAAACTGAAAGAGCTGCTCCATGCTGTATCACTGACTGCACCCAGGAAAGAATCCCTTCTTCTCCAGAGAATAGAGGAGAGAGGAGAAAAAGAAAAAAGAAGAAAATCCCCCCGAACAATGCAACACAACAACAGCAGCAACAACGGCAAAGAATTACTCAGAAAGAGAGATAGACTGCGAAAATGAGGGAGGACGAGGCGACAGAAAGGTTGTTTATTTAAGTCAGCCTCATGTACCAACAGAAAGTGGTATTAAAATAGGGCCTATTGTTGTGAGTTTGTGATCTGTCAGTCCGCATGGGAAACAAAGAGAGAGAGAGAGAGAGACTGGTGTAATTCCCATGAGGTCTCTGTCATTCTTCTGTCAGAGGAGAGAGGGCTCTCCAGGGGAAGAGAAAGTTCCCTGACACAGACTGACAGACAGCCTGTTTACACTTAACGTAGATATCCCTCTCTCTGACTCCCTCTCTGCCCTCCCTGCACCATCATCCTAATGGCATCGTAATGACCTCCTCAGGTGTTAACTGAGAAGCTGGCAGAGGGTAATTCAAAGTAAAGTACGGTGTGCCACTGTGGGTGCCGGCGGTAGCGACAGATGCCAGTACTGTAACTACCAGCCCTCCTGTCTTTTCTCTAACCCCCCCATTCAGTCCCCATCCCCTGTCCTATTCCCTTCTCTTTCATCAACTCTAATCCACCTCGCCCACACCCTGCAACCATTTTTGTCTCACTGTGTCTGTTTCTTCCTTCCTGCTCTCAGCAGAAGCTGCAGCAGCAGTTTTTAAGTGTTTTGGGAATGGAGACATGATGGCAGTCAGTGAATCAGGGCAGACAGCTGTCATTTATAGTCCCTCTTTAGAGAGATCCCATTAGCCTCCCAACAAAATGGTCCACGACTGGTATGGGGCCTCCTGGTGTTTTAAGTACAGTGTGAAGGCCTGTCTCTGTGGCTCCAATTGTGGGCCCAATGCAACATTTCATGCACCATGAGTTTTTATTCATAGCACCTCTTCAACCTAATAATGTCACCCATCCCTTATACATTAATGGTGTTTATATAAAGCACTAAACATACTACACTATTTTGAAAACCCAATATCTAATGAAATAAATGTGTGGCAGAGTTTGCAAAATATAATCTTATATGTTTTCCCAAAGTGACTCACTACATCTAACTGTATTTTCTTTTAACTTAAATCAGCAGGACAGACAAAGGATCATGTTCTGTTCATACTACACTAGGCATCTGCTCAGGTATATGCGTTCACACTTGTGTGGTCAGGAGGTAAGGCCTGCGTATTGACTGTTTGGGTTACACCTGCATGTACACAGAGACTACTGCATGGACACTAGCAGATGAAGAAATTTGCATTGCAGCAATGTGAACATAGAAAGTACAATGTCAGTTTAAGGGATAGTGCTGTGAACTAACTCTCCAAAACAGTTTCTCCAAGTACACAATGATCAGCCAGGTGGCTGCTGACTCTCCACAGGCTTTCCCCAATGATCTGCGTATATTGTTTGTCCTGAGACTAGTTTCCAAATGTATGCAGATGATATTATAATTTATGCACATGGTAGAGGGACACACAGGTTGAATGAGTATATACCATAAGTAATAATATTATAATACAAATTTGTCATAATTTATCGTTAGCAAGAAAATTCTTCTTCTTTGCCTGTGTTCATCATTTTGCTCGAGTGAACTTCAGCAGGACCTTAAACCTCAGTTAGCTGGTCACTGCTGTGACAACACCCAACATCCATAATGTGGCAAAAAGGAGGGATACAGGAAGAGAAAAAAGATAACAGAGAGACAGCACAGAGTGTAGGACAGAGAGAGAGAGAGATGAAGAGACAGGGAGAAAAGGAGAAAGAGAAAGAGACGGCTTTCTAATTCAGCCATCTGGCTAGCTTTACTTCATTATAATATTCTGAGTGTGTGAGTGTGTGTGTGTGTGTGTGTGTGTGTGTGTGTGTGTGTGTGTGTGTGTGTGTGTGTGTTTACAAATTTGTGAGTGCCTTCCATTCCACAGATGCAGGCAGAGCAGAGAAGAATCCTCATTTATTAACAGCTTAATAGAGCTCCATCTGGGCCAGACCCTATGCTTGTCTTCTATCAGAGAGATTCATCACCGAATCACAGGAATTAGACTACAACTGACACCTACACAGGCTGTGGTGACCCTGCTGCACTGAGCACCACTACACAGATAGCCTGCACTGCATTACAGCTGTAATACAGCCATTATGATAACAGCCAGAGCCAAGGACGGAAAATGTCACCACAGCAGTGGTCTGTTTCTCAGTCTTGGTTTGCGTAATGTTTTTGTTTGCATAAGACAAAACAGAATACAAAGAAACACGAAAAAAAAAAAAAAAAAAAAAATCACATTGGACCAATACACCAATTTGCAAACTGGAGTTAACTGGGATGACACAGAGATCATCCAAATCAGTGCTTATACTCTTTACAGAGTGTGTTCAGAACATGAGGGGATATTTAAGTTGCAGACATCTTATTTGTCCTACTTATCCAGAGACAGACAACCACAGTCCCTCTTTATTATGCTAGTACCATACCTTCAGACTGCAGAGAGATATAAAAATGTCCTTAGCAAGTAAAAAGACAAAATAGCTATACACCCAGTATAACTTGGCTTTCCCTTGAAAGAATGATGATCAGATAGTTAATAATCAGGTGCTCCCTGAGGACATTCAGTGGCTCTCAAACCTAAGCGTGTGGTTCTGATAAACATCATTCTTTTCTTGTATGTTTGCACTGAGTCAATACACTGATCAAAATTAAACATTCAAACACTTTAATTTGTACAATTTGCTTTTGGCTGTATTAACTTTTTTTTTTTTTTTAATTCCATTTTCTTCAACCTGACTGGTGCACATACTCACTAAGTGATTTCCCACATTTCCCGCTATGAGTTCGTACAACTCCGAGAGGGCAGGTATAAGTTTGATGTATTTAGCCTGTTTATGCATTTTTATTTATTTTTTATTGGTTTGCCTGATCTATGCAATCAAACAAATGTGCTATATGAGTTTCCATGTTTATTCAGTGGTTTGCATATATTTTACAATTGTGCATCTTATCACATCACAGTCATGTTTAATGACTCATACACACTGAAATAATATCAACAAGGTCTTCAAAACTTTATGGCTAATATTTTTCTCAGGTGTTGAACTGCAGGCCACTTATTGGTAGAAGTATGTTTCAATGGTCTCAAAACAAAGTGTACTAATGCAGTACTGTGGTAGTAGTATTATGGCATGAATATATGGAAAAAATTTGAATAAACTTTTTATAGATCAAAAATGAGGAGTGAAAAATTATTCACTGCTCTTGTGTTCAACCCAAATTTTGTTCCCATCTCTTTCTTTTGCTTGGAGGCCATCATACTAACATCCTCGTTCTCCCTCTTTGTATCCGTCCCTCCATTCAGACAAGGCTGAAGTGCAAATTGGACATCTGGTGCTGTGATGTGTCTGACAATACAGCCGCCACCCCTGAGCCCCCTCACACATGTACACAGACACACAAACGAACACACACACACACACACACACACACACAAAATACAGAACCGTGAGGCTATAAAGACACTGAGAAGACAGGAGGAGGGAGAGATGGACAGAGGTATTGAGGGAGGGAGGGAGCAAAAGGAATGTGAGTGAACATTAGGGGGCAATGATGATGCCATTCTATTCACACTGCCAGAGGCAAACACATGCACCCACGTCCTTGTGCCATGTCTCACAGCTCCCAGGCTGAATTGTGGCTATTTCTCAGACCGTCTCAGGTGGCAGGTTGATAGAGGGCACAGGGGTGTGCTGTGGAGTGGCACTGCCCATAACAGGCCTGTCTGCATAGAAGCTTATTTTACCTTTACCCTCATGACATCTGACAAAGTCTCTCTTTTGCTTGATGCAGAAATGAAGGAGAGGGATGGGAGAAAAGACTAGATACACATACAGTGACATACAGGAGAAATTCAAGCACAAATGGACAGACGGACGCAGAAATAGGTACGCCTCTGACAGACACTCTTAAACTCATACATACAGAGGCTGACTAAGCAGCATAACCTACTTTAACAACCAAAGGCATACAATTCCGTAGTTGTGTCTATTTATAATGGAGCATATTTCTTACCAGCAAAAACAATGCATTTGTACTTGCAAAGCTGTATGAGAGAGGTACAGTATTCATTTTTTTTTAATCATCTGTGGCCTAAAAACAACAGACAGATAATACTGCTTATTCAGGTAGTGTTCCTTTCTTCTCAGCCAGTTAATCTCTTGCAGCACAACACATACAGTATCTGTTCTCATTACACAAGCTCATATCAACACTGATTGACACTATTTTCTTTCTTCTTCTCTAAAGAAGATGCTTCTGTCAACTTTTTTAATCACAGGATGAATAAAATTTGCATACATCCTGCTTGATGATTATTTGTTTCCTCCAAATGTTTGGCCCCCCTCAGATGCCTGAGTTCAGTTAGTTTAAATGTCTGTGTGTTCTTCCAGGGCCTCTGCTTTCCTCCTACCAAATGTTTGCTTCTACAGCCTTTTTAGATGTTGGTAGATAGTGCCTGAGCATGCAAAAGAAAAGAGGGGGAAAAAGCCTTCACAGAAGGCAGGCTCTCAAAGGAACTACTGTATACCTGCATTAGAAATAATAAAAACACTCAGGTAATCCCACAAATGGGTCTATCACTTTGCTTTGAACTTCAAAGAATGCACACAACAATTAAAAGCAACATAGCGGGGGATGCAAATAAAAAACAGATTACAAAAGAACATTTGTCTCATTATCTTAATGCATATTGCATGTGGTGGTACTGTGGGAGTGAATTAGAGGTGAACTTTAGGATAGTGTACGTTTGTATATGTGGTGATGCAGTTGGACGACCACAGAATTTTTTAAGGCGGCACAGAATCATTGAAATGGCTCATGCAGCTCATGTGCTCCAAAAATATGTATGTTTGTACACATACGTATATATAATATGTGTGTGTACACATTATAACAACAAACAATAGAGGTCATCAGTTCATCAACAGTCACATCCTATTCGCACCAGTTGTGCATCAGCAAGTGTAAAATCTCTGATGTACATCAGCATTTCCAAGTGTATGGTCAATCTTTTCTGTGCATATAACCAATCAACCGTAACATCATGACCTCCAAAGGTGAAGTGAATAACATCGATTATTTCATTATAATGGCAGCTGTCAGTAAGTGGGATATATAAGGCAGCAAGTGAACATTTTGTCCTTGAAGTCGATGTGTTGGAAGCAAAACGGCCAAGTATAAGGATGTGAGTGACAGTGACAAGGGCCAATATGTGATGGCAAAATGGGGTCATTTCGACTGGGGTCAGAGCATCTCCAAAACTGCAGCTCTTGTGGGCTTTTCCCAATCTGCATTGGCCAGTACCCACCAAAAGTGGTCCAAGAAAGGAAAACCAGTGAACCGGTGAGAGGCTCGTGGGTGGCCAAGGAGTGAGGGTTGACCTGTGTGGTCTGATCCAACAGAAGAGCTACTGTAGCTTAGAGTGCTGAAAAGGTTAATGCTGGTTCTGCAAGAAAGGTGTCAGAACACACAGTGCATCGCAATTTGTGGCGCACAGGGTTGTGTAGCTTCAGACCAGTCAGGGAGCCCATGCTGACCCCTGTGTAATGCCAAAAGCGCCTACAATGTACTCCAGTACTGAGTGCCTCAGTAGTGGGTTGTTCTAAAAGCCACTTCAACATGCCATCTCATTCTTCATAATGTTGCCTAAAATGACACAGATGAAGACTTTTTTGGTGCGAAGGGTTCTCAGTAGCAAACTTCACAGTGATTGAAGCTCAGAATCAGTTTATGGATCACTGGTCATTTCAGACTTTCAATTTTGAAATTTAACTAAAGTAATGTGACAAATTTGACCTCAAACTCAACTCGTAGCTCAACTAAGCTGACAAGTAGATGATTAGGATGAAATCCATTGTGCTCACCTGCTTTAGCGGAGCATGACCTTTAAAATACTTGTAAACCTTCCTCATTCTAATCTGACAGAGGCCTGGACCACAAGATACACCACTGCTGAAGCCATTCTGTCGTACTGGCATTTAAGGTAAAAAAAGGGTTACAAAGCAGTTCATCCAGATTGTAAAGAAAGACTGTGCAAGAGCTCCATAGCCCCTTTTACACGCACACTGTGTAAAGGTTTAACGATTTACCATGACCACATTATTTTTGAAAGAGAGCAGGGGTCCTTAAGAGTCAATTAGCCTTCTCAGAACCTGTTAACCCTTTTTTAACTCATCTACAGCTCAAATGTGAATTAAAATAGATATAATAGATAGAGCATGCAAACATTACAATACTAAAAAATAAGAAAATAAATAAAAGAGAGCTACAGTTGCTTTAGAGTTAATATTTTCAAATTCACCTCTCTTCTACAGCAGTGTATTATCAACATCAAACAACGGTTCTAACATCTTGTAATGTCATGTTACCAGAACTGATCAGGAAACAAAATCCAAGTAGAGTCAGTATCTGAAGCTGACGTTTCTGAACATGAATGGCCTGAAGGTAGCTTTAAAAAAAAGTACAACAGATTTTTACTTGGTGTGTCAGTAGAGAGTGTATTACCTCTCCGAGAGCTTCATAGCGTTTCTGGTTCCAGCGGTGGAGATCCTCTCTGGCATTGAACACAAAGGGTTCACCCGTTTTTATATGTCTGAGCTGGCCATCTGTGGGAGGAAGATAGAAAGAGAGAAAGATGATGATGATGACGGTGTGTGTTTATGTATATGTCAGTCATGTTGGGCAGGTCAAACTTGACATGCAAAAGTGGCTCTATCTTCCAAATTAAACAAACTAAGCTTTACCACCTAGTTCTTGATGATTTATTTTCATTCTTTCTCTCTCTCTTCTCTCTTCTGTTGGTCCTTTCGTTTCTTTACCCTCCCTAAACCACCCCCCATCTGGCAGGTGCAAGGCCTGTGGATGCAGCAGCGTTCTTCCAGTCATGACTCCAACGGCCTTCTGGGTAGTCTGGCAGGCCAGGACTAGACAGCTGGTATGGAAAGAAATTCTCTCTCTTTTCATCCATCTAAAAGCCTCTCCCCTTCCTCTTTAACCGTGTCCATTTCTTTCTCCCTCTTCTTCCTTGCTCACTCTGGCAACAGGCCACAGGTCTGTCCCTGCCATTCCCACCTGAAATCTCCCAGCAGAAAAACTAAAGGAGGTGTGGGAACGGTCCTCAGTGTGTGTGTATTTATGTGTGCCTGACTGTTTCTGTCCGTGTGTGCGTGTGTGTGAAAGAAAGAGAGCATGAAGGGTGAAAGGTGGGCTGGCATGCATTGCCCTCAATAACAACTGCTCCTTGCAACTGCTGGGCATCAGCCAGTCAGCCTAACCAGCGTAGCTTACATACACCCAAAAACACAGACAACACACCAGCAGCTCCAGCCAGGAGGACCAGGTGTGGACATACAGTAAGTGTCACTAGGTGTCTACAAATTTTTGCAAGTGAGTCAAACTGCGTGTCATTATAACACACAATAATTGACTGAGAAGAAACTAAAGCTCTTTGGGATCATGTTTAAGTGATTTATTATAACACAGCGAAAGCAGAGGAATATTTAAAACACCCAGGTTTTATTTCATATAAAGCAGTCATAAGACAGGAAAATGCTGTTCAGAAATGATACTACTTTTTTTCTTAATAAACAATTACCCTTGTGTGGCTGTGGAACCACTACATTTATACCTTAGCAATGAGACCCATCGATCCTGCAGTTGACACTACAACACAATAAAACACTAAACACTGTTAAATTTAATTTTGACCTTTATGACTGCAGAATTTGTAAGAGCTAAACCACTGAAAACTACACATACTTAACCCAAATAGCCAGGGGGCTCTCATACTTTCTCAATTATTGCAGAACGTGAGAAAACCCATCTAAGATATAAATAAATATAATATCTTTGCAAGATAACAGAATGCATAAGCATTTTTTCATCTCCCCCTAAATTGCCACCACTTTCAGCCTTCTATCATTGTGATAAATCTTACATTGCTAACACACTGTATTACAGCACTTGCTTTCATGGTTTGCTGTTAGACAACATGTTATTCTCAATGTAGGTTTGTCATTGTGTTGCATTAAAAAGCAGACTTGTGCCTGAGAGGTATAGCAGGAGACAAGTGAGAAGTTGGGATAAAGCAGTGTGCACAAAAAGTACCTTGAAGAAAATCAATTATGCATTCGTGGAGGGGTGAGGATCTAAACACTACTGCCTAAGAGAAGGAAGAGAGGAGCTATAATGAAATCCTACTGTAGGAAAAGGATGTGTGTAAGTTTGTGTGTGTGTGTGTGTGTGTGTGTCTATGTGTGTGAAGGTGGGAGAGAAGAAGTGTGGTTGTGGTTGTGTGTGTGTGTGTGTGTGTGTGTGTGTGTGTGTATGGGCTCCATCGCCTCCCCCAACACACCCTCTCAGAGGAATAACGTTTTCTCAAGTTTTCTCCTCTTTTTCTGTCATAATTAGCATTCTGTTCTCAATTTGGCCGCTTAATTAGGTGTACATAACCTTGGATTTCCAGTAATGGAAAACCGGAGGGCTAGCGAGATGAAGCCATCATCTTCAGTGATTAAGATACCTGCAAACTATTGTACACAGCCTCGTCTGTATTCACATCATTACATGGTCAAATTAACATTTTTGTTCCACCTGTCTCAGGAAAAGGTAGCCTGGGTGTAGCTATAGAAATGCCTGCGAGTCAGAGTGACTGTGAGCCGACATACTAGAGACACCGCCTGAGGGGCACCAGGGCTTTAATAGAAATACTATCCTTCAAAAACAGGCCCAAGTGGAAATTGGCAAGACATACAGATGGGCATGGGTGTGTATATCCAAGTGTGTGTGTGGGTGGGTAAGCTGTATTTCAGTTTGGGATTTTGAGCAGGGAATGGGCAGAAACAGACAGATACAGAAGGGGGAGAAAGGGTAAGATAAAAGGGTGAGGCAACGAAGAGTTTCTGAATGTGTTCATCCCTCCATGGGAGACTGAGCTGGGGCTTGGGGACTTGAGGGTGGGGTAGAGGGGGAGGTGGGTGTTGGCGCAGTGGCAGGCGGGGAGTGAGTCTGCGTGTCTCTGTTCTTAGGCACAGCGAGGTTATGCAAATGCTCCGTCAGGCAGAGGGCAAGGCTGAGTAGGTTACTGACGGGCCGTAGAGTACACAACATGTCCCCCACTCAGCCAGCCAGACAGCCAGCAGAGACACTGACAGAGAACAGAGGGGGTGAGAGAGGGAGAGAAAAAGACTACAGGGGAATACTAAGAGCCAAAACTACCACCACCACCTCCACCCTTTCCAGCTCGTCCTCCTTCCATCCACCTGGTTTGATTAAAGCCAGCCAAGAGAATCCTAAAGAGACTTTTATATCATCTGGACCCAAACCACTCAGGGCTCTCCTCTGCTCCTTGCTGTCACTGTTAACTGACACACACCCGCCTACACCTGTAAC
Source organism: Rachycentron canadum (assembly GCA_038496675.1). NCBI lineage: Eukaryota > Metazoa > Chordata > Actinopteri > Carangiformes > Rachycentridae > Rachycentron > Rachycentron canadum. Next base: position 15,836,336 of record CM076654.1, read on the forward strand.
CTCCCCCACCCCCCCAAACGTCCTAGGTGACAGCAGAGACAGTTTTAGGTCATTAATTCAAAAATACTGACATAATGTTGAAATTACTATGGTAATTTTGTTTTTATGTCAGCTTCAGACTAGCTTTAACAAAGTAGCTTTAACAAATCCAGTGTAAGTATCCAACTCCATAGATCAGTAGTTCCCAATCTGGGGGTTGAGAGCCAATCAGTGGTCACAAAATGTATCTAAGGGGTCACAAAATAATAAAAAGGGGATAGAAGAAGGATTTTACTCATTTTCTTTCTCATCTTGGCTTTTCTGTAATAGTTTATGCATGGTATAGTTTTTCCTCTTGACTAATATCTATTCAATTTAAATAAAATAAGACTTTTCAAGGCTAATATCTTTGGTGGGTATCCTCAGGTTGTTACAAGGGGTTGCAAGTAAACACTGCTTCACTTCAAGTAGTCACAAGGTGAATAGTTTGGGAAACACTGTATATAGATATACATAGATATATATAGATGATAAATCATGGATTGAGAACTGACCCCAAGTTATGTTTCCTTCCATTTATATCCAGACCTCAAATGGTTTTGCCTTTCATTCACCTGTATTTCACCTGGACTGCCAGTGTTGTTGGTTTATGCTTTGAAGACCGAAATATTTACTCACGTTCATTGAAGGCATATTCAAATTCCTCCAGTGTTTTGGGAAAAGTGAATGGAGGTTCATCTTTCTTCATCAGTTCATCCAAGTCTATTCTTGAAAGCAAATCTGAGAAGAAAGAGAGAAAAGGTAAGCTGAGAAAAAATGAGTGACAACATTCATACAGTAGCTCGCTTTCTTCAAAGAATGTGAATAACCGATGCTCATAACCTAATCTCATCACAACAAACAAGCAAGTAGCAAAATCTACTACATTAACATTTGATAATGTCTCCCCATTTTGTTAAGTTATGATGCAACAAAACAAATGCTACGCCAAAGTCCTCCCTCCTCAAAGTAAAAGCTCTTCATCATGCTCAAGTGGCATAGATAAAAAAAAAAAAAGTGGATTTTCACACATATTCACATCAAACATTCAACATTTTTTCTCCAAATTCTGCCACTAAAGTAGACAGAATCTGCAGGGAAGAAATTGCACATATTGGTCTGTTAAAAAGGTGGGAGAATATAGAAGTGGGATATTTCCTGCCCTGTTATCCTCTGTTGGAGCCAGCCAAAAGTTTAATTATGAGCTAGTAAGTAAAGCTTACTTACTTACTAAAATATATTTTAAGTAGAACGGCACTCAGTAAAGTGTATACCTTTGCCAAGGACAAACAACACTACTTGTATTTTGTTCACAGTACAGCTTTATTTATTTATTGTCTTTACTTCTGGAGTTATTGTCTTAACTCCAACCACTATTGTTACTGTGTAATTTTATTTGTTGCATGTTCAATTAAACACTGATGCAAGCATTCCTAAATGCTGCCGGCACCATATGCACTGTTATTTACTATTAATAATAAATAAAGTCAGCATTGTTCTCCACCTGATTCAGATTGTGATCTGGAGAAAAATGTCAAAAAGGTTTGATGTGATCCAGATTATTATCTGGATATGTATCAACTTTTGCAAGCATAGATCTCAATCTAATAATTATCTCTGATTTTTGTACATCAGGATCTATAACATGATTTCATTTATATGAATGAAAATAATGCGGCTCCACCCCATACTGGATGTCCACCAAAATTTATTGGGTGCTCCCTTGGTCCAGGCAGCACCCCTATACCAAGTTCAGCGCAAATCAGTTCAGTTGGCTACTTTTGGCGTAATCACGCTGGCAAACAAACCTAACCCGGGGAAAAACATAACCTGGAGGTAATCAAAGCCAATTTGGCCAGATAAATTTGAAATACATATATTCACGTCCCGAGGGAGAGATTGCACAGCTCTCAGTCATTGTCTGACTGACATAGAAAGAAGCATACTGTCAGAAGTCACAGCCATCACCTGGCCATGTAAGCTATGATCGCAGCTGTAGTTGATACCCATTTCTTCTCTGTAACAGTTTCTGTTAGAAGAGCTCTACCTATCATAGTTTTGTTTTGTTTGTTTTTTTTCACAATAAAATTAAATCACCTTTGAGCGCAGTAGTTTTCTCTCTGTCCTCCTGGCCAGCAACTTGGGCCATGGCAATCCACACTATGTACAGGGTTGATGTGGCAGCACAAAGACGAGAGAGCATGTGTCCTTTGCTCCTGGAGATCACTGAGGTGCATCCTGTCACAGGTAAATACAGAGATCACTAAGAAGTAGAAAAGAGCAATGCCAGGTCATATGCTGTACGATACCATACTTTAACATGTCTATCCCCGTTTAAGGCTGAGTCCCTCCATGAGACCATGGCGGTCTGAAAAGCCTGTTGCACCTGTGGGGTGGCAGGAAGCCATGACATGATACCCTACTGTTGAGTCTTGCTCCCCTGCGCAGGCTGCAAATCTCTAGCTGTTTGAGTCAAACGGGGCAGTGGTTCGGACTGCGATCACACAAACAGCTAACGTCAACTGTTGCTATCTAGCATGAGACCGTGAGTACAGCAGCGGCCGTGTGTCCGCTCAACTTTGCACACGTGCAGCAACAGGAGTTAATTATGCAAACACAGCAAAGTTACTCCTGCTTTCCAGCCCAGGCTCCGGGCACAAAGAGCCCAGCCACCTCCACACGCTGCTCCGTCATTGTCTCAGCAGCAGCAGCAGCGAACAGCTGTTTATTGTTTCTCGAAAACAACTCCCCCGGAATGCGTGCGGTCGCACTACGTGGAGCCACTGCGACGCACGCACAACAGGACATATACGTGCTTTTATTTCACATTCGTTTCAGCCACAAATGAAACCCGGGCTCGGCGAAGAACCGGCTGTTGACGGTAGATGCATGCATGCTTTTTGCTCGACTCACGCACCATTAGTACATATGCGACTGTCCAGTTGCTGCAGCTTCCTTGAAATTTCTAAAACAGGAAGGACTCTGCAGCTCCGAGAGCGTGAAGCTTCCGGGTTACCGGGGCAACGGACTGGAAGGGATATTTAAAGGCACAGTAGCACCAGCAGCTGCCGCAGCTCATCCAGATGTTTTCCTCTCGTGTGAGGGGTCAACCACCTGATCGTTTGACGGTGGTGGGACGTGCATTTTTACTGTACGGTTATAAGATACTTGGCATGCAATGATTTTACATTCAAAACACATGTTGCTCACATGCTGATGCATCATAATAGCTGTCAGGCTTTTACTACGCTTTAATAAAGCATGCATTCGTGACTTTTACTTGTAATATTGTGTTTTTACGTTATAGTAATGAAACATTTATGTGAACAAAGTATCTTATTTTATTAAGTGAGATTTACTGAATTCATGTGGGTGATGTATGCCATGACATTTGATTTAGACTATATGCTGGTGTGTGTTAAGAGTACATTAAGTCTATACCTTTCCCCCACAACTTTACTTTGTTATATATTATGCTGCCCAATGTTATTTATGTTTTTTTTAAATGATGATGAAAAGGCTAACTAATATTATGTTCCCTTTTGCTTTTATGTCCATAATGTGCCTAGACATATTAACCATATACAGAAATACCTGCTTAATTTTAATATTGTATGAAATAAGAATCAATACATCCGCATGTGGTAAAGTCTATTCCTTGTTACATATGTCAAAACTGTTACAAATGGGGCATGGAGCTGTGCATGTGTGGCTTTGTGTAATGGGACAGTGGAAGTACAAAATTTTAGACATTGTGGTCATTTATCATGGTAGTTTATGGTAAATATCAGGACAGTTTTTTTTCTCACCTGGGCCCATGTTGTAACTTGGTAAATTGGTGAAATTTTTTTTTTGTTTTTTGTTTTTTTTTTTGGTTTCCCACCTCAGGCACAAGGGCATTGGTTTCCTCTCTGATGAGAGCTGTTGTAATGAAAGTGTTTAGGACAGTTCTCACAAAACTATTTAAAGAGACAGGAAGCTGAATTGATTGAACCCAGATCTGACATATTGAAACCTATACTCTTTTAAAACCACCTGCCACATCCTGTTACCCTGTACCATGAACCTGTGACTTTACTTCATGCCATGTGCTGTTGATTCACAGAAATAGCCTCCTGGTTAAACTTAAGCTGGATGCCCTACTTCTGGATGGCCTCTAGAAGTTGAAACTGTTTCTCTGGGGAGCTGAGCTACCCTGTTTCCTCAAGCAGAGAGCCGGAGATGCTGAGAAGAGAGACCCAAATAAGAAACAGAAATTACATATTGTGGCATTGATATTCACAGAGTTTGAAAAGTTCGAGGAGATGTTTCTATCTTACTCTGCAGTGCAGAACCTGAGATCATAGGTGTGGACTTGAGTCACAAGACTTAGCCTCAGTAAGATTTAAGTTACAAGTTTGATTTGCTCAGATTTAACAGAAAAACTATTCAATCAACCAGTGTCTTGTTATTTCACTTAGACTTGAGGCGAGTGATTTAAAAGAGCTCATAAAACAGAAACATCTTGGCTGGCCCCAAGCAGAGATAACATTCAGGCCACTGTTCAAACTTGTAGCTCCATAGGACTTGATGAGCTTTTGAAGCAATTATTTTAACTTTATGGCAGACTTTTCAGGTTACTGTGTAATGAGAGCTCACGCTGATCCCCCACTGTATAAAGAGACATTTATAGGAAATTGATAAACTCCCGCTATGGAAGTGGGACTTGACATGGAAATGAAGAGAAACCAGGGTGCTCTATCTAAAAGATGGTCTTCCTGTAATGATACCACGCTGGCTTGCTGACACAAAGCTTATTGTACTTAATGGATGATCATACAAATGAAACCAACATGTTTCTTCTGTGACAATTTGCACAATTTGACAATGCACTCAGGGTAATCAGTTGAAATAGAAATCGGAGGAGTTGAAATAGTGTGGCTGTTTTTTCTGTATAAATATGTCAAAACGAGCCCCAGGATGCTGTTCTGTATGTTTGATAATCGCTAAATAAAAACTGTATAATAGAAAATTTCATTTATTCTTTGTGATGAATCATTCTTTGTAATGATTTGCTATGAATTGTATTGTCTACTTTACTGACAGATGCCTTCTGAGGCAGTCACCTGTCTACAATGGGAATACAAATGGATAACCCTACAGGTACCTTCACTAATGGGGATTGAGAGTAAAAGAGGAGATCAAAGCATTTTCTGTTCACAGAAAACATTTATCTTATAAAAACAGTTTGACAGGCCAAATTCTGTTTTTCTACACCAAAATAAAACAGTGTTTCTGTTGAATAAAGTTTAAAAAGATAGTTGCTGTCCAGCCTTTATGCAGAGATAAAGGCAAAAGTCATCTGCTGAATTTTCTGTTGTTTTTTTTTTTGTGTGTGTGTTGTTTTGTAGTTTGGTGATCACACTCTTTTGACATTTGCATGAAAAATCTAGTTGAGGAAAAGACCATCTCCCTCTGCAGAAGGATCTGTTTTCCTTGTCTCTCAAAGGGATTGTGCAGCAGTAGCCTCGATGAGCTAAAATAACGTCTAATAACATGTTGATCAAAATAGTTTCATTTGAGTTGTTTAATCCTTATTTAAGCATCATATATAATAGGAATGAATGTGTATGTATTTAGAGAAGTAATGCTGACTTCACAGTCATGAATCAATAATTTATTCAATACACATCACACAAGTTGATCATATGACAAAAGAAGAATATTTAGCAAAGTACGAATGTGATTTTATTTTCATGTTTAATTCTAAAACATTGCATCTCCATCTCATAAATAACAAAATATGGACACAGTTGGAAAAATATACAGAGCAAACGTGTTAAATAAATGTTTTCTCAGTTTGCACAAAAAACTGACTGATATTACATAGTGGGGCAAATTTTTGGGACACGCTGTAATCAAAACACACATCATCTTGCTTCCCAACCGTAATTCTTGATGTTTGCTTTCAGGATCCAGGAGCAAGTATGCTGACACCAATGTCGTTACATTCACTGTCTCAAAAAAAAACTTCAACTATCTGCAATGATCACACAGTCCCATCTTGTCCCAGGCAAACAAATCCGGGTTCTCCATTTCCCAGAACTGATTTCTGGAGATGTGCTCCAAAAAGATGAAATGTGTCTGATGCTGCATAGAAAAGCACAGGGAGTTTGTCGGAGGCATGTGCATGAAGAGAGAGATACCGTCTCACTCATTCTTTTTGTTGTTTTGGTTTCTCATCCTTTCATTCATTCCTGATTTCATGCACACACATATGCAAACTCACCGTGTGCATACATGCGCAAATCTATTTACACCCACAACACACATGTATGCCCACACTCGCGCAAACACACACAAACACACACACACACATGCTCTACTACCTTGAGAAGTGCAAGTGCATATCACAAGCAAACATTTACAACATGATAAAAATTCCAACTGCATGGACCTTTATTGGGCACCACTTTTATCAGATGGTTGTGTTTCCCCCTGGGTCTGCTCTGCTGGTGTCTCATCAGCTGCAGGAGGGTCCTGTGGACTGCAGCAGCAAACAAAATAGGCTTTCTGAAGTTCCTCTACCATCACTTTCTCTCCATCTTCCAGCTCTGCACCTTCCTGCATTTCCCACCTGGAAGGCATAGACAGCATAGAGTGTGTTGAGGGTTTTAAAAAAAACTCTTTTAATATGAACAAACATTTATTACCTGGTCTTAAATGAAACCGTACATCCAGCAGTTGCTATAAAGAAACCTACTAAATGTGTCTACACCTACTGCACGAGTTATTCCGGTCTCTGGTTGTATGAAAATACTGGAGCTGCACACCAACAAAATGCTGTTTATGTTTGTTTGTGTGCACCTCTCCCCTACTTATGTCTCACACACAAAAAAAGAGAGGACCCCACAGCATGCAGCTCAGCTTGGGTTCAACACAGAGTGAGGAGTAACCTGTTGTCCAAAATAAATTCTCTAACACGCTCCTCAGACAGAAATTCTTCAAGGCTCTATAAGCCACACTTTTACTCCTCATACAGATGTATTCTTCTCTTTCTTCTTTCATTCTGTGTAGGTCAGTCTCACAGCAGTCTCTGCTGCTGTGATACTCTATCAGACTTAAAGAGAAAAAAGAGAAATAAAAGAGAATAGATGATTTTGTCTCTCTATCTCTGTCTGTCTCTTCCCCTTTCTGTCAACCTGATGCTTACTGAGGCTAAAGGAGCTGTTTGGGTGACTACATTTTATGGAAGACATTGCTACTCATATCTTGTTGCTTTGTTTAATCGCTTCTACAGTAGTCTTGCCATCACATTTTTCAATTCTTCAAGCTATGGAGTGGATGGAGGGCTTCAATATGAAGACATCAAGGGTAGTCACGTTGTAATTCACTCTCAGTATTTCAGTGGATTCCCTTGACGAGTGACTGTGGTCAATCAAATCCATATGGAGAGCTGGGTGAAGGCTGTCTTTGAGCTGCCGCATCACACTCCCTCCAAAGGAGAATTATGTCTGTCTGACTGCAAATGATTGCATTTTCATTGCAATCTCTGCGTCTCCTTTTATCCTGCCCTCCCTCCCTCGTGATTCTGCACTGTAGCTTCAAATATCTACCATATAGTTGTGCTTTGTGCATGTGTGTGAGCCGAAAGACAGGGTAAAACACCAAATATATCACGCATGTGTTTCATGCATACTAAGAAGCGGGCCTCTCAGTGCAGAGCACTTTAGTGAAGTTCCAGCCTCTGTCACAGAGTGCACAGACAAATCAGACTTGCTCTTTCTCTGCTTCCCCAGCGCTGTCAGTGTAGTAATTATCATCTGTGAGGGGAAGATCTGTTTATGTAAATATGCAGCTTTGACACTGCATTCTCCATACATGTACAACTTTAGTACTAGTTTGGTTTTTTTTTTTCAGAATGCATTTTTGCGTCTGTCTGAATCTCACTCTTTCCATTTGTCAAAGGACGAGTGGACTATCTCTAAAGAAAGAAAGAACAAAGGGGGTGTCAGGGTAGTTAAACATCACTTTGATGACTGCTACAGACTGTTTAGGAAAAATGCAGACGACTACAGACAAATTGCCCCTATATTATTTTTTTTTCAATGACATAAAATTAAAATCAGTTCTACTAAACCACTATGTAGGACAAATAACACTCACACAAACAAAACAATACAAATGTCACACAGGGAGCAAAACAAGAACAGAAAGTGGGTGAGGGGAAACAGAAAACTGAAGGAATGGTGGCCAATAAAGGAGTGAGCGAGACAGGAAGCAAGACAGGAAGGTGCGCTAAAGGTTTTTCAATGTTTAATTTTCAAATAGGATTAAGCAGAATGACATTTAGCTGAAGGTTACAGGCTCAGCATTGTCTTAGCTGATATTGATATGCAGGAGGCGCCCTGCTTGTCACTGGGACAAACACCGTTGATGAATGAGAAGCCTTTCCCCAGGAAGGTGTTAAGTGCAAATTTGAAATGAGAGAGAGGTAGAGGTAGTGAGAGAGAGAGGGAGACAGAGAGAGAGAGAGAGAGAGAGAGAGAGAGAAAGGAGCACACACAGACAGAGATTGAATTACCACGATACTTGCCATGTACGCTGTCACTAGATAATGTTGCCAAAAGTGTAAATTGTTCCGTAAAGTGTAGGTTGCATATTTGTTGAGATTGGTTGATCTCGTGCTGAAAATGAGCCAAAAAAATATACAAGGTGCTTTGCTGGTGTGTATCTAATTTCAACAACTACAACACAACAATGCCTCTTAGAAATGCATAAGTAGGCTAAAGTTGACAATAACTTCACTGTATCCTCATTTCGGCAAGTTTTCCCCCGGAATTTACATCTTAATAAGGGGAGTCTTACCCTTTAATTCTTATGGGCTCTGCTCATTTCTCATGCATTAATACTGGAGCTGCTGACTTGGCTCTTCCTCTGAATACAGAATAGGACACACATATTAAGACTCATATATTTACAGGATTGATGCCACGGGAGATTGTCTCAGAGTGAGATGAAAAGGCTGGCTCAGATGTATTTCAACGTGAACATCAATGTAAGCTGTCCTAATCATGGGACTATGCACGCACCAGACAGACAGCATCTATCCTGATTTTCAGCTGATAATGAGTAGTGATGTTCGACAAATTAAGAGCATAAGCCTCGCTCAGAGATCATCTGGCAATCAACTTATTTACTAAATCTTACTTACTAAAGTGCCACACAGATGAAACCTCAATGTTTGAGCAACTGAGCGACTGAGAATGCCAAAAAGATGTAAAGTGATTGTGAAAAAAAATATATACCAACATGGAGTAGGGGGGAAATGGAGAGCAACAAAATAAAACTGGCAGGGGTACAAGTATAGACTGTGCCAAACAAAGTGAGTGAGCAGAAAGACAAAGTGCTTGAAAGATCACGAGAGGCAGAGAGACAGTGGCCAGCGGTTTTCTCTGCAGCTGTCAGTGGGCTGAGTGGTTTCTCTCAGAGTGTTGGGTGTTTGTGCTGCGCCGGGTGCCCTGCTTGCTCTGCCACTGGGACCGCTGTTTGTTTAAAAGGCTTGCCTGTCAAACAGAGAGCGCCACCGGCAGCCAGACACTCAGCTAAATGACTCTGACAGCAGCCCTAATCAGAGGCTTCGCACATTGCCGCAGGGCCTGGAGGATCCATCATAACCCAAGCCTAAATATTTAAAGTGCTAAACTTTCCAAAGGTCAGGCCTTTCCATGGATGCCAGGGCGACATGTGTCAGAGAAGAAGGAAAAGAGGGACTGTACAAGACAGAGAGGAGGAGGAGAGAGAGAGAGACTGGTTAAATGCTTTCTATCATTTTTACCCTTGTGAGAACCACTTTCAGTTTTACACTTTTGGAATCAGGCTACTTGTAGTGAACAGACATCATTTTGAGTGGTCGTCACACCCTCACACATCTCATTTGAAGCTAGAACCTGGGATTAGAGTGAAAGATGAGTGGGGAAAGATTTTTTTATGTAATGCAATTCACATAATAAAGTTGGACTGCAACTGACAAGAGTGTCCCTTGCTAAAGCAGACTCTCAGACTCACCCTATGTTTCTGGAAGAAAAAGGAATTGGAGAGAAATAACAAACCAGCACAGCAAGTGAGCAGTCTGCCCAGTGAAAGCTGCACTAAGATGGATGAACCGTTTCAACCACTGCTACCTGACCAGAATACATTTGAAAAATTCAAGCAGCTACTTTTTGCTGATGTCAGAGTTCAGAGTTTAAGGTTGGGTGTTTAAAGGTGATGGGTAAAAGTGAGGTCAGGGGATCAATGCACTCAGTGGATGAATAACCATATGAGGATGTGTAAAGTATATGTCTGTGTCTGGTTCAATCCAGGTATGATGTTCAGTCTATACTCTCTTGTTTGATGCTCTTTCACTTGGCCTTCGGTTCTGTAGTGTTGTAGCAGACAACACTGCAGCATGTGCAGGTGTCTGGGAAGCTGAGTGCATGGGAATAAATCATCACAGTAGAGAACACAGAGTACTTGCAAGAGGTGACAGACATTGTTTGTGGGTTTTCGCTCATGCCTTGTCAGTAGTTTTAAGTGAAGCACATAAGTTGTTCGGGAGGCAAAGTCACAACTTGTATTACACATCTGTCTAAACTTGATCTCAAGCTACTTCTTTGAAATAAAAGAGGAAACAGCAAAGCTACGTTACTAGTTTGGAATGGATATTGTACATTAAAATCTAGTTCAGTCGTGTCCACAATACAGGACAGGGGGGTTGGGTCATCCTTTCGATTCAATTTCCAATGAGAAGCAAACATCCAATTCAATTTAGATATGTGCCTGTGCTAGGCCATGAGCCAGAGGGAGATTGTAACTGACAGCCATTGGACAGCTGGCTGGATTTGAATATTGACGAGACAGAGACTTGACAGAAAGGATTATGCTCTACCTCCTGACTTGCTAGCTGCTACACTGATCCATTCTATTGTCAGATCAACTCAGTGTCAGGTCTACAGTATGTCCGTGTGGCACAGTGATGCCACTCAGTATTAGACCCTACCTGAGATCCATCTCAATCCAAGCTGATGTCCACTCAAGAGATACAAGACACACACTAAATCAACAAGGACAAAAATATGCAATATCAAAGTAAATCTATTTCAAAGTAACCATGAGCTGGTAGTTTTAGTTACAGCTGCTGTGTCCAATATAGACAAACCAAAATACATCTACACACAATGTTTGTGAGGATGGACAACATTAACTTTGCAACTTCTAACCTTAACTACTCTAACATAACGAAGAAAACAAATTACTTTCTAATCTAATGATGACATTTTAAATTTGTTCTTCAAAAACTACAATGATGTTGATGTATCATATTCAACCTGAAGCTCCATTGTCATTTGCTCGAGCAAACCTATCTTCAGATTTTAAAATATGTGTGTGTGTGTGTGTGTGTGTGTGTGTGTGTGTGTGTGTGTGTGTCAATGCTTATATGTTTGTGTGTGTAGGAGCATGTGGGTCAAAACCACAGTCTCCTCAGTGTTAAATCCACCCTGTCTCCCACCCAGCACACACCCTCCCATCTCGAGGGCCGCCGAGAGCAGGCGTGTCATAGAGCGCCTGATCAAAGGGCCTCGGACAGATCTATGAAGGCCCTTTGAAAGGACATCCACAGTTACACAAGTTGACACGTTTGTACGTGCTTTGGCACAGACACACACACAGGCTCAGGGGCATACACACACATACACGAGAGTGTGCACAGAGGCACACAGAAACACAAAACATGGTTTTCAACTTTGAATCCAAGCAACACAAATTTCAGCACATCAGAGGGCACAGAGGGCTTTTGCCTAAATGCATTAAACACACAGATGCATATGCACGCACACACACATAAACACACGCACACCCTAATGCTAATAACACTAGATAGAGGGAGGTGGTTGGAGAGAGACAGAGAGGGATCACTAGAGATATAATGTAGTGACACATCTCCACTGTGAATCCACTGCTGTATAAAAACAATTGTAAGTATATATAGTAGATGGTACACTATGACTGAAAGTTTTTTTAGGTTATTGTTTGATTGTAAACATAAAACCATTAAAGGTAACATTTCTTTGAGTTACTTTGCTGCTGTTTTGCTTCCTCAATCTAGAGGCATTTAATTGTGTGTGGGGATGGGGGATGGTGGTTGAGGATGTACAGAAATTCTTAAAAATCTTACAATAATAGTTGTTTTGCCAAAGAGCTCTTCGCTAGGGTTGTATATGCATGAATGTGTATGTGTTTTGTGGGCCAATTTTGCTTTGGAGCAGGATGCCATTTTATTATTTTGTGGAACATGACTATGTATTCACACACGTCATGTGACCACATATTTCAAATCCCTCTACATGGCTGTTTCTAGCTCCTCACTATTCTCTCCAGTCATCCAGGGGAAAGTTTGTGTAAATTTACAGTGGCTTAATTACTGAATAATTTAGACCATGCTCCAAATTAATGTAGACATTTCCATATTAATGTGTTTGCCTACCGATTCCACATTTATTTGTACTGCGGACAGGAGGGTAGCAATTATCACAGCATATCATAGCAGTTGTGCCGGTATTTCAGACATCATTAGGCTGCTTGTCTACCACAGTGTGACTGTGAGTACTAGTCTATTGGACACAGTTTGGTACATTCTTCTCAGATAGGCTTGCTATGCTTCTGCTATCAAGTCTTGCACTGGGAGAAAAGGGTGAAGGGCCTTGTTTGTGTTTGACAAGGTGAGGTCCAATTTAGATTCCTTGCTGTTTGTGAATGTATTATTACATGCAGTAAAAATAAGGACAATAGCAAATAACCAAACACCTGCCATGTCTACACAGCTACCATCTTCTGGTCAGTGCAATGCACTAGCTGACTGCTCTACACAGACACTGAGTTCTGCACATGTCCCAGGAGGTTGACAGCTCTCTGCTACTCTTATCTCCTCCTCCCCCCTCAACCTCCTTTTTCCCCACCTCAATTCACCTTTCTCTTCTTCCTCCTCAGTCTCCTGACTGTTTGGCACTTGTTAGGAGCCTGGCTGAGCAGGCTGACACCTTTCACTGAAACAGCACCCAAGAGGAGGTGGTGACATGGAGAAATGTGAGCATGTGTATGTGCTCATGTGTGTGACCCCTCTCACTTGAGCTACTGTAAATCATTAAAGCAAGGCCCTTCGTTAAGGAAGCCAACCACCTTGGCGCTATTCAGCCATTTCCTGTGTGAGCCTGTCGACTGTCTGACACCGCCCCTCAAACTCCCTCCATGTGGGGCAGAACAATTATTTGCCAAAGAAACTGAAAAGCACTTCCAAATAAATCCCAGCCTTTATATCATCAACATTCATGTTGCATTCCTGATGCTACACTGATTTTTTTGACAGGAGAAAAATCATACCCTTGAAAATTGATGCATGACAACCCACTCTTATCTACTCCATATGCCTTATGACCACCTTCCTCCTTCCATCATCTTCCTCTTGTACATTACTGCAGTAACGAGAGGAGGCTAAGGTAGCTGGACAGTAAGTAAGTCAGTCATTCAACCTGGCAGGCAGGTAGGCAGGTACCTGTTAACAGCGCCAGTGTGCCTACAGGTCTCTGGGATCAAAAACCTTAGCAGAGGCACTCTGTCTTCCTCCATGAGCCAAAGAGTGAGAAGGAGAGATGGAGGTAAAGAAATAGACAAGTAGGCCGGTAGAAGGAAAAGAAGGAGAAAAAAGGAAGGACTCTTATTTTGGACAAATAATAATTTGATGAAGTGCACAATGTTATTACAAACATAAACTCATCCACAGGCTAAATAGATACTAAGCAAGACAAAACCTCAGCCTAATCCCAATTAGGTCTGGAAGAGAATAGGTGCAGAATGCGCCAACTGTTATAACTGTGTCCTCTGCATCACATGTCAGCTCCTGAATCTTTATGGATTGCCTTAGTCCAAGCTGTTTCACTGATTGCTCCTCAGCTTCCTATAATGGCACCAGTCTATTTAAGGAGATGTCTCCACTCCCTCCCTCATCAGTCCATCAAGTTTCCCTTGAGTAATTTCTGAAAATTTTGTTGTTATCTTGTAAGCTTCCCTATTTCCTGCCAGTGGAACAGCGTTCTGCTAATGTCCAGTCCTGGTGCACCACTTCCCTACAATCAACCATCTTCTTTTTCATATCCTGCCGTCTCCAACAGTGTACCACCAGCCATGAATCACTTGTCTCCAACCTCAGCTCACCTGTTGCCATCAGACTCCCCCTACATGTAACTTAAACTTCTCTCCTGCTGCCAGACAATAAGCGGGTCCCCAACTGCCTTTAGAGAATAATCATTAAAGCCTGCCATTACACACCATCTCCTTCCATGTCTTGTGACTGCATTTGGGTCTACTCCTTTAAACCTTGTCACCAAATGCATAAAATATTACCCATGAATTAATGAACAAAGATGATTCAGATAAACAGTCAGTTGCTTTGTATATTGCCCTCCTCATGCACACACACACAAGCACAAACACTGAGAACAAGCATTCACTCACACAATCTCCCCACTGAACTGAGTACAGAGGGGAAAAAAGATGTTCGTTGTGATTTCACCTCAGTGTGCTACCAGGAAATAGCCTATTACTTATTCAGTACTTTCTCTTTGTCATCTATGCATATATAAACTGTGAAATCTACTAAGGAGCGCTGGGGGTTGAGAAACTGCGACTTGCTCTCAGACAAAGGCCTCGCTCTCAGACATTGATCTGGCAAAACTTCTATTCAAACCAAGCTATATATCATTTCCATAGCCACTATGAATAAATCGCATATTTCAGCGTGTTCTACTTTTTTTATGGATTATGTAGTGGCTTAGTTGGGTAAGTTGCTAGTGTGGTTGATTTCATGGTGAGTGATCGAGTTGAAGAATAAGGGACATGTTGCAATAAGAAAGTTACTAGGATACTGTCAAAAGAAAAAAAAAACATCTAGACTAATAAAGACAATACAGTACAACAACAACATTGTGGGTTTATAAATTAATTGTGATGACAATTTATAATTCCATACTTAATTAAAGTTGATCAGCAGAAGTTTTGACATTGATACTACTCCAGTGCATCACAGGTTGACTGTCTGACCAATGACAGACATGTTGTTTTATGAACACAATGGTTTATAGTAACCTGTGCTTTGTAAATACTGACACTGAGCAACAGCACTGTCACTGCACTGACAACCGGCAGGTGCAATTTCACTGCATTTTTTATGCCAGGATAAATCCTTTTATGGAGCGATAAACCCTTTTGACACATGGTTAAGAATTTAGTTTGATACTCCTCACATTTAAACAACTGTTAAATGTAACTAGCATGCAGTGAAAAACAAACTAATTTACCATCAACATTACAGTTACCTACTGAAGCAGAACGAGCCGCAAATGAAGCTGCCCACACATAACATTAGGCTAACCGCCATAACTTCAGGTTTTGGTAGAGTCCCACAAGTGGAGCTGCAGACTGCAGATTGAGTCAGCTAAGGACACTGACTGACACCAGTTGGCATGTCAATACTCATTCAAGGCCACAGTGTAAATTCACCTATGTTTAGGCTCCATTCATAATGACATTATTAGCCATGGGCTCC
Source organism: Rachycentron canadum (assembly GCA_038496675.1). NCBI lineage: Eukaryota > Metazoa > Chordata > Actinopteri > Carangiformes > Rachycentridae > Rachycentron > Rachycentron canadum. The sequence goes on from CM076654.1 coordinate 15,851,973, forward strand.
CACAGTTTTGCTGGGCCTGCAATGAACTGATTAGTCCATGCAGACATTTATCTCACCTTTCTATGTTGTGTGTGTGTATTAATCTTTGGTTGGGGGTGCTCTATTATTGTGTATCAGATCAGGGCCTTGTTCTCTTACCATTTCAAACAGTTCATTTTCCACCATGCTAATGGCAGTTTTAGGGGGTTAAGGAGATAAATAAATCCTCGCTGTCACCTCATTTAAAATCAAATGCCACTTAATTATAGCTGTATGTGTTTTCAAACACTTTGCATAATTTATTGTTCTGCTCCATCCTAATCTCCAGATCCTTATCACTTGTGCTCTATTTTACCCTCTCTGTCCTTATAATAAAATTATAATGCTTCCTCCCTCAGTTTTTACTTTCTCTTTCTTGCTGCCAACAGCAGTGTGCAAGAGATAAGGAAGGCGATGAAAAGACGTTTTTAAGTTGTGCCTCACCTTGTAGGGATTTGATGCTGTAAAGGTCTATTGTCAAGTCAGGAGAGCATACATGCACACTCTCACACACATACACACAGCCCTCTGGCAGTGTTGCATTTCTTACAACCAAAATACAAACATTGTCAAATTCTATGAAAGGAGCGGGGATAACACCAACATTCATGTTTTGGTTTCAGGCACAAAAAACAACTTAACATGCCAAATATTTTTTTTAACCTTTATCTATGTGATGCCAAGCTGTTTTGTCTACTTTTTATTTGCTAGCTCCCACTTTCATTTCTTTGTAGCACTAATGTGCCAGAGAGAGTGAAGCACATTATAGTGACATTAATGTCATTTTGGGGTGTAGGTCATGAAGGTAGGTGAAGGGCACTAATACGTGACTTTACTGGCTGGGGCTGCCATCATCAAGACTAAATGTCAGATCACATCAGTCATTTTCTCTCTTTTGAGAGAAAACGGTGAAAGCTTGCATTCCGTCTCCATTGACCTTGCCCACAACTCAGTGGTTCCTCCTTGTGAGATTAAATTAGTGGGCAGCTAAGGCAGAGGCAGAACTTTAAAAGGAGCTTTAATTAAATCTAAAGCCAAATATGAATTTAATTTTGAATATAGGACAGATTAATGCTGTTCACCACATATAGTGGCACAGATACAGTGACAACTGGGGAAATTATAATATTCGGCACCTGCAAAACAGGCAGAATTTACAGCCATTGCAAAGTGAGAAAGTTAGAAATACATTCACTGTGCCTATCAATCACACTAACCATCCAGCAGTACACTGGATAAGACAATCGTTTTAAAATCAAGTAATCAGTGATTGATTTATGACCATTTCTATCATTCAACTATGTACAACCAGTACAGTAGTAGTTTAAATCAGCAAACAGAGGCAACATCTGAAGCAGTATCATTTTCACAAACAACTGATAAAGAAAGCAAGTAAATCTCCAACTGTTATTGTTTTGAAAGCAGCACACTAAGTGGCTGTTGATGTGTTTATTGTTTCTGTGTACAAAATACATAAAACTACAGTAGCCCTGAGAGCTCAATGCACTGCAACTTAAGGGAACTCACAGACAAAAAACAAGCAAATTAAAAAAACAACAAAAAAAACATCTTCATCAATTTGACAACACATATGCTGCAAATACATACAACAAAATCAAATAAACACGCACACAGCAAGTACACACAGCACAAGTCACAACTGTTATATTGTACAGTGTATTTGAGTGTGTTCTGTGTATTTGCAGTGCATGTGTTGTGAAATTGACAAATTCGCTTGTGTTTTGTCTATTTGCAAGTGTTTTCTTAAGTTGCAGTGCATTGAGCGTTCAGGGCCACCGTACAAAACACACCAAATAGGAAAAGTTCCCTTTAGTCACCTTGGGCAAATAAATGCCTTTGGTGATGGATTCCATTCACACACACACACACACACACACACACACACACACACACACACACACAATGTGTAATGCCTTCATCAATGAGCCTCAGTCAGAGTGAACTGGGACAAGATGGTTTGTGCATACCTAACAACACGTGTATGTGTATGCTTTGTGTTCGCTGGAGTGGGAAGCTGTAGGTTACCATAACTAGGTAATGGATGGGAGGAGCATGCAGTTGTGCATCTTCTCTCTGGGCCCTCCATCCTGGGCCAGTCGATGGACCAGACAGGCCGAGGCTTAGTATATCACATAGATCCCATGGCAGGACAGCACAGCAGACAGATACAAGTCAATAGGAAGGCGCTGCTTGTGAATATTCACCCTAGTGTTCAGTGGCACACTGCATATTAAGTGGCCCGCGAAAATTAGAGCTCTGTTATGAATGGAGATTTTGCAAAGTTACCTAGAGCGATAGATAAAGAATTAAGCTGTAGGTGAAATGAGTGTGTGAGTGTGTTTGTGTGTGTGTGTGTGAGAGAGAGATGGGGTTATATTCTCTTGATTGAGTGACTTAACAGCTGGGTCACTTAAACCAACACAATCAATGTCATCTAATTCACCCTAGGTTCACGACACAAAAGTCATTGCAAATAAACTAATATTGTATAGTATAAACTTCAGATGGACACTGCAGTATATAATTACAATAAAGTAGATTGCTTAGCCTCAGAAAACCATCAATCATATACTGTACAGCCGTTCCAAACATATTCCCATATTCCCTATAGAGAAGCATAAAGATATTGCTATCGAGCTTTCGAAATGTCAGGGCAATGGAAACCGAGGCATTGTGCAATTACATAATGATTATTGCAAAACTTTCTCCCCCTCACTCAGTGTGGCTGTAATATGCAGTGGATGGCCATGGGGGTTCATTAGTGAGAACAGGCTGCTGTTGAAAAGCTTCAGTTTCACCTCTGATCCTGGCTAATGTGATTTGGACCTGAGATTGGTAGTGGGGAGATTAGATGCTAGCTCACCTCAGGGTGGGAACCAGAGAAGGAGACATACATCAATGCTGTTTGCTTTCAGACTCAAACGTCTTCTCACCTCTAATTTGCTCTGAAGCATCTGCAAAAAAAGTGTCTACAAAGCACTGGTAGTCTAATTTATTTTCCAGTGGTGGAGAATTGGTCGGGTTGAGCAGGTGCTTGCTAATTCATACTGTTACATTTAGGAGTGTATGATTTGGGCTTTCATAACAAATCAATTGGTTTGTGCGTAGGACTGGAGAGCCAAGGATCAGCTATGGATGACAACTGTGGTAGCATTCTCCTCTTATTACCTCATGGCATACCCCCATGGCCCGCACTGCCAGTCGCAATGTCAGGCAACTCCTTCTTTCATTTCCTTTTCATTAAGCCACTGCTCTCCCTGTCACTTCTTAGCCTCCACATTTACAGCCCCTCCACCTTCGTCCATATACTCCTCATGCCCCCTCCACCTCCTCCATTATGTCTCTAACTCTTTCCTTTCCCTCATTCCTCTCTCCCCCTCTCATTAGGTCATAGTTGTGGTGATTTGTCAGAGTGGCCGTGTTGATTAATAGGCCGACGGAGCCCCTATATTTGGGGGCTGTCAGCGGGGCTCTAGAGTGCCAGGGCCACCCCGCTGAGCTCCCTCACCACCCAGGTGGCCCTATTTGAGCTAAATGAGCTGTGAAGGGTCCCGGCTATGCCCGCCTGCCCCACACTAAGACGTTATGCACAAACACATGCACAGGCATAGACACAAAAAGGCACAAACACATGCGGGCATACACAGACAGACAGACACACACACACACACACACACACACACACACACACACATACACATACACATCTGAGATGCAAGCACACATGCAGGCACGCTCATGTACTCAACACCCTGGCTCTCACTGCCACGGACCCCTGCGTTCCCACATGATTTGTCACACTCCATCAATAGACAATAAGTTACTGCCACTCTAGCCTGTCAATGGGCCCTGTCTTCAGCAGACCCCTCTATGCTGTCTCTTAGCCTGGGGGTGGGTGAGGAAGGGTGTAACAGGGAGAAAGTGGTGACGATCTAGTAGCTGAGTGTGAGGAAGGAGGGAATAAAAAGAGTGAAAGAGAAACAGTGCATGTGCACACAAGAGTAAGACAGGTAGATGGACAGAAAGAGAACGAGAGAGGAGATATCAGACAAATTACATTGCTATGCATCCCATCTCCCATTGGAGAGCTCGTCCTGTTGCACAGGCAAGTATGCAGGTTTAACAATAAGAGTGTCTGTTTGTGTGTGTGTGTGTGTGTGTGTGTGTGTGTGTGTGTGTGTGTGTGTGTGTGTGTGTGTGTGTGTGTGTGTGTGGATCAGCATAGTTCAGCTGCTCCAAGCCAATTGGCTGGCCTTGGAGTCAGAGGTGGGTTGTGTGCATGAATGCGTGTGAACGTGAATGTCCCTCTTTGCAAGATTATTTTTGTTCCCCTGAAACTAGGAAGGGGGGAGACCTTGGTGAATGAGATCATCCTGACATGTTTGCACGCACGTACACTCTCCCACAAATGCACAAGCGCGACGAGCACACACGCCCCCTCAATGATTCAATCTGATGATGGGTATTGGAGGGGAAACTGGAGTCTGTGAAGGTCAAAAAAGTCTGAACAGTAGCATCCGCCACTGCAGGCTACTGCCACCGTCTCCACTCCTACACTGTCATTACTGCTGGCCAGCTAGCTCTCATTATCAACTTACTTCATCAAACACACTTCATTATCAGCTTGTCCTTAACAGACAGATGGGATGGACCCTCCAGCAAATGACAGAGTAACTGGTATAAAGTGATCCCTTTTAAAGTCTATTCAATGAATGGGTCATAACACATATAGTCCTCTACTATTAGTTTATCTGTGATTTATACTTGATTGGACATCTGGAGGAAGAAAAAAGTGGTATGTTTCTTCAGAAAACACTGTTTAATTGTACCAATGGCTATGCATTATAATTACATCTGAAGTGATTACAGTCATTATGAAGTCGTTATTTCTGAGGCTGTTGAACATATGAAAGGCGGATGGATACACTGGCTGAATAGACAGCTGTTACTGAAGATGTAAGTAACAGACAGCCCTATCACGCTGGCAATATGGACGACCATGAAATTAAGACTCAACGTATAGTAATTACAATGACAATGAGCTTTGTTCGATGTGTCAAGTATCAATCTAACACTTGCCAGGCAGCTTTCATATCATAGCTAATAGGCAGTTGGCGGGCCAGGCCGTTGCCAACCACTGAACCAAACTATTCATAAGCTGGCCCTTGTCATTGTGCTTAGCAGTTGACGTAACAGTAACACACACATCAGCTACATGTGCCCCCATGCAAATGAGTGCATTAGAGCAGACCTCGGAGAGCGGAGCGTGGCCAATAAATCTAGCCGGGGTGAGAAATGTAGCCTTTACCATGCGTGTCCAACCCCATCTATTTAACCTAATTACACACACCATACCAGGTAATAAAAGTCTGCATGCCATCAATTCTGACATCTCATCCAGGGCACTGCAAGGAATGTCTATTAGGATCTATAAATCCTCAGTGATCTTCTCTAGGTTTAAAGTGTGTGAAAAGGTGCCTCTGTGGGCCGCTGTGTGACAAAGAAGTAAGGCAGTATGACTCCCACAAATGTATTATATGTCCATTTATGTGCATGTTCGATTGTATTTTTATTTTTTTTTAAACTACTGATGGTGTTGGAGCATGCAAGTGGGTGAACACAACCACCTGTGTGCAGCTGCATTGAATAGCTTCAGGATGCAGGAGGTGAGACACAAAGGGATGAACCCACAGATGGAGTTCAACCATCCCTGCTCTCTCGATTGGCCCTAATCCAGACTGAAAAGACAAAACAACAAATAGCTGATTCAGACATGAGTAAAGCATGAGAGCGATCCTAGTTTCGGCCAGCTAGTGTTCCTACGCAGGTGTTTCATGTCGCTTGCTGACAGGCCTGTCTGTCATGACTGAGGCCAGGCAGAACGTGGCTGCAGGTACTTTCACTTTCCAACGTCACACCTTGTGATTGGTTAAAGAAAACAGCACAGGGTTGCTGAATGGCCATAGCCAGTGTTTTAACCACAGGCGGCTGGAGTTAAATAGATGTGTTCACAGTAGCTTCACTCACACTCTCTTTGCCTCTTTGTCTGCGGCACACCTGAGCTTACAGCTGACCCCTGCACCACACCTGCGGATGTGGATCCATGAAAGAGAGGATGGAATGGTGAGGTGAAGCAAGGCAGCCAGGGTGAGATGAGGGGGGTGAAAGACAAACAACTGAGAGGTGATGAATCTTTTGGCTGGAAGAGAACACAGTGGCAGAATGGGGATCATTCATGTTAGATTGGCAACAATATTGCATTTTATATGATTAAGTATCCTAACTGCAGCATGAGTAAAGCTTGCTAAGGTAAAGAGGGACAAATAAAAATACTGAAAGGGATATCTTCAATTCAGAAACTTTAATATCACAACGATTCAGTCATAACTTGTAACATCTGATGATGAAAAACATCACTTATACAGACCTCTTTCCGTCTCTCTTTCTCTGTCTCTCTCTCTCATCTTTTGATGGCAAATCACCCTCCCAGACAACAATTTCCATCTCCCCAACCCCACCCCCCTCCTACCGCAAAAAAAAAAAAATAAATAAAAATAAAAGGATCGCCACACCTGGATTTCCACTCCAGGATGTCATCCATGGAATTCAGCAGAAAAGCTCATCCATCAAACTCTGTAAAAAGAACAGTGTGGGTGTGTGTATTTTCTATTAAAAAGGATTACTCCATTACCAAAACACACCCAGTTTGAAAAGCCAACTCAGAATATATGGTTTGGTAAATTGATTTATGACTGATTTATCTCACATAAGCCTAAGACAGTGTTGGGTTTTGGATAAGCACAAGCTTTGTGTCACAAACAATTACTGTTTCATATAGCTGGCTAAGAAAAGATAGTGAATTCGCAGCAGCTGGTGTCACAACATCAGGCCGTTGTGGCCCCTGTCACTGTAGAAAACGCTAAATGGTTGGGATTGACAGGAGTTTGGTGGGAGGAGGGACTTCTGTCTCACAGCACTTGCGCTTATTTTAAAAAAGGAAAACCCTGAGACAGGCACGCATACAAACACATTTGCACAAATACAAAGATTTAAAAACAGAGACACTCTCTCACACATATACAGTATTATTCATGAACATACACACACAGTGGCGGTTAAATGGTGATTCGCTGTTGGTTTATGAAGATTATGCTCTTCTTCATTGTCACATGCTCTGTGCATTGTGCCTCGACTCTCTGCAGAGCTCCCAGCTTCAAAGCTACTCCAGTGCAATTGTTGTCTCAGTCACCTATTATAAACAACGCGTTTTTAGAGAAAAGACTGTAATTGTGCAAAAGTGTGGCAGAAATGGCTTTGTAACATTACTGTATGCCTTTCTTCAATGCAACCCATACACAGGACCCTGAAAGCTCTTGCCAATTGAAGTTCTGCTTTCATCCAGCATAAAAGCTATGTTTGCAATTGAGCTTTGGAGCTATACCTTTCCTCGCCTTTACCCCCACCCTCCCGCCTTGTTTCATATGAGTGCACAACCACAATGGCTTGAGTAATGGGTCCAAAATGCTTTTTCCCTGAACAAAATCACTGTTTTTGTGGGTCATGCAGAGGTAACTTTGAGAGACCTGAGCAACTTGAACAGACTACTGCTATTAGTAATTCCTTTCTCTCTCTCTCCCTCTCTCTCTCTCTCTCTCTCTATTCTAATAGTGAAATCATTCAGCAGTACCTCACAGACCCCTTCATTTAGCCTGGACCAATGCAATATGTACACACATGATGAGATGAAAAAGAAAAGAAAGAGAAACACAGAGGAAAAAACACAGGAGGAGAGAGACGGGAACACAGGTCAACCACAGAGCTTTTTCCTTGTTTTAAAATGTCAACATCAAAGAGGAGCTACTCTCCATCGGTGGGGGCGTGCTGGTGGGCCGTGGATGTTTTCCTGCTGCAGAATGAATTGGGGTCCAAAGCCAAACCAAGAGCAGTCTAAAATAGCCTGGTGACTGGGTGGTTATGGCCTCACATCTTATATGAGCCAAAGCCGCATGCTTTTAGTGCCCAGCAGCTGGCCTTGTTTGCTGCATTTACACATAACTAGGCTTTTCAGTGAAAGAAAAGTGCTTGAGTGTTACGTTTGCACAAAAGTTTTGATTGATAAGTTACTATCTTGGCTTAAAATTTTTCACTTTTGCATGCAAATGACAAACTTCCCAACTCTGTAAATTAGTGACACTTCCTGCTTTCCTGTCACTGTCTTTTACAGCTGTAAATGGACCCAAGACACTTTCTTCTGATCAGAACTCACCAACTCCTGACATAATGTCCTTTGGCACATATCCTGTATCACACATGAAAGCATGTTGTGGGTGCAGGCACATGTGTGTGTACGTTTGCGCATGTTTAGAAGCGTATGCAGGCTGCACACAGTGGCCACTGGGAAATCAAGGAGCACTTTGTCATGCATCCATAAATGTGTGACACTGCGTCTCATGAGAAAGCGCCTGATTGGTCTACGTGGCATCGAAGAATGACGGATGAGTGATGGCCTCGAGGGGATATAGTGTGTGTGTGAGTTGTGTGCCGAGTCTTGGATGTGTGTGTGTGTCTGTTGGCTGGGGTTAGAGACACAGGACAGCACTGTGACATGTCTGGGTGGCACCCTGTCAAAGCCAGCTGGCAACGTGTTGTAATGCTGCCATCAGGGAGTCATACACCAATCCAGTCTCAGTTCTTGAGATTCACATCGTTTTCACCCATATGTAAACTTCATCAAAATAAAGAGGGAGAAAAACTGAATCAGCTTTTAACTCACCAATGAGTCTTCATATAATTATTTGTTAGAGCAAAGATCATAATGAATACATGTCAAACAAGCGAAACATCATAAAATCAAATTTCAAATACTGCAATTAGTATCAGATGGTGACTGTAAAGGAGCTCAAGTTATATGTTCACATCTTAATTTCACTTCAGTAGTTACTTACAATGAGTGCACAATGGGAACAAGATCAAAATCCCTGACCACCAACATTAGAATCAAAGCAAACGCAAGGGCTAGAGTGGTTTAATCATCAGCACCAAGGCAACAAACCAAAAAGTTTCAAACAGAATGTATACTCTTGAAAAAGCAGGATGAAAAGAATAAATCAAACTGAAAGGAAAGCTTTGCTGTTGAAATGAATTTGTGATGTTCAATGAATGCAAGCATTGTATGATGGTATGACATATTTTTACTTTTTTGTTTTAATTAAAAAGCCTCATATTCTAGAAAAGGAAGAAATCCAGATGAAAAAAGTAGTTTGGTGAGTCCTTTAGTTGTAAAAATAAGACAATCAGAGGAATTAAGTAAGGTACATTGACAACAGACCCCAGCAAAATGGACATGGAAAATCAAGCTACTGCACATAGTCAGTAGGTGTTTTAAATGGATTTCCTATTTAGATTTAATATAAATAGATGCAGATTGTAGTCTGATATAGCACAGGGAATACATAGATATTCAAAAACTCACAGGATGTTTTAGCAAATGTAAAAGTCATAAACCTCTTATTATAGGGTGTATAGTATGTAATATAATAATAAGATACCCTGGCCCCTGTATTAATAGAGGCTTGTTTTATGCATAAAAAAACAAACAAACAAGCTTCAACCTCTACTGTATGAATCATGTGTGACTGCTTTAAAGAAGAGCTGAAATCCAAAACCAACAGGGGGCAGGCATAATTACCAAGCATGTCCTTCATATTTACTGTCTTTTAATAAGCTACTGGCATAGAGGAGACAATGGCCTGTCATCTGTATTTTGTTTATTTTTCCTCCGTTTTGCCGTTGTTTTTCCATCAGCAGATAGGGACTGGCATGGAGTAAGCGGCAGTGTTTAACTTTGTCTCCTTGGTCTTGGGATCTGATCGATGTTACCAGTTCTTACCACCCGAGAGGTGGAGAGAGAGAGACACAGAGAGACAGAGTGAGAGGGTAGAAGGATTTACGCTGGCACCGCATTTTTGTTCAATTAATAGATTGCCAGTGTGTTGCGTATTTTGCATGACAAAGGAGGGTAATATTAAACTGCCATTTGTAATGAAAATGCACTTTGCAAATTAAAAAGTGCAGAAACCCAATTTTTCCTACCTCTTTAGGAAATAAACAGTCCTTAACCAATTAAAGCGCATTGTAATAATTCTGTGATTTATTGCAGGTTGTTTAACTTTCAAAACTCGGCTAACCTATATTAAGGTCACAATCCATCATGTCTTGCATGGAGTGCTGTGGAGTAATGGCTGTTGTATTAGCTGCTTTTGATGATAGTATGAAAGAAGTATTAGCACTTGTCAACAAAACTGCTTACAACATAACATTAGCATGCATGAGCTGCATCGCCTATTCATTATCTTGGCAGCTCCACACACGCGGTTACTGCCTTATAAAACATTTTGCCGGGCCGAGAGCACATGCACACTGTTTGGTTTTGTGATAGAGTAGCAACATGCAAACCATGGGGCGCGCTCTGGTTACAAGGCAAACAGGCAGCAGAAAGATGAAACACTCTCTGTGACACACAAGTGAGGAAGGAACGGACAGAGGAAGAGCAAGGGAGAGAAAGAAGGGATGAAGAATTGAGATAAAGGAGATTACTCTCCATCTTTGCCTTGATCACTCTCCTTCAGTTGAGCTTCAGTTCCTGTATTATAAACACGTATAACTGTCCACTGGCTGACAGAGGAGGTAAGGGAGGGAGGACAAAGACAGAGATGGAGGAGACAGGGGAGACAGAGGAGACAGAGTGGACGGGTGCACTGTGGGGGTGAGAGAGAGTGCAATGTTATGAAAAAGCATCCCACTTTTAGAGTTCAGCTGAGGCTGAATGATGACTGGCAAGAAAAAGGTAGTGCCGGAAGAGAAATGGAAAGAAGTAGACACAAAACAAGCTAAGCCGTAAGGGTAACATTTGGGGGCTGGTGAGGCAAATACAATCTGGAAGAAAAAGACAGCTTCAGTGGTAAGTAGTAACTGATTTGAATGACAGAAAGCTTGACATGATGAGGGGGTTGAGAACGAGACACAGGTTGAAATAGAGAAAGAGAAAGAAGGAGAAACCGATGTAAACACAGAGAAAGAGTTACAGCTGAAGGGCACGGCAGGGTACCAGCCAGTGAGAGAAAGATGCAGAGATGCAGGGCGTTGTGACATGGTGACATTTGCCTCCACAAATGGGCTCTCTGGCTTTAGCCGCACAGTCTGGTGCGATGCCCCCCGACTGTGAGCCAAGAATGCACTTAGCTCAACAAGAGCAAATGAATGGCCCTGTTTTGACTTCTACCATTACACTCCTTCTCCCTGATAGCTGGTGCTGGGCAGAGTGCGTCTTTGTTGGAGCACAGGGATCCCTGCGTGTTTAAACACCCCTGCACCATGGTCTAATTAGTGTGTTAAATCAGCAGTTGGATAATATGTGGGTTCAGTGCTCAGCCCTTGATTCTGGAGTTCTGGTTCATCTGACTCAGTTCAGTTGGAAGGCAACTAAAATTAAATCCGAGTGTCAACATACATAGCGACAGATAGCAGTATACTTTACATATCACAACAACATTAAGATAAAAAGCAATAAAACAGATGCCAGTTTAACATCTGTATGTCCAAATGTTAGAACTATGTTGTTTACTTCCCATAGACGGGAATCTGTGTATCTACCCACCACAAGCCATGCAAACACCTGACAAGCCCACAAACATGTCAACAACAGGCCATTTAGCAGCCAAATCCACCACGCCAGCAATTCAATGGAGCTAATTGCAACCGCTAAGGATTCTTGTATCCTAGGGCACCACTGCTAAACATCAGGCTTATATGAATTATTTAGTTTTTTTCCTGGAAGTCCACTTTAGACACATGTGCTCATCCCTCAGAGGAAATACACAGAAATCTTCTCCCCTTGTTAAAGGCAAAAGTGCTCATTCACAAGTAGTGTTTTTTTTTTTTCCCTTCTTTCAACTGCTCTAGAAAGTCAATTATTAAGCAGTCTTTTGTACTCCATCCTCAATAGTCATATATCATTTGTCCAGACCCTTGGACATGACACATTGCAGAAGACCAGCTGCAGGTTTGTCATCCTGGTTACATTAATAAACATGCAGTTGTGGAACAGTCACAGGTTGGTTAGATTTAAGCACGAAACCTAATTGGTTGGGTTTGGGGAAAAGGGTTAGATGACCTTTGTTTCCATGGTTACAATAATTGCGAAACAAACAGCCTTCTCCTGTGCGGGTGCTGTGTTTTGTCGACCCATGCATCCACCCCAAACCACCTCTTAAGATGTTGTAATTGTCGCACTATACATCATCAAAATCCCTATGGTCTCTGAACGAATGTGCTACTCTTTCTGTTAATGAAACTTGAAAGGGAGATTTTGGTAATGGAAAGAGCAAAATAAATAAATTGAAGCTTGTTAGTGTGAACACAACATGCAAAGGGGGAAATGGTTCTGCTGTATTGACAGTATGAAAAGATGTTTGGATACACAAACAAGAACATGTATATACTCACTGTTTGCACAGAGGATTCAGACTTTCATATTGATATCTGGCCTGTAGCCCAGTTACCATTACATGTTTCTATACACTGTCCTTCTCTGATCTTCTCAGTCCCTCAACCCGCTCTGCATGTGTTGATATTCAAATCTCTCCCTCTCTTTTTACTCTGTACCTTCAGTTCCTCAATGATTATTCATGTGCGTTTAACTCTCAAACAGCCCCTCATTAACTGTGGCACGCTGGGCCATACGTTGGGCCAAATTACGCAGCTTTGACATACACAAACCAGCGGGGGAGAAGGGTGGGAGGGAGCAGAGTTGTCGGGATAAAAGGCCTGGCTCTCTACTTGGTCCTCTCTAACCACAGATAATGGCTGCCAACGTGTCTGTATGGTCTTTTAAAGCAATCAGCACTTTCACTTTTAGAGGAGTGGGGTTGGGGTTGGTGGGGGCAAAGAAGGGGGAGAGTGAAGAGCAGGAGGAGAAGGAGGGAAAAGGGGGTGGGATGGTTTGGGTTGTGCGTGGTTGGTAAACAGTGAGTCAGTTTTGGACCCTCACCATAAAACCCACAGTAAATTATGGGTGAAAAGCAAAGTTGAATATCGACACCAGGCACTGGGGATTTCCGAGTGTGGAGATGTTAAGGACTGGTATTAAAGGTTTATTTTGAATGGATTTGTGAACCTTTATTGCCAGGTACAGCAACACTGCAATGAATTCCTAGCAATACAGCCATCAGGGGTTTCAATCAAGGATATGCATGTTCTCTCCCAATTTGCAAGTACTGATGAAAACTTTTGTGACTTGTTCATGCTGGAGATGAAGAGAGGTTTTCCAAATGCCAACATGCTAGAGTGTCAAACATATCTTAACTAGATTGGTCTATCTTTGATCATTTTTTTTTAATCAATCTAACCCCACTTTGGTTACGATGTGCACTATGAAGCTATATTATGTCGGAAAATGTAAATATCTGATTAGGACTTGGTAGATATTCAATTTTAGATGACTCGGTTTAAAATCATGAGCAAAATATTTGTTTCATTCTACTAGAGAGTTTTCTGTTTCTAAATGATAGCTAATGGAAGAAAGCTGGTGGGTATGAAATATATGGATCGGGAAGTGTTATTGAATTATAACAGCTAATGAAGTCAGCAAGGAGATTAAAAATAGGCAGAAAATGCAAAAGGAAAACGGGAAATAATCATACAATGAAATTATAGCTTATAAAAGTAGACACTGAGCAGTGATAACAGGAACAATACTTTCTCTTGCTCCTACAATTGTAGTCGAATTTGAGTCAAGAGAAAAATCAAAACCTCTTTATTCATTAACAGCTGATGTCCTAATAACAGTAATCACAGTCAAATAGTGGAAAAGTCTAACAATACATGTTGGTAACAGACAAATCAACCCTTTGAGCAACAGAGAAATTAGCCCTTGAATATACAATCACCACTACAGCAAGGTGATTAGTCTCTGTCTGACAGTCCACTGTACACCCTGGGACACCACACACACCTACATGCAAACGCACACACAAATCCCACAAGTAAGCTGTTCATAGAGCTTACAATTTAAAGGTTTGGTGAAATAAACACAGTCATAGTGAAGTTGAAACCTTGATATGTATTGGCCCAAGAGTCTCATTTGTGTATATTTTAGATTCCTAACATATACTACAATATAACTAAAATACAAATACTGTGCAAAAGCAGAGCTCCAAATAGAGCCAATGTGAGAAATTAGGTAGTATTTGATTCACATACTACACAACCAGCTTTTGCTGTATTTAGTGTATAGACATGTCACTCACTGAGGTTTAAATAAGATAGAAATTACTGCACATATCTGTTATCAGCTGCATGATCTGACTTGCCATAATAACACAGAGTGATAGAACAAGTGTTGAATGACCTCAACATTGACTAAACTCAACATAGCCATTACAAATCAGCCTTTATTGAACTGCAGGCTGAGAATCACTCAACGTTGCTTCTCCCCCACATGTAGTTTGGCAATCAAATCAAAATGCACCCTAATTTGACAGTTGCTTTGAGAGTGACCCTGAATAACTACCCTTTATCTCAAAAAAGAATTGAGACTAATTCTACATAGCTTGTCACATCTGACGTTGGACCTTAAGGTTTGGGGGGAAGGGTTAGTGCCATATGTTCAGTGCATGACAGCTACATCACAGCAGTGTGACAACTTAGAAGTGTATATTCCTCTCATGGGATGGTGATCGGGCCTGTCTGTGTCTCTGTGTGTGTGTCTGTGTCTGTGTGTGTGTGTGTGTGTGTGTGTGTGTGTGTGTGTGTGTGTGTGTGTGTATCACAGATGTTTCAGTCTGAGGTCTGGTGCAGATGGCTCTGGGCGTACTTGCCAGTGATCTCTTTCCAGTGGAGAACAGCACCCTCACACACTGCTACCTGGACTCTGTTTAGAGGATAGGAAGTGACATGCTGCGCACACACAGGGACACAGAGAGACACACAGCCCACCATTAGGAACATTCACCTATACACAAAGACACGCACACACACACACACACACACACACACACACACACACACACACACACACACACACACACACACACACACACACACACACACACACCTCTGCTTTTTACTCCCCTTGACAAAAGAGCTCCTTTAAACTCTACCTAAAAGACATCAAACATTTTCTGAAACGTCCCATATTTTGCTCAGAATAAAGAAAATAGTCTTCAAGTTATTTTCTATAAAAATCAGAAGGTTCCTCCTGTGAAAACAAATTTAATTAAATTATTTAATCTCTCTCTCTCTCTCTCAAACTTAATTCTTTTAAAACTCAAAACAAAACCAGTCAAAACAATAATATTTCTGACAGTAAAATGTTTTGCCTAACCTAAGTGTGACTTACTCAGTAAACACACATTTAAAGCTTATGTAAGAAAAAGCATATTCCCAACCTCTGATAGATAAGCCTGCTAAGTCAGACATATAACCTAAGGACATTTACAGTTATTGCATGCTGTTTATGTTATTATACACTTTATACACACATGCACACACAGCAGCAGACACGTGTACAACAGTTATGGAAGACCCCCGAGTCACTGAGCCAAATAACCACCAGAGTGTTTGGAAAGAGAGCATCTCTGTGGCATCGCATTCACACACAATATACAGACATAGAAGCACAGGTCTCTCCCCCTCTCCCTCTCTCTCTCTCTATGTCTGTCTCCCTCTCCTTGTTTTTTCTCAGTTCCTCACTGGGGAAAGGTGTCCTCATGGGGTATAAAAAGGCCTCAGGGGATTTGTCTTAGTGCAGAGTGCCACCTTGTTGTCAAGACTGCAATGACACATTTCTTTCAAAGCCACTCCTGACAGACACAAAAGAAATGTCATTTTACAATGCATTGTAACATCAATGCAGTGCGTACATAGATGATTTCTACGATATCCCTTAAGATGAAAAGAGAGGAGGTGGACTGGCTGGGGGCCAAGCAAATTCTGACACAAGAGTGCAGTAGTTCAGATATGGCCTCCAATAGCTAATATGCCAGTGGCTGGATCTCCATCTCTGACATGTACAACTTTAACCCATTAACCTGATTTTACAAATTCAGTTTTACTGTATTATAATTAGGGCTAATATGTTGTATTTCTCTATAAAACATTAAAATAAATAATCATGCAACATGTCTACACTGTACAAAGCTTTTGCTTACTCCAGCCTACATACATACATATAAACGGGGATTAAAGAACTAGTGTCAACATTTGACTTGCGACTTCATTTCACATCAAATGAATTGTCCTGAATTTTAAATGTCAAGGTAATAACTTGTGGTGGTGTAAAGTGATTTGTGAAGACAACGTGTATAACTGAGGCATCAGAATCATGAGATGATTACTTATAATACTTTAATATCATTTTTGGAGTCTGAAAAAACATATCTGTAGCATATAAACACAAGTTAATGTTAGGATGCCAGTAATTAATTAATTAATTAATTAATTAAGCAAAATATCATGGGAAGATAAATTATCATTTAGCATAGGTAATGATAAAGCTATATAGAGAATAGTCAAGAGCATGACATTAACCTCAGCATTACTGCTGTTAAGCAGTCAGAGACATTAAAAGTATGTATACTGGTAAGAACACATAGTGTTAATGGGAAAGCCTATCTCCTCTAAAGGAGGGAACACAGTCTATACACTGGGTCAGTAATATGTTTGTTAATGTGTGAGAGAGCAGAATCCAGGCAGCAGGGTCCTTGTCACAGCATTTTACTGGATGACGAAGTTAATTAAATGAGGAAACACAGGATGAAAAGACATGAAATGGAGGCAAAGTCAGGAAGGACCGAGGGGTGATTGTTAACAGGACATCTGGCACAAGCTTGTTTCTCTCTGGGAGAAGGCAGAAGGGAGGGGGAGGCAGCAGCCATAAGTACTTGACCTTCCACTTGTCTGACTGGCAAACTCACACACACAAAATCAAACTCTAACTAACACACACCAACATACAACCACATACATATGCAAAAGTGTACGCGTTTTGTGTGCGAACAGATTCCCAGAGAGCAGAGAGAAACAGTGTGAAGGTGAACAACATGGCCGGCAGGGTGCTAACACGTCAGAGACGGAGACCAGAGGATGAGATCACTGTCCCGCCTATGGGCTGTAATGGCAACGGGAGCCTCTCTTGCATGCACACACACACACATAAAGAAAAACACATGTGCACGCACTTGAAAACATAAACATACACACATTCAGCCTCACAGTGTCTCTGGGAGTATGCAGTCAGTGTCTGCTCCTGCTGCATATGTGGCCCCATGCATAAACAATGTGCCCTGAGAGACAGTGGAGTGATACTATGGCCCTTAGCACAACTCCCATGAGCCTCTCTGCCCCCTTCATAACCACTACCAGTCTCTCTCTCTACCTCCGTCTCTCTCTTTTATACACTCCCTCTCTCCCTCACACACAAACACACACAGGCAAATGAACAGCGGGAATCTACACAAATGAAAAAAGGAGTAGCAAAGAGAAATAGAGGCACATAGTGGTAGGAGAAGGTATGCATAAAATACTGCTTACTGCTTACTGACAAGCTCACTTGGAGATATGTGGATGCTCAGTGCACATGTATACAGTAGCGATATACAAGCACGCACACATACACACAGCGATATACAAGCACACACACACACACACACACAGGCACAAACAATTTAGAAAAACCTAAGAGAAACAGATGTGCGAGCTCCCATTGTGAGATTACATGTAGATAATAGAGGATACCTGCTGTAAGCGTACATACAAGGTACTGCTGTGTTTGTATTGTTAGTGCTCGATTCTCGCCATTGCTGAAACTAAACTAAACCACATACACTGACAGCAAGCACAAGAATGTTTGAAAGATGTCAAATCAAAGTGATAATCTTCCACAGTGTCATGTAAATACATTTCATTCTTGCTACATCCCATTGCAAACTATTCTAACATAATACTGACTCAACTTTTGGTCACTTAATTTTCACCACATTTCTTTCACTTTTGCTGCTATAAACATCTGGTATCAGGTTGTTCTTTCATGAGAAAAATCCTTTTGGTGCACAGGAGGACATGCATTTTAAATTTTCAGCAGCGGCAACAGCAGTTTGATTGGAATAAACATAAGACGAAACGGGTGGTTAGCATTTGCTAGCCACCCATCAGGTGGGTGGTTGCTGTAGGAGGAAAAAAGTGCCACCAACAGAAACTCATACGTGAGTAACTTTGCGGGAAAGTGGTCTCCTGGAAGCGCAAACCAAAAACATTTTAGCAAAGACTATATATGACATGAGCAAGTTTTTGAGGAAAAAAAAAAAAAGCAAAACTAGGACCTTGTGGGTTAAAAATAAGCATTAAGCAGACACACTTGCACAAGGTGGATGTGAAAATGACAAAACCTTCACATGAGGACACAAGTGTGCACTGTCAAATCAGTATTTTGGTTTTAAGTTAACCTATAACAGAGAGAGGGCAACCAAGGTGAGGATTAAATATATGGAGGTAAATTAAAATAGGAAATTTAAGAGAGTGAGGTGAGAGGGAGAGAGGTGTAGGAGTGGAGGGAGAGAGGGAGAGAGACACAGGGAGTAAGTTGGCGAAACAAAGAGGACTGTCCTCGGTATTACCAAGGAGATAATTGAGATATGCAACTCTTGACAAAATGTGCTATTTCACTGGAGCTGGGAAAAAAAAACAGAACTGGGGGGAGGGGGAGATGGGGAGGAGAGATAGAAAAGAGGGATGGGGTGAATAGAGGAGAGAAGGAAGTCTAGAGGGAGGTGACAGTGGTGTATGTGGCTGTGCTGTCTGTCTGACCTGATTGCAAATAAGCGAAGGAGCTCTGCCGCGGCCCAGAAGCACTTCCTCATGCACACAACTCCTCTCTCGCACAAACACACACAACCTTCCCCTTTAATAAGACTGCTTAATGGTGGCTGTACACACACGCCAAAGCAGTAAAATGTGCACGTGTGTGTGTTTGTGTGTGTGTGTGTGTGTGTGCGTAAGGATATGTGTAACTGGTGAAGAAGGGGACAAGGAGGAGGAGAGGGGTTGCTGTAGTGAGACAGCAAGGAAAAGGGGGGAGAGAGAGAGAGAGAAACAGAGAGAGAGGGAGAGAGGGAGGGGAGGAGGGAGGGGCATCGGGTTGGGTTTCCGAGACGCATTTGCAATTTAAAACACGGTTTGGTATAATGAAAATGTAAAGCAGTGGTTTTATTTTATTCAGTGTGGCAGGTTCAGATTCCCAGAGAAGCTCCACTCGAGCAATCAGTCCATTAATAATTGAATTTTGTTCAGGAGCCGAGCGTGTTTGTGTGTGTGAGCATATGAGTGTGAGCATATGTGCGTGTGGCGTGTGTACACATATGTGTGTTATGAGTGTGTTGAAGTGCACGCGACAAACCTCTCTTCTCTTTCCAGCTGCTGACCCTAATATGAAGCAGCCAATTAAAGATCTTTATTTAATTGCTGGGCGACTCATCCTCGCTGCACACCGTCATGGTCTGCCAGCGACTGGCACTGTGGCACTGGGGCAGGGCCAGGGACACACACACACTCACACACTTACACCCATGCATATGCACACATGTACACACAATCTCATAGACACATGCATACACGCTAATGCAAGAATTTCCTTAATGATAATTCCCAGAGGAAAATGCCCTGATGCCCTGACGCAGACTATTTTAAATCCTACAGTAGGAAACAATATTTTGTTGCTTTGATATCAGCAAGAAGAATCATGTGAATATATGTATGAACCGCAACATACAGTATATTGACCCTCACGCTGCACATTAGATATAACCATGAAGAGCGGTGCAGAGAAATGTCAGTTATCTCTTCTTTTAGCCCTGGCTTGTCCTTCATCCTGTTCTCCTCATTGACTGCTCTTTCTCTCTCTAGGCCCGAACTTCTCTCCATCCCTCCTCTCTGCCCTAAATCGGGTCTCTCTCGTCACCCTCCCTCCTACATTTCTCTCTCCATTGCTATATCTCTCTCTCTCCCTCTCCCTGGCTGTCAGAGAGTATCAGATCAGTAGTTAGATCCATGGCCGAGGCCAAGCCGGCCTCTCTGCTCTCAGCACTCTACCACAACACATCATTACAGCTGACAGCAGGACTTCACAATGCACTGTACGCATACACACACACACACGCACACACAACTATGCATACACACACTTACAGTCATAGTTTATGTGCATGCGCTTATTCACACTATCACTCCCACATATATACGCACACAACCCCACTGTTATAAAGCATGAGGTTTGTACACATTTAATAGTAATTGTGCACTAAAGCTTCAACAACTTTTTTGCATGATGCATATTCACTAACACAGCTGTTTCTTTATTGCACAAAGAGTTTTTTACAGATGGCTTGGTCAGGTTTCATAAAACAGAGATTTAAAGTGGGTGGAGAAGGGGGAGGAGGGGAGATGGGGGATACCACTTCCAAAACCAACAGCAGCAGTATGCCAGCGCTGGCGGGAAGAGTTAGCCTCTGCATAACACTTCCAAAGAGAGGCATAGTCCCTCTTACAAGCCGTAAGGGCCAGCTGGTATGTGTGTATCTGAATGTGTATGCATGTGTGGGTGGATATGTTTTTAAGCCAGGCTGGGGACTTTAGAGCTCTTTTTAAAGTGGGGCTTACACGTTTCCACACAAATGCACGCACGCACGCACATTTGAGAATACACCTGAGAATACACACAATCACCATGTAGAACAACAAATCTAACACTTCACCCGCTTTGATCGGCTACCCAAACACAAGGCAGGGGTTGGGGGTAAGAGGGTTGTGGGGGGCAGGTGGGTGAGTGTCTATGGGAGGGGAGTTACTGAAAAGATTTGGGATATGCTGCCCGAAAAAAAAAAGTGCCCACTTCCCTCCCCTCTGGTTAGATGACAGGAGGAGAGTAAAGGGAAAAACAAAACACACTAATCTTCTGGCTTCGCAGGAAGCCACAAAGCATCATTTACACAGCGGAGTTAACAGGAGAGCACCAGGCTTCCTGATTTGCAGCGAGCAGCCTTGTTCTAGATAGAGATATTCAGACTGTCAGTATAAACTGCTTCTGTTTTCGTTTTGCATTTATTTCAATGCCAGACTCAGGGCATAAATTTTTCATCACCTGCTAAGCTATGAATAAAAGATTAAAAAAGGAACTGAGAGGGGAGTGGAGGGAAGGGAGAGAGGGACATAGAGAGAGAAAGAAAAGGAGAGAGAGAGCGGGAGAAGAAGGAGAAGAAGAAGGAGAGGTACAAAAAAGTCTAACAGATGTGGCGCATGCGGTGCAACGTGCGAGCACTGTGTGCATAGTGAGAAGGTCTCACTCTCCCCTTTCTCTTTGCCCCCACATACCCAACTCCCCACTACCCCCCGCTCCCCCACCCTCCCTCTGCACCACCATCCCAATATACCTCTAGGAAGAGAGCAGTGGCTGCGGTGCAGGGTAAAGATGCTATAATGAGCAGGAGGCAGAGGAGCATCTCACCTTGGCTTTTTATAGGATTACCTGAGAGGTGAACTCTCTGCTCTGTGAGAGGATTCATCAGTACATCCTCTCTCTCCCTTCCCCTCAGTCTCTCTCTCTCTCACTCTCTCTCTCTCTGCCCTCAGCGGTCTTTGACAGGCAGGGCGAGAGTGAGATGTTGAAGAGCTGCCGGAAAATTCTCTGCAATACAGGGCTGACAGGTTCAGGTGGGGGTTAAAGAAGGGAGAAAGAAAGAGGGATGGAGGGAAGGATGAGGATATGCACAGATAGGTAAGGAATGCATCTAAGTCTCTCTGTAATTCTCTCTTTCTCTTTCTGTTGAGTTTATGAAGCTGTACATCCCGCTTCATATGGACTAGGACTGTTAAATCCATATATACCTCACACCATTACCCCCGCTCCGACCAGCAGAGCCATACCCCGACAGTATGCCACTTGTATTATGAGGAGGGCTGGTGCCACTTGCATAAGCTATGAAAATCCTCATTTTTAGTTACAGATAATATACATGGCATTTTCTAGCCCAGTTGTAGTTGAATACACCAGGAAAGGAATAGCATGAACGCACAGGTAACAAAACACACACAAGGAAGTGCACACATACACCTTACACCAATTGACCCAATCATACAGAGTATAGTCTTAGGAGACAGGTACATGGAAGCAGTGTTGTACACTGAGTGTGCATCATGTCCAATGTGTGAGAGTGTGTGTGTGTGTGTGTGTGTGTGTGTGTGTGTGTGTGTGTGTGTGTGTGTGTGTGTGTGTGTGTGTGTGTGTGTGTGTATGCATGTGGGTGTGTGTGTGTGTTTTAGGGTGATCAGGTCTGCAGGGAGTAAGTGTGAGCTACACTCAAGACACATGATCAAAATCACCACTTATACAGATAAGCAGTCGCAGCACTCCCACTCAGCACAGCATCCCCATAGTTGTACATATATGCATACACAACCAAAGAGATGCAGTTATATGACCTTGTCTCAAAATGTAAAGAAATTATTGCTAGACTCACCTGAAATATATACATTACATTGACACAGAGAAAAAGAACACCCACAAGCTATGCTGTTTGTGACCTCATGCACCAACACACATTCACACAAGCAAGTATATTTTGTATAAACATAAACATAAACCCAGAAGGTTGCAGTGCATGTATGTGCAGGGTGAAATTCATCTCTGGTTAGAGTAGAGGTAATATATCCCACCAGGACCTGTGTTCCTCGTAGCAATTTAAAATAATTATTGTGAGACCTGATGCTAGACGTCAGCCCCAGCTTTCTGCATCTAAATGAGACTATGTGCGTGTGCATATGAGAGCGTGTGTGTGTGTGTGTGTGTGCGTGTTCCCCTGCATTTTAGCGGAAACCATGTTGAAGACCCAAACTAGCCCAGAAAGCCTCCTGCACCTCTGCTGTACTTGTGTTTTATGCTATTGAGGAAAATGGGTGTGATATTTTTACTTCAAGGGCCTTAAAATACTCGCTTAACTGAAAATAGCGACCTGAAGAACTGCAGCCTTATTGAAAAGAGTGCGATGAAATCATAATGATAACTATTAGAGTTCTGACATTTACTGTCAAATTAAAGCGGAAATATTTAAAGAGCACAATTTCACAGGATCTGTAAGTTTCTGAAAATACAACACATCTATGAACCTGTGTCTGTTCATCAGCAGGCATTCAACCACAATCCACTATGCTCTCATCATTTTGAGTTCTTAGACAGGAAGTGCAGGTATGAATGAGGTGTGGGAGGATAACAACACGAAGGCAGTGCTGTTCAGTATCGTGTCTCCTCTTAACTCTCAAACCACTATGCTGCACTGACACTGGTTTGACGTAAAATTTCCTGAACTCCAAACAGTGACGAAAAAGGATTATTTGTATTTCTTGAAGTGAAATTTGGAAAGCTGACTCAGTGAGAAAAAAAAATTTTAACAGGTGCTATCAGTTTGCCCCTCACACCTCCTGCCCATTCGCCTCCTGTCTTTTCCTCATATCACCACATACTCACCACCTTTCTATCTCACCTCCTTCTCTTCGATTCCCCTTGTCACTCTCCTTGTTACCCCTTCCCCCTCTACTCATTGGCACCCATTGTCACCCTCTTCCTCCCTACTCCCTCATTTCTTCTATCTGAATCTGAACATTTCTCATTCTCCTTTGCTACGATCTCAGGCCAAACACTGTAAGCCCTTCCTCCAACACCATCTTCTCTCAGTCAGGGATAAGGGTGAAGGCCATGCCAGGAGGAGTTGGCATCAACCTGTCACCCTACTATTCCCGCTTCCTCCTTCTGCCAGCCTGTTTAATCAAATTACCCCCCTCACCCATGCACACACAAGTCCATTTCTCAATCAACTTCCCTCTCTCCCTCTGCTTTCCCCTTCTTCTTCTCCTTTCCTAAACATTGTTCCATTTGCTCTCTTTATCCGCCAGCTCCCCACAGAGAGTGTAAAAAAATATACTGGCAGAAAATGTGTGTGTGTTTATATGCCTTTTTTATGTTTGTGTGCCGCAATGCCTTTGCTTGTGTATATGTGTTTGTGATTGCAAACAATGCATCACATCACACTGTAACAATGGCTGAGGCTGCTGTTTCATCTTAATTAAATTTCCCTCCTCTTTTCTGCTTCCTTCCTGTGTGCCCGCTTGCCCACGCTCCAAATGTCAACAAGATTTGGGCACATGGAGTGGCATCTGGTGCCACATCACCCAACACACATGGATACAAAAAACCTCACAGCATGCCGAGTTAACCTGGAGCGCTGCCAAGCCAGCAGCTACTTGCTAGCTAAGTGCCACAGTGCCAGTCAAGTGCCCGTTCGGCTGTGCGCCCACCCGCATCACTGCATTGCGCACACACTTACACACGCTGGCACTTTCAACCCCCAATGGCACCAGGCGATGACAGGGAGACAGAAGGGCCTTGCCTTGCTGAGCCGCTCCCTGCCCCAGCACATACTGTACAGCTCCCTACCTAACCCCAGAGCCATACTGTATCTCCATACCATCACTGGCAGTGATGCTAAAACACTCAAAAGTGTATATGTGGTTGTTACAATGTAGCATGGCCATACCAGCTCCCCATGTGTCCCCTTAAATAATACAAAAAAGTGTAAGCATACATAAGGGCCATGCATTATGGCAAGGAGACACACACACATGCCTTTTACCACTGAAGCACTAAAATTTTAATATACATATAGCAATGGATTCAGGAATATAGACAGAGTCAAAGAGACAGGGGATGACAATGGTGACCTTGAGTTCAGAGAAGAGATATAAGATCAATCAGAAGAAGAAAAAAAATATTTAAATAATTTGGTCGATAATATTCATATTCCCCTAAAAACACCAGTGCAGATTTAATTCAGGGAATGCGATTTTTCCTTCACCTCCCAGACTTTCTCAGCTCTCCTTCATGCAAATTAGAGTTGACTCTCAATTACGGTCCATCTCCGTGTGCAGATGACAGTGTGAAGCAGGCCCAAATAAAACACATCAGGCTTTTCAAATAGGCTGGTTCAGGACCACTGAGCAGCCAACAGTGCCAGCCGGCCAACTCCATATACAGCCATGGCTGAGCTCAAGGAAACTAGAAAGCTAGCCACGCTGCCTGAGCCTAACATATGCTCTATTGCAATCCGTGTCACTCTTCATTTGCCTGTTCCTCCTCCTTGGTCTAGGCGGCTCTAATTCTCTCATGTGAATTGTGCGACTGCTTTTCTCTATGGTGTCTAAATGCTGACCCGCTCCATATTGCCACATCTTTGACTGAGTGAAGTTCATGACAGGAAAGAAAGTTAAGAAGGAGCATTGCATCGTAGCCCATTTGTACATTTAGACTGCACTAATTTGGCTCAGTTTTGAAGCAGTGCGTATATGAAAACAGATCCAGTCAAGCAGGCAGTGGGAAACACAAAAATGGGCCTTGGTAGCTGAAAGCAATGAACTAAACAGAATATCTATTGACTTGTTTGTGAAGGAAATGTGCAATGCTATTTGTCTGGTGCTTGTCTTTCTATTGAGTGAGATAATCAGAGAGTGATTATTTGATGTAGGAAAACACACAACCTCATTCAGTATCTGCCCGTTAAGATGTGAACATACAGAACTCAACAGCAGAGCTTTTCATCTGCACATGAAGTGATGCATTGTATGTTTGCTTTACCAGAGGTATTATTTTCAAGTACACGCGCAGAATATTAAGAATGACAGACAGGTAGTGGCGGTGGTGGTGGTGGGATGTGCATCGAATGACGTTGAGCTTTATGTGGGTGTGTATACCTGCAAACATGTGCAGGTGTGTATGTTTGTGCACCTTCTGCAGGAAACCCACTCAGGGTGTAGCCTTTAAAGTGGGTCTAAAGAGTCTGTCTAGATCTGTGTAGTCACTCAAACAGCAGAGACAAAAGCAACTGCCTTCTGCTGTGCCAGCTTAGTGTAGGCAGGACAGGCTGAGGGGTAAAAGAGAGTTCATTAAGAGATTCCAAGGCACCTGAAGTTCATTTGTCTGCCTAAAGCATCAAAACAGGATAATAAGGACAGGGAAGGAGGGAAGAGGGAAGAGGAAAGAGCAAAGAGTCATGTCTTTGTTTTTCCTCTCTTGAACAATTCTCTCCTTTAAATACTAAAGTCCTCTCATCCTTATCTGCTACTTGTCTGTAAATTCCAATATGAAAAATGTCTTAATGTATTCCAATGTCAAGGTTTATGTGGTACAATGCAGTACAGCTAAGGGAAATAAAATTACTCCAGAGGAATTATTTTCATCCGAACCACTACTGGTCACTTCCTTTTTGCTGTCCATTACAGGCGTGATGATGATGTTTTGAAGTAATATAGAGTTCAAAATATTTTCCCAACAGCATATACATGGATGTAATGAGATGACAAATCTATGCCCCACAGCATCATCACAGTGCTGAGAACATTTTGCAATAAGCGATGTAACAGGTGCGTTTAGGAAAAAAAAATAATAAATTGCCACTGTCTGCATCTAGCCATTGCATAATTAATGGGGTTTAACTGTCATTTAGTTTCTGTTTCTGGCTTCCCTCGCTCATTGTAGTTTTGTACCTGTGTGTGCACTCCTGCCCCTGCCTTGCATATGGCCAGTGCTAAGGCTAATAAATATGCTCTTATAATCCTGCTGCTGGTGTCATCCAAGTGTCACTCGTAGACATAAGGCAGGGTGACAGTGGGGCGCCCCTTGTAGTGTGTGTGAGTGTGTGTGTGATGAATTCGACTTTGCATGGATGAATGCATGGTTGTGAGTTCACGGTGAGTGTTCGTGAATGCGTGTTATTTATTATTTGTGTGTGTGTGTGTATCCTAAATTGTGTTGTGTGTGTATGTCTGCAGGACTGATTAAGACACACTCTTCTCTGGTGTGTTGGGACACCTGGTCTTAGTGGGAAAATGGGCTGTGGGCCACCAGGGCAAGAGGGTAGGCAGAGAGAGAGGCAAGAGGAGGCAGGAGGGAGGCAAGGTGAGCTACAGGGAAACACTGTCATCCACTTCCGTACCAAAAGGACTTTTAATTTAGCCACAGTCAGATCAGACCAAGGCACATGGCATATAGTGGAGAGTCTCGTCACTGCCAAGATATTAGGTAACCCCCAATTGGGCAAAGTGACAACACACAAATAAATATACTGTATTAACACACACATACGCATGCCTCATTCAAGGCCAAGAAAAACAACAGTGTGTATTTACCACATAGTGTTCTTGACCCACGTTGAATCCAAGTGGCCCTAACATCACGACCAAAGTTAATGCAGCATACATTGTTGTAAAACAGCTCACGTAACTTCTTTTAATTATAATCCAATAAAACATTTCTGAAAAGCTGCATAGTGGAATGGCAGATTTTATCTGCAAAGGCAGGACAAACGAACTTATGTGATGAGTTTTTTTTTTAGAGTGCGTTCATATATATATGAACTGAAACATTATGGTTATGTCTCACCCTGGGTGCATTGCATAAACTAAAACTGAATTTTGGTGTTGATTTTTTCTTTTTTTGTCCAAATGAATTTACAGAGAACAGTAACATGAACATCACTTCTTGCTTTGTTCATTGGAGCTCAATATTTCCCTATAACCTCATTTTTTTCAACACTGCTAGCCAAGCTGTTTTTGTGTGAAAGCACTGATTTACATGCACTTCACTATGCAACCTCATTGGCTTTCTGAGGTCACAACAGTTGCAACAAGAGGAGTGTTGCTATACTTGTTGCTACATATCAGTTATGTCTTTATTAGTGTGCATGGAAACAAGTTGCAGACTTGGGGTCCATAGCGCCAGTGGACATTTGTAACGCATGGCAATGACTGTACACAGTCTGAAACAGAGATCAGGCCAGGACACAAGCGTAGACAGAATGCAAGAGGTTCACACTGCATGCACACACACATACACACAAACAGACATCACATTCACAGTAAACATAAAAAAAGCCTAAGGCAGCTTGCAAGAATGAAGTAACAAAGCTAAGCAGGAATGGCAGTTTTCTTGGTGTCTGCTTAGACTTAAAGTAATTGCCGCATGTCTGTCATTGCCGACGAAGGCGAAGAAAATGTCTTCCTCAGCTGCTCCCCTGCCTGTTTTGTTCGCTGCACTTGTGTAAAGTGGGAGAAAATAAGTGTCATTCAATGAATGCAGCTATTCTTCCCATGACAGCTTCATATCTGTGAGTTGGGGGGAGGCCATCCTAAAATCCTCCTTTCTACTGGTTACGCCTTTGACAGGGTGTTTAAAAAAAGGCCCCACCTCTTTGTCCAAGCATGGGTGAGCACGCACACACATATATAGACATGCACACACACCTACGTCCCACTCTAATAAGTTTTTACACACCCACTCAACAATGCACAAGGACTAACATTCACACACACACAGACAAATGCACAGAGAGCGCAGTGAAGGGTGTCTGTGCTGAGTGAATGGATGCCCTTTTTAACCCTGCTCAGCAAGTATCCCTGTGTTAATACAGCTGATTAGATGTCTGAGAGAGAGAGGGAGAGGGACAGAGAGAGCAAGACAGAAACAGAAATACTGCTGAAGAGTCGAGAGTGGAGTGAAGGGACTTCCCTATGTTCTTACAACTATACCTGCCTGTCTGTCAATCTATCTGACCCTGTGTTACACTTACTCTCAAGCTCTTTCGCCCTCACTTTCATATGCAGCAGGCAAATGGGTCAGTTGCTATGGCAACAACTGAAAGGCCAGGGATCTTCTAGTCTACGAAGAAAAGTGGGGGAAGTCGTCGACGCCCCCCCAAACCTCACATACATACACATTCAAGTCAACGGTGAAGTGAGAAAGAGAGAGATGGCTTGTACCGGGTGGTTCAAATAGGTGATCGCCACAATAACACATAAGGACACATGCATGTGCACGCACACACACACACACACACACACACACACACACACACACACACACACACACACACACGTCCTCATAAGGAGGCCAGGACGGATGGACGACTCAACCTAACCCAGGCAA
Organism: Rachycentron canadum; assembly: GCA_038496675.1. Lineage (NCBI taxonomy): Eukaryota > Metazoa > Chordata > Actinopteri > Carangiformes > Rachycentridae > Rachycentron > Rachycentron canadum. The sequence continues at coordinate 15,881,086 of CM076654.1, forward strand.
CGAAAGTTTACTTTCCATTTAAGTGTTGTTACTTTTTATAGCCACAGCCATGATCATTTAAATATATCAAAGTAGAAAGTTGCTCGGCATTAAATTGTTCATAAGCAGGTACTTTGATGTACTTTTGTTGTTTTGTTTTGTGTTGTTTTTGTTTTTGCATACATGTTGTACTAATGGCAGAATACGGTCATGGCATTTTTCCCAACCACCTTCAAAGTTTGGAAACAGTTCATTGCGTAACTGTAAAGATTGTGACCTTTTGACCTCCCCAAGAGCCTATGGCCCACCCGGGCACTGTTCTTTCCTGTTCTGTGGAGGTACCCCCGCTGATGGCGCACTCCCTTGAATATTTCAATCCCTGAAATATTCATTCGTTGCACTGAGATGATGAGAAAAGAAGTAAGGGATGGGGCTGAACCAGTGATGGAGGGAAGGACAGCAATAAGGGGGAAACAAAACAAGAGAGAAGGGGAGGGAAGAGTTTGAGAGAGTTTCCATTGGTTCATAATGTCAGCTGTGTTTGTTGAAGCCTGACCCACGAAATCAAACCTGGGGAAGGATCCATGACTGGTCTTTGGCATTATGGCATTATCTGATATTACTTTATATTGTACTAAACTTAGTGACAGAGAGAGTGAGAGAGAAAGATTGAGAATAAGGGAGAGGGAGAGAGAGAGAGAGAGAGAGAGAGAGACCCCTGCGGCTCACACCCTGACGTGTATGTTACGCTCTATTAAATTAGCATGAGTCCAATATTAAAATAATAACATTTACCTCTACAATAAATGCTTTGGGTCCCAAAATCAATACTTCTACCCTATAATGGCAAAGTATCATTACAAATAATAAGAGCAAAGTTGTTGCATTATATTGAGCATTTAAAAAAAGCTCAGAAGGGCATGCACATATAGATTAAATAATTTCATTTGAAATGTCACAGATTCCCATAACAGTTAATAGAGTTACATTGTTAATGTGATTTTTTTTTTTTTTTTTTTGGTGTTGGGTTTGATGACAAAGAAAGTATGAGGAAATGCAGTGATAATGATACAGTAATGAAAAAGGAGGAAAAAACACAACATTGTGAGCTCTGTTTATAACATTAATGAAATGTGTCTCTTAAGCTATAAGACTGAAAAAAAGGTAAGCCAAGGCTACCTTGCTAAGTAAAGGTTTACCTTGTGCTTAATTGCTTGATTGAAGCATCCTTCATAAGCACAATTAGAGATTGTACTAAAGACACATATCTCTGCATCCACAAAGCAATCCTATTAGTGTACACTAAAAAAAAAAAAAACATATTCACTGATCGAATCAGAGAAGAAAAATATGTGATTGAGGTGCACATATGAATTAGTGGATCCCGCTAAAAAGGACTCAAATGCCAGAGTGGAGTTATTATTGTATCATCTTTGAGTTTGTAGAGCTGAGTCTAAAGGTGAGAACAGAATTGTGAGGAACTATAGAGCTGAATTGTGAAGGCCCCTGTCATGCTATCCATGGCCTTATTGGATGAGCCACTCTCAAGGTACTCAGTCTCCATTCAGAGCATGAATCAATGGCTCCTGATTAGATTTCGGGGGGTTACTATGCTGTTTTTGTTTGTTGTGACATCTTCCCTCGCTTTGTGAGGTCTCTGTGCTCCTGTCTGACAAAGGAACCACCTCCTCTGATGGAGGAAGAGAGAAATGGGGAGACAGGAACTGGGGGAGGAGGGGGGATCATTGAGAGAGACCGTCAAGGCTGTTTCTTGTCGTTCTTCGTTGTATTGTGCTGTTGTGTGCAAGCGTAAACGTGAGCGTTTGTGTTTTCATGTATCAATCCTGGCGTGTGTGTGACCACGTGATGGTACAAAGCATCTGCAGTTACAGAGCACTCATTGAATATTCGCTAAATATGTATCAGCAAAGAGTGTGTGTGTGTGGTATAAATTGAAACCTGATTAATTTTTTTCTCTGCATGTTCCTGCTCCTATTAGTCAGTATTTTGTTCCTGCCCCTCAACTCTATTCAGCAGAGGACTTAGGAAATGAAAGAGGACCATGATGAAAAAAGGGAGACATTTGCAAGCGATGAAGGCTCCCAGGTTTACAAGCATTCATGCAGGTCAGATTGACATCCCGTGTTATCTTCGATGGCTACTTCAAATGGGGAAAGTCCAAACAGGACGCTAAGCTGAGTGAAAGCAGCTCTCCACATGCCTCACTCTTTGACTGCATGAGTCCCATGTAAAACTGCTCTGCCGTTCAGTGCACATTATACTGCAAAATTGTCAATAAAGGAAATTTATAGTGAGAAATGTTTACCAGAAGCTGTTTGAGAAAATATATCCCACTGCATTCCAGCCAAGCCAAGGCCAAGCCTCACAGCTATCACAAGTAAACTGCCTATGTGATAAGGGGCTGAAAGAATCCGATAAGCTCTAAATCTAAACAGGGCCAAAGCATCTGCCTTAATAATAAATGTGCCATGCTAAAAGGTTACTTGAACTGCCGAATTCAAATTTAATTGAGGCTGTGTGTTGAATAATTAATCTTTTTCCCAGGGAGCACAAGGCGTACTGGACAAGCCAACGCTGAGAGCCCAGAGATACACAGAGAGAAAAGGAGAGAGAGACGGAAACAGAGGCAAAGATGGAGGGAACACAGTGAGGAGGGCTGCGCCAGCCCACGCCACCATCCCATGAACCCTGCCAGAGCACGACCCACTATACAACACAGTCAGGGCATGATGTCATCCGCCACATCATCACCCTGGTAACCAGCCTACGTATGCGTGTTTGTGTGCAGAAGGGAATAAAGAAATCAACCTTTCAACAACCGAGCACAAATAGGAGAGTGTGAAAAAGGGCAAAGGCAGAAAAAGAGGAAGGAATCAAAGCATTAGCAGAAAAAAAAAAAAAGCACCATGAAATGGTGGTTGGGATTTTTGTTGTTATTACTGTTGTTGTTGAGGTACAAAGCCAATATAAAGAGGAGCGTTTAACGTCTGTCTTTAATGTTTGTATCAGTTTGCTCCTCTCTCATTCTCCTCCTCCTCTCCTTCCTCTGTAGGTATTTCAGTTGGAGGCGTCTCCTTAGATCTGTGCCTTTTAATGCTGACTGCCGCAAATCTTTTGAGGCCGACTACAAAAGCAAGCTGGCAGTAAACTTTTCCCCCTGAAGGAGAAAGAGAGGAGTGCTGTTTGGGATAGCTCCACTCTGGGGAATCTCCTCCCCACCAGGGCTGATCTGAGGGTGCCACTGCCCCTCCTCTGCCCTGACTGGCCCCCAAACTCTCTCACACACACACACACACACACACACACACACACACACACACACACACCTGCGACAGCTGAAGAGCATGTGTGTATGTTCACTGATTTTCTCTAGTGCACATAGATGAATAAGTAAGGTTGCGTTTATGTTTTTTTTTGTTTATCATGTGCCTTGCTGCATGCAATACAGCAAACTGCATATGTAAACACAGTATTGTACATAATTGTAATGGTTGTATTGCAACAGTGCTGTCAGGCAGCAGCAGTTCTGGTCTTCTAGGTTTTCCCCCCTCCATCTCTCTCTTTCTCTCTCTCTCTCTCTCTCTCTCTCTCTCTCCCATCAGCCCTCTCTGGGTATAAGGCAGCTCCCCTCCATTGTTGATCTGACTCTGGGCTCTACATTGCTGAGGTGGCGGATTGTGGCGGAGAGATGCCTCTGTCAGGAACGTGCTTATCCTCTCGCTCTAGCCACCCTCTTATACATAAAATATCAAACATCTGAGGGACAATATGCTGACCTGCTGTGACCTCCACACATGCGTACGCACACAAAAGGGACACACTCACCCACATGCACACAGGCGCACACAAACACACACACCCCCCTGGAAAACGGAGAGACACACACACACACACACACACACGTGCACAGATGAATGCTGGCATACAGTGACACACACACAAATGCTCAGAGAGCTCAATTCGGCTCACATCCCCCACTCGTACGTGCTTTGACTTTTTTCCATCACCACCGCATCCCTCAGATGATGTATTTGCGACATCTGGCGGCGCTCACTATATTCATGGGTACTGAGATACAGCGAGTGTAGGAGGGAAAGGGAGAGCAAGAGAGAGATAGATAGAGAGAGAGAGAGAGAGAGCTAGAGAACGTAGAGAGAAAAAGAGCCATGGTTGTCTGAGATGCTAGAGCGACTGAGGGAGAGCAAAAAAAAAAAGAGTGGGGTAGAGCAAGGGAAAGGACCCCTTAACTGCAGGACATAGTTGGACAGATCCATTGGCAAATATACTGTGAGTTTCACACCGTAAAGCCGCAAGCACCTCGAATTCCACAGCAAAAGGCTTGGGTACCCCCTAGTGGGCGCCCAGCGGCAATCTGGCCCTTTTGGCGCTGTGGGGGTGCTGCGGTGGGCTGCCATGAATCCATAGGGGTCAGAGGTCAGTGTTCTTGAGTTGCAGTGACATCATAACAATGGGACACTTCTAGAGCCTCAGAAACACAAGCTGATCCATTCTGCTTAGGCTAAGGCACCAGGCCCCTCTTTTCCCACACATTCACACCCTCTGCCAGACAGGCTAGAGAGGGAGCAAGAGAGAGAGCAGAGGGGTGAATGTGTAGGCCTCACCCCCCAAACCCACCAACCTCCAACCCCCATCTCTCTTTCTCTCTCTCTCTCTCTCTCTCTCTCTCTCTCTCTCTCTCTCTCTCTCTCTCTCT
>CM076654.1:15885807-15899789 GCA_038496675.1 Rachycentron canadum
CAAATGTTATCTAAACATGCCATGGATTAATATAGATTTGATACTCTGAGTCCATTTGTGTTTCATTAATATGTTCAGTTTATTTTATTTTACAAAGGGGGTCTATTGAACAGCAGAATAAATCATATCAGGCTTTGGAAACATAGACAGTTCCTGTTAGTAGGATCAATTTATTGCTGGTTTTATGTCTTGATAAGAAGTAAGAAGTAAAAATACCTGATCCAGTTGAGGTCAACTATTTTTTCGTGCTCTTTACAGTAATAAAATGTAATATTCAATAGGGAACACCTATGTTTCTTTTTCTTATAATGCAGTTCTATGATCGTCCTCCTGGAAATGCACTGTACATTTGTTCTTTGATGAAAATCCCTCCCATTCGATCTCTTTCTCTCTCTCTCTCTCTCTCTCTCTCTCTCTCTCTCTCTCTCTCGCTCTCTCTCTTTCTTTCAGAGGCTAGATTAAAAGAGATGGCTTAATTCTGTCTAATTATCTACCCTTACCCTCTCCCTGCTTTCTCCCCCTCTTTTTTCTCTCTCTCTCTCTCGCTCTCTCTCTCTCGCTCCCTATATCTCTGTGTGTGGATACTAATTAGCTGATGTGAATTGTATCTCCTATACAAATAGACTGTGCAATTATGTGAAAAAATTATATTCCTGCCTTTTAAAACATTACACAGTATGATCTTGAAATATTTCTTTCCCCCATGAAGGTAGTAAAGAAATAATGCAGCGGTGTAACCGTCTTTGCTGTGGACCAATCAGCACTATCATACCATGACTGATGATATTCATCACAGATTATCAAATTGCTCAGATAATTGCAGGACATAAAGGGAAAGCCTGGTGTAAATACCCTAAACACTGAACGGCACTGTTAACTAAACCTACAGCATTACTGCAATCTCAACATTAGAAGAACATTTGATTCATCACTCTGACTGTATTAGCTCAACAATAAACAATACATTTTCACTCACATGTTCATTTGCTTTATGTAATAATATTGCAATCTGTGTGTGTGCATGTGTTTGTATGTAAGCGTGCATGTGTGCATGCACGTTACATAAGCAGAAATCACATTAATGAGATCATACACTGGTGTTGAAAGTGCTAATTAGTTGCCAGGCTGAGGGTGAGGAAACTAGGCAAGGATCCTAGTGACTTCAACCATTGTTTCCTAATCCCCTCCACACATTCATAATTCATTCCATCATGGACGGCGATGATACAGCGGCGCTCGTTTTGTCTCTTTTTCTTTCTCTCTGGTTGGGGAGATGATGGTTTTCTTTTTTTCCTCTCTCTCTTTCCTTCTTGCTGTGAGGTTTCACTGCGATCATAATAAAATGTGCGAGTGAGGGATGTTCGCCTCGGGACCCAGCTGTCGGGCCACTTTGACAGCTTCATTTGTGGTGTCGCTCTTTGATCTTTCCTGTCACTGATATCCAACGCCACTGAACATACATTTGCCCCCCAACCCAAATAAATAAATAAGTAGTGAACTGTGCAGTGCAGAGCCAAGCGAGGCAAGGTTCTCTAGCTAGATGGCTGTTTGCTACGTCTGCTGTGAACTATCTTGCCTCCACCCCCCCTTTGCTCTCCCCTCCACCGCAGCGATGCACTGACACCCCCAGGGCTGATCCCTTTGTAAATGTTCTCTGACACACACCCACCTACCCACATACACACACAAATAAACACTCAGTCCTGTACAGAAATAACAGCAGAATCACTCCTAACACTAACTCCCTTTGCATATAGTGTATATTCCCAAAGTGCACCATTACTGCATGGAAGAGAATAAGAAAGAGAAGTGTTGTTAAGATGTGAAGAGTGAGGTGCAACACTAAACAAGAGACAGACAAATACGAATACACCTGGTATAATATTGTGATACAGACAAAAACAGAAAGCAGGAGGGAGAGCCGGAGGGGGGACTGATTGTGATCCGTGCTGTCAGGTCTGAGATGCTGAGATGACAGAGATATCAGCCATATCTGCTCTCAGTGATACAGATACAGAAAGACAGATATCAGCCCACGCTGGCCTCCCACTGCATGGACGCAACTACCCCAAGAGGAAGTAATGAGCTAACAGTTTTGAATGCCGTATGTTACTGTAAGTCAAATGATGTCTTACACTCAGATGAGAAAATTAGTTTTCTAAAAAACTAATTATGATCATTCCATCACAGAAGAAATTTGTTAATAAATAACTAATAAAACACTGGCTACCTATCTATCTATCTATCTATCTATTTATCTGTGATTGTTTATTTTCTGATGAGAAAGAAATGAGATATGCAACTTGTCCTGGTGTAGTTGTATGAACTCTGTTTTTCTACTGCAGCAATGTATTTTTACTGCTCACCTCAAACCCAATATTTTTACTTCGTTATAGATCATTTGTATATAGATGCTGCCGTTTTTCATTGTTTATCGATGCAAATGTTAGATATCTTCACAATTATTCTTTCAACTTCCTAAAATTCACCATTTGGAAAGTTTCAAAACCACCACCTTCAAACAAACCATGCACCAATGCATAAATTCAACAAGTAAAGGAATATTTTTATTCTAACATGTTTAGTCCCAGCTATGCTCAGATTATAACTCCTACACTCAGATAGATATGGACACAGTGTACATATAGGAGATCCTTGTTGAAATGCCTTTATAGTTGGCAGGTACTAAGATTACTGCAGGCGTTTTGACCTCTCTTCCAGGCATGTGGGTATCAAAACTACGGACCCTACAGACACCCACGAGGAGGAGGTGAGTAGGCCTTCCAAGACTGAGCAAAAGAAAGATAGAAGGAGAGAGAGATGATAGTGTAGCCCAACTTTCACTTCCAGGGATTTTTTTGTTAAGGATCTAACAATGAGTGTGTGTGTGTGTGTGTGTGTGTGTGTGTGTGTGTGTGTGTGTGTGTGTGTGTGTGTGTGTGTGTGTGCATGTGTGCGTGAGATGACAAGATGGAGAAGAGAAATAGAAAAGACAAGAGCAGTAAGGGACTCACCTTGAGAGAAAGTGAGGATGAGAGAGAGGAGGTAGTTGAGCCACCTTTAAACTTCCACTCTTTTGTCAGATGAGTGTAAGTACTGGATAGAGAGCTGGTGGAAGGCTATATGGAGAGCACTGGGAGAGGCTCACCTTGAGAGGAAGAGATGGAGGGTAAAACCTAAAACATTCAGAGTCCTTTAAAAGATTGTGTAATAAGCATAGAATGGATAGATACCAGTAAGGCGCATAGGAAGGATAACGGAAACAGAAAGGCCGCAGATGGAGGCTAACCTTGAGAACAGTTAGGGGCAGATGGAAGGTCTACCACACGGTGATAAGAAGGGCTCTTTTAAAGGGCTGGAAGAGGAACACTCAGACAGGAGGGCTAGGCAGGCTGACTGATTGCAGGGTACAGCCCAAGGGTCACACTCAGATTAAGTGAGGGCAGAGATACTGGATGCACACGCATACACACACATACCAGGCTGACAAGACCCACATATATACACAAAAACACCAACTCGTCCATTCACACAAACACACACACAAACACACACACACATACACACACATACACTTTACAACCCCCTGACCAGCTCTTCATCATTATAAGTCAAACTCAAGATGAAGAGAAGACAGATTACAAAACAGATGGAGTGATAGAAGGCCAGATAGGAAGAGACAGGACGGGGAGCCTCGACAGTAATCTAAATGTCCTCTCCTATGATTGTCATTGGCATTCTTATAGACTGGCATGTAGCAGTACAATATGTCAAATAATACCACTCACCGTTCAGTCTGCTGCAAAGGGTAGACCTGTTTCCATAATGTCATAGGGGGGAAAAACATCTAAAAAAGATGCTTCCAGCAAGCTTCATCCAAAGAATCCATCAAGATCACTAAATGTCTCCAGTGGCAAATTCAATCAAACAGACTGTTCTTAACAGTCATGACAAAGCAAAGATGCAGAGGAAAACAAAGATGTTTTTTTCAAGAAAAAGAAGGAGATAAAGAATTGATTTCTGCAGAGGGAATTCACCTCAGAAGAAAAATTCCAATGCTTTGCCTTTATGTTTCATTTTTTTCCTTCCCCTCCTTCCCTTTTTCTTTGTCTTCTGTCAAAAACAACTTGGGCTAACATTGCAAGCTGTCACATCAAGGCCATCCCCTGCATCTTACAAAGGGAAAAATTCTGCAGTTGGATGGAGCTGCAAAGCTCTCTCAGACACCCAACCATCGTTTACACACATGAGGTGTAAAGACTGAGGGAAAAAAGGCTTTTTCTATTTGAACCAGAGTTTGTGCCCTGAGGACAAACCCATTATGGCACAGTGAAGGAAGTTTTCCATGCAATAACTGAACAAATAGATATGGATGAAATGCTCAAGGTACTAGAAGATCTAAATTCTAACATTTTTAAGCTATTTAAAAAGAATGCACTAATTTTAAGCACTTAAGTGTTTTTCTCCCCTAATGATGACAGTGTCACATGATCATTATGTATCAGATACAGCAAAGAAGAATGCTTATCAACCAACTCAGAACATAGCTACAATGTAGCTGCAACATGATCACAACACAGTGCTGTAACAGAGTCTTTCATCATGTCTGAATGGACACACAAATACACAGACACACACACAGTCACACACACTTTCAACATCAGCAAATGCTTTCAACCATCAACATCACAGAAGCCAGATAAGTGTGCCCCCTCTTTTGCAACAACCACTGGGGAGGTGAGAGGCCTTGTAGTCAACATGCTAAAAGACTACTCAGTGATCAAAGACTCAGAAAAACATGACCCGTGATGGTTTCTCTGAGAAGATAGGAGAAAGGGGCCAGCCGGAGCAGGTAAAAAGAGAAAGGGTTGAAAGAAACATATAGTAAAAAGCAGCAGAGGCGGGGGAAACATGGAGTGAGAGCCAAAGAGAAGAGAGAGAGTGCAAGCACAGACCTTTATTTAATTTGGAAAATCTCCAGTAATTCATAATTACTGGAGATTTGATAAGTACGTGATATTTGATTCCCGAACGTGATGTTTCATTATGGTTCCACTTTCATCACAGACTCCTCATGTGTCAGTGCATTTGTTTAATCTGGAGCTGCTGTTGCACTAAAAAGTAAGGCTAGGCCTAGTGACCCAGCAAAATGTAAACATTGGCTGAAAATGACATCACACAAGAGAGGAAGTCAGTTTGGTATGTCAAAGCATTTACTGCAGCATGGTCTAAGAATGTTTTTATTACCCCAGTCTCAGGCGTAATGCCCTGTTAGCTAATGCTGGTGCATCAAACCATAAAACAACCAACAACTCATCTTGCAAATGGCAAGATAAAAAAAAAGTTATGTTCTTCTTTTTTATGTTCCTACCAAAAAGAAACACAAAATATCTTGTCATTTATGCCAAATGACAGTTAATGACTGTCTACATCTGCTGAAAATATGTTTTTACTTACTTGCAATTTTTGCTGATTTAAACAATAGAATAGAATGTGGAGGAGAGGAGTGGAGAGGAGTAGACAGAAGGGGAGAGAAGTGGAAAGGAGAGCAGAGCAGAGAAGAGAAGAGAAGAGAAGAGAAGAGAAGAGAAGAGAAGAGAAGAGAAGAGAAGAGAAGAGAAGAGAGGAGAAGAGAAGAGAAGAGAAGAGGGTTGATTCTAGCTGGAGTGTTCTCTCTGGCTGTCTATAGATTTGTCAAGGCAAGTGTCAAGACAAGTGCACCTCTGTGCTTACCTGTAATGGCACAGGGGCAGGAGGGCGGGACTGGCTATTTCAATTCAGTGCAAGTATGTCTGAGTAGGTCTAAGTGTTAGCATATCTGTATGTGCGTGTGTGTGATTGCATGCGTGTATTTGTCTCTGAGAGAGAGAGAAGAGAGAATGACGAAGAAAAGCAAAGAAATGTGGAAACAAGTGTAGAGAGACCTGCTAGACAAAAGGCAGAGGTGCAAAGTACAAAGATGACCACATTAGAATATGAATCCAGGGCCTCGGGTCCTCTTGGCTCTTAAAGAGCCCCTAAAGTCAAGTGTCAACTATTATGTGCCATCAGTGGTGACACAAGGTCACAGAGCAGGACGGATGAGGTCAGCAACGGTGCTCACCCTCTCTCTCAACATGCACCATTAAACAGTCCCACAGTGCCTAAAAAGGACTGGCTGTCATTTGGGTGGAACAGGATTTTACACAGGATTTTTCTTGGACACGATGAAACACTGTCAATGATATTCAATTAGATGACAGAGTCAATATTTGCATAGACATAGTCAGCTAATGATAATATATTTTACATAATATGTGATGTGCATTAAAGGCGGTAACATTCACAGATGTTGCTCATTTCCTCCGATTAACCATCAAACAGGTACAAATATAACACACAGGCAACATGCTGGATGTATAAAATGCTTCAGTTGTTTGCTGCTAAACCAGCTCTGTAATTACCTGAAGGATGTTTTAATTGTTACATGTTCTACTCTTAATATTAGTCAACGCTTTAGCAGCTCTCCAAGTGAGATTGATTGGATAAATCAGTCGGAATTATGGGAAAACAGGAGGCCTGCCAATCAGCGATGTGTGAGTGAGTTTGTGTGTTTTCAGCATGTGTATGGCTGGGAATGTGCCAGTGCACAAGGACATGTACATGTTTGTTGGGATGTGTGCGTATCAATGCGAGTGTGTGAAAGTATATAGGGCTGACAGCTGGGCTTGTTCAAAAGGCTTACTGAGCATTCTGCCTGTTTGGGAAGCAACAAGCACACAGTCTATCTGAACATGGATCTAAAACCTGTGTCAACAACACAGTACAACTGGTGTAAACAGCCACTGAGTCAACATGCTATCATTCACATACCAATGGACAAGCAGCTCTGATATATTTTAGTGTAATATACTGCAGTATTAGAAATAAAAAAAAAAGATACTAAATGCAACTGTATTGCTCACAGGTGAAAACAATGGAGTTAATAGAGGCTAACCCACTTCAGCAGAGTTGGGTAGGAAGCATGAAAGTGGTGGCGTTTGTGTGTTTGCCTGTGCATAGTGCTGGTATGTGTGTGCAGGTGCTGCATTTACTCTTGGTGTTTGTGCATGTGTGTATGTATATCAGATGCCAGAGCGCATACACGAGTATAGTGCTGAACTGCTTGTGTGTGTGCGTCGACATGTGTGTCAGTCCATCAGCATGTCGGCGTCACAGCCCCTCACTAAGTCCCAGATTAACAGTGACAGGCAGAGATCCCTCTAATTATCTCTTCCTGGACCACATGCAAATGGCAGAGCCGAGCGGAGCATAGCGATTGGCTGGAACAGCTTGGGCGCCGCCGATGGGCTAATGAGCCTGGCGACAGGATACAACCTCGTGATGTACCACCAAAACAAACCCTCACCGTCACACAGCCTCACACAGGAGCATGCATGCATACATACACTGGCATTATGTTTTAGGCATTTAGCTGATGACCTTTTCTAGTGTGACCTGCATGGAGTGGAGAGAGGCACGGTGTCTTGCAAAATGTACAGTATAACATTATATCTGACTGATACCAGAAATAAAATTAATCTCTTGCACTTTTGCATCTCTCTAACTCCAAGGCTGCTTGGTGCCCCAGCAAACACACATACTTGCAAATACACACAGACATTTACAACTGTTTACATATGTATTAGATTACCATTACTCATGACTGCAGTATTGACAAAGTAAACAAAAATGTCATTACTGGTTTTTCAATTCAACATTGAGTTTTACAGTATAATCCTTCAGTACACTCATCAAACAACCAAACACATTCTGCAAGCTAAAAGCATAACTCAGTGTCACCTCCAGAGGGTCTGAATAAAGATGGCACATGGAACATAATAGTAAGAAGAAGAATACAATGATGGACTGGAACAGACGGTCACAGTCTGGCTCTTGACAATGGACTGCTGCAGTCAGCTAAAAAGTCAACTCAATAAATCAGCGGGAAAACATGGCAAGCCCGTCAAACAGTCCGCCATGTCTTGAACTGAGTCCCAGTCCATCTAAACTGGTTGATAAAACTGGTTCCAGGGGTAAAATATGGAATTATTCTGCTGATAGAGCTCACAAAAACAAATACCCAGTGGATATACAAGAATTTCTGAACAAAATTTGCTGCAAAGCTCCCAAAGTCATGTGTAGCAACAAAATACATGACGATAAAGTGTGATAACTTAGCAAATCACCTCAGTGACCACAGTGCTGTGGCAATAATATGTTTTTGTGTTGTGTTGTGCCATGATTCTGTAGCTACATTGATTATTCAGGTACTATTGATATTTTTACTATGCATGGTTTGTAATACCAGGCCACAATTTCACTCAATACGATGTGAGACAGCTCAACTGACATTTTCAAGACACATATTATTTTAGTAATTTCAGTAAGTAAGGCGTGCAAGAGATGACAGACAGATCCTTCACTTCACTTTAAACATAAATGTGAACCTTTCCTTTTGTGATCAGACGATGCACAGCAGGGTTGGTTGGTTTTTGCTTCTGATCTTACACTATAAAAAGAGGGCAGCTGCTGGAAAAAAAGTGTTAAATAGGCCATACAGTTGCTAAATCATGGCTCATTTTATATTTATAAAAACCCGGTTTAAATAGCTGTTCATAAGGTTTGTATAGAAAAAAGTGATCTTGCAAGATGTAGTTCAGCTGTATGAGACTCCAACTGCACTGGTGTCATCCTCACAATTCTGGCATCATAGCAAGAGAGATTCCTTCCTTCCAACAGCTTTACCCATACTTAAGACAAAAGCATAGCTTTCAGTTCGCTGTGTGGAGCACTGTCTTTATATTTGTACCGTCAAATACCCCAGTGTATTTGAAGAGCCTTGGGACTTGCCATTTTTAATCAGGAGCGGGTGGCTTTGTCTCGTCCCTGTTCCATCCAGCATTTCTATCCATCCTTGGAGGGCTTTTCACTAGATTAAATGGTATTTTCATTTAGCTCTGGTGTTACAGAGTCTCTCCAACTATTTATCCATCCAAGGTTGGAAGTTGGAACAATCGCAGAGGTTGCTATTTACGTTATGAAAATATCTGAAATTGCAATTTTAGAAAAGGAAATTTAAAGAGGTCAGGTACAGAAAGTTCACAATAGATGAGGGATAAGTAGATAATCCTGTTGAGAAGTCTGCCTTGTGGCATAAGCACTATGCACTAACAATTGTGTCAGTGAATAGTGATATTATTGTAACTATTGTTAACAGTTGTAACCAATTTAAACCCCTTGGAAGCGGAGATTGCAGCAGTGAAATGGTTAGAGTATCATACAGTATGTGATACAATAACCAGAGAGAGAACGGGAAACTCATATTCACATGACTGCATTCCCATGAAGGAAGCAGGCACGTGTTACCTCTGGATGTTCAGTACAGTGGAAACAGGTCAAATTGCTCTTACTCTGTCAGCATTTATACTAAGAGCTGGACACAATGAATAATATTTATTAACCTATTTATCATTTCCACGATTCAAACTCCAAATATATTCCTAAAGTTAAAATCATTACCCCTCTATCAACTTACTTATATCAAATATATAAGAATTTATGTAGGTTACAAGGGAATTGGGATAACTGAGGTTGGACAAACCACGCTGGACCACAAAGTGGGGTCTTCAGTAACTACAGAGAACAGAGCAATATGCTGTAATGACTGATGTCTTGTGTCTCTAGAATGGTTTCACCATGACCACTCTCTGAGAAGATGGATTTGCCTTGACCCTCCAGATCGTTTTTAGAGGAACAAGACAAATATTTCAGATGTATCACACTGAGGCGTCATGCTGGAGGTGAGTGGAGGTAAAGGGAGACTGAGAGATAAATACAACAGAGGGGAAAGAGAGGGAGAGAGAGGGGGAGAGCAAAAGTGCGGCCTGCCTGCCTGGCTGACAGTTGACTCTGTTGGATGTGACTTTCACAGTCTGCTGGCGGTTTGTGTGGAAGCCATCACATCTGTGACTGGCCGTTTGATTAATGAGCCTCTCAGCTTGTCTGTGCAGTTTGAGGAGGGGCCACGGCCTTATCCCAGGCATCACTGATTTATTCGCCTTTGGAGCAAACCTCCAAATATCACACACTGAAATATAAGAGTGAACATTTACACACATGCAGGCAGACATATGTACACCCTCCATGATATGCATACTGTATACAAGTTGGTGCAGTGTAGATGCACACAAGCAGGCATGGAAACAGACTTGTGTGCACAAGCTCGTCCCTTTCCTCCACCACCTGCTTACGGCTAAAGAAAACCTCAATGTGTCAGTGCTGTCCAGGGGTAGCGAAGACAAAACACACCATGTATAACCAAGCCGACAAAAGATGTATTCTGTCTCCACCAACTCAGACTTGCATCCCTAGCTGTCAGTCAGCGGTGGGGACACACACAAGGGGATCAACGAGAGAAGAAAGAAGCCCTTCCTCAATGACACATCACACTCTCCTGATTTTCAAAAGTGACAAGTCTTTTGAATTTCTGGCCTCGCAAGACGGAGAGCCTGATGATGGCTTGAGAGTGTTTCTTCTAGTTTCTTTGGCAGCGGCAGCCATGAAATGTCACTCTGCCTAACCTTGAAGCTCTTTTTCTCCTGTGTTGTTTAATGCTTCCAAGACTAGAGCAACCAGCTGCTCAAAATGGTATGGTAGCATCACCCTTTAAGTCAGATAAATGATTCCAGAAATACTTCCAGGTACATAAATGTGCATTAGCATGTGCATATCCTCTAACAGTCATGCGCATGTACAGGCACACACACACACACACACACACACGCACACACACACACACACACAAAGCCCCACCAACCACGAGCATATACTCCCTCATTCCCTGAAGCGTAAAGTAAGACCATTAATCCAGACACACTGAGATCCAGCTTCTCCCCAGGTTGATCAGCGTCCGTGGAGGAAGACGAACATTCTGACATATTTGTTTTTATTTTATTCCCTGAGAAAAAGGCCCACCATATGGCAGCGCCCAGGAACAGATGGCGATTGCCCACTTCCTGAAAGCACAAGTGTCTATCGCCGCAATTTAAGGAGCCGCTCAAGCAAGAGAATGCCACAGACTGGCATTTTTCCACAAACTGCTATTGTTATGGACCTGAGGGGTAACAGCAACAATGAGACAATGCAGCAGAAATGCTTTAGTGTTCAGTAGTTACAGAGTAGCTTACCATATTAGGCTACCAAAACAATAGGTCAATGTTTCTCTCTTAACTGTCAGTGTGTGAAATGAAATCATGAGGACAAGTGCTTACTCAAAATAACGCTTTAAAGATAGCACAACCAACTTTAAATATTCTGGTGGTCTTCATGTTGTGCCACAACAGTACCTAAAGCAGTGGACCCGTGCTGTGGATGTAAGTATGAATGTCCTTGGGTGAGATTAGGTCCTTATGATGGAGTGGGAGAGTCGCCCTGTGACATATGAAGCTTCATCTCTCATACTAGGCTACCCCTTATCAACCAGGTCAGAGGACCTTCTCTGACACACAGACGCAAAGAAGCAGTCTCAAAAAGTCACCTTGGCAGATGACAGTTAAAATGTGACTTTAGGCTGTGGCAGTACTACACTACACTTTTTTCAAAGATTTGTTCCATTTCTTTGGATGGAAAAGAAAATTGCATAAAAGACTTCGTTCATAAAGACCTTGCAACACAATTAGAGTTAAAGAAGAAAGAGATAAGCCAGCATTGCTACCATTAATTTCAACCTACAAAGTGGTTGTGTTGCTTTTGACTGTTTCTTACAAAAGTGTGCTCTGAAAGAGTTACTAGTGCTCAGTAAAGAAAAGAGGATTTCAAAAGGGTGACCAAGGACAGTACAGTAGAGGAGTGATCCATTCAGAGATCACTAGTTTAAGAAAAACTATTCAGTATCAGATGAACCACTTAGTACTTTGACTCCACGCCTCAAGGGTAGAGACAAAGGGCAGCTTGTAACTTGAAGTCAAACACTGGGACAGTGTGGACACATTTCCTTCGGTAGACCAGGACAATTAACACAAACCCTTGGTGTGTAATTTGTGAAAGGTGAAATGTCAAGCACATATTTAACCAGGGCATGTAATGTCTTTGATTTTATCATTTCAAAAAAAGAGCCTTAGTTTAAAGCTGACAGAGACTAGTAAAGGAAGTGAGTGAATACACAGCAGGGTGGATGATATAAATCTGAAACACACTGTAGTCCTATTGAGGTTTGAACCTTGATTCTTGAATATTGTATGATGTGGTATTTCTGACATACATCTCTTTCATAAGTAAACACTACACCAACATCTATCAAACAGGCAACTGACAGGATTCAAGACATGAAAAGGCGATGGAAGTGTAAAAATGGGCTTATGAAAAAAATGTGTGAGGCAAGGACAAAACAAAAATGTTAATTAAAAGTCTTTCTAGGACATTTATACGGACTGAAAGACAGTAGAGATTCTCTATAGGACCTGCTAACTTGGGCAAAACTAGACTCAGAGTCTCAGTCTGGCTTCTAGCCATCAGGAAAAGGCAGCCAGTTATTCTCTCAGTCAGTCCATCATCCATCCATCAATTCATTTTCAAAACCTGCCATTCATCAAAGCAGGCAAACAGCCAACAGGTTAGTCAGTGGCCGAGCCATACAGTCAAAATACCTGTTATCCTGTCATTAATCCAACTAAACCTCAACTAATCACTACTTCCTATATCACTGTACCTAACAAAACCAGTCTGCCATTTAGCCAGCTAACAAGCGGGCTAACAAGTTAGCCCACCCACAAGTCATTTATCTGTGCATTCAAACAGCCAGCCTGTCAGGAAGCCAGGTCAGCCAGTCAGCCAGTCAACCCTGGGGGTCCTAGGGTAGTATTAATCAGTCTGGTTTCTGCTGAAAAGCTCAATCTGCAGATGATGGATGAGCCATCGTGCTGAGGGAACTGAAGTGACAGGTGACAAAGAAGGACACACACACCTGTATAAATCCACTCTCCCTCCTGTCTGGCCCCGATGTTACACCGTCAAGGTAGCAGGATGAAAGTGTATCTCCGTACTGGTGTGTGTGTTTATGTGTGTGCAGGCACAAGTGTCTCAGCATGTGTCCAGCTCTTCTAATGAAGTCATCTGAACAGTGATTTAACAGCCTGGGTGTAAAAGCCTACTGCCCTTAACTCATAGCCTTGCTCCATTAGAATGTGATATAAACCCTGGGCACAATAACTGTCCTGCCACTGTAACAATATATAGGAGGCCAATGGGCCACGCTGCTAACTCACACAGTCTGGAGAGTGAAAAAAAAAATATTGGCTGTGTACAGAGAAGGGAAGTCATTCAAGGAGACTAAAACTTACAAGATAGAAAATACAGATCACCACAAGGTCACAATGATAGGATTTGTACAGTATAAGGCAGCGTTATTACTATTAATATTGTCAAGTGAGTAAGATTATAACTTTTAGTTTGTCCAGCAACTGTAGGTAGCAAAAGAGTAATTGTTGTGAATCCTCTGTGAAAACAGCCGAGGGCACTTTAGTCTGCAGTTACGCGGAAAGCATTATCCTTATCTGCACTAACAAATGGATCAGTGGCTCCGACATCAGTGAGCTTATCCTGTGAATGGCCTTCTATAGCTTGAGAGATATTTTTGAGTCAGAGATGGATCTGAGGAAAACTTTGACAGCTTACATGTCACCAGCCGTGAAACTAACTTCCTGCTCTCTGCGAGCGTCTCAGGCAGAACCAAAGCCATTCTCCAAATCCTCCATGAAATCTGCTCCTCTGGCCCAACAAAGAGAGGCTAATGAGGCAAATGACAGAATCTCAGACACTTTGATACTGTGAGATTAGGGTGAATTATATAACCTTTACCCCCTCCCACTCCCATCCTTCCTCCTACTTTTTGGTGCCTTGTCAGTATTGACTGCTCTCTCTCTCTCTCTCTCTCTCTCTCTCTCTCTCTCTCTCTCTCTCTCTCC
>CM076654.1:15900188-16023964 GCA_038496675.1 Rachycentron canadum
GTGTGTGTGTGTGTGTGTGTGTGTGTGTGTGTGTGTGTGTGTGTGTGTGTGTGTGTGTGTGTGTGCGCATGTGCGTGTACAATGGCGGTGATTTAGAATGGATTGGGCGTAGGCGTGGAGACAAGGTGCAGTAGCCCCATGGCTCCCTGATAGCTGGCAGCGTGACAGCTGTGAATGGAGAACAGGGAACAGCCTGAAGTATTGCCATCTAATATGTGTCACATACCTGCATAAATATTTATGCCTGTTGCAGAGCAGAACAGGAGAGGAGGGGGGAAGCAGAGGATGGGACAGGAGAGGTGGACTTGGGCGAAAAACTCTTCAATCAGGTGACACCAAGATCTGAGCCAGCCGCTCTTTTTCAATCTCTGACTACTTCTATATCTGTCTCAAGGCCTCCAAAGTACCCAAAAAGCAGGAATACCATAACATTTTGTCCATGCAGGCTGTCAGTCACACATGTGCATTCAAAGAGACGGTGTGCCACGATTCAACATACACATATCATAGTGCTCCAATATCATTTTTCCAAAAAGTTTTTTTTCCACAGCTCAGGCTCTATTCTGGAAGCCACAGGAGCCCTTGGCCCTTTGAACAAAGTGGTAGCTTGAACCTCTGATGAAGAGCAGTGAGACTGTATAATCCCCAATGACTAAAGCTTATCCCAAAGCTAAGTCAAAAGGGAATTTAGAGGTGAAAGAAAACTTGCCTGAGGAGTCCCAAGTGGACACCTCATTTTGTGCAGGTAAAGACACTACTGATGCAGCACAAGCCTTTGTGAAGTGAGGCTTTTATTTCATGAAACCACTCCACAAAAACAAAAAACACCTGTGAGGCTCATAATGAAAACATGAAAACACACTTGCATTTCCACAGACACTGCTGTCACTGAACATGTGTAAATGTAACAAGTGAAATTACTGTTTTACCTGTTGGCCAGCAGAGTTTTGAAGGTGACCTGACTCATGCTCTGATAGGCTGGCAGCAGCCTTGGCCAGTCCCATGCCCAGTCGACCACAGCACTCTGTTGATGTATGAGGATAGCACATTGTTAGTTATTAATCAGGGTTAATACCATCAGTGCATTACCGCTCCAGCTGGGACCCACTAACAAAGGAGGAGGGGGGTCCCCAGCACAGGCCACCGACACCAGGCGATCAATCATGTCCGCACAAGAAGGTTTTTATTCCAATAAGACAGCAATTAATTTATAAATCCATTTGGGGGGATGTAGCCATCATTTATAGAAAGATAAATCAATTTTGGGAGGGAGTCGTTACTCTTCTGACTGCTCTGCTTTTTTTCTCTCCATCTTCAATGGCACCCCGCCAACCCCCACCCCCTCTCCCTTTCTCTCTCTTTCCTTTCTCTCTCTTTTTTAAAAACACACACACGCACACTAGCACCATATTGGGAAAGCAAATAAAAATCAGATTGCTTTGATTGCCAAAATGTCACTCTTAACTCCAGGCTGAGTTTTATTGACAAAAGTAGGAGAACTCCACTCGTTTCCTCCATCCATCCACCGAGACCCACCCACCCACCCCCCCCACACCTCTCGCTCCTTCCTCATAGGTGATTGATGGCTGTAACTTTTTTCCCTCCTCCCTCCATTTTATTTGACAAACAACACAGGCACCTGAAGCGGAGAAGGCATTTTAATCATTCTCTTAATAGGGTGTTTCTATGCAAAGCTATGCAGCCTCCTGTGATAAGCCGAAAACAGGCAAAGTCTTAGGATTAAAACGTGTCTGTTCTTGAAAAACAATAGCGCCAACACTGCTACATTGCAAGGGATCACAAATGTATAAATATATCTAATCCATTTCTAAATAGTAGAAAGACACACCCACCACTGTCTTAGGGAAATACTAGCTTTTGTTGATCCTGTGTTATATCAATGTTACTTCCTTCCCTTGATAGTAGGATACAAATTAGGGGGAAAGTAGAAAAATCTCACATTGAGCTAATACTACCTGTAGCTATCCGCATTGCTTATGGAAAGAAAAAAAAAGTCTAACAATTAACTGAACGTTGTCTTGGTACTCCTGGGGATAAGTCTTGGGTAAGCGGGTATACGGTTCAAAGCCCCAAAGAAGTGCACTTTAAGGCTTCACTCTCCTTTAACATTGCTCACTATTTTATGAAAAAAAGACTTCTCTCATCTTTTCACCTTTTCTGCATTCTTTTCTTTCTGCCAGCCTGACTCCAGCATGGAAAAGGCAGCAACCTATAGAGAATAAGGAAGCTGAGCTCCAGACCTGATAACTTCAGAGATTGCCACAGTATCCTGTTCACTAGAGACTCAAACAGCCCCTAACCTTCAACTTTCAGCTTCTGGCCTTGGGATAAAGTTAGAACGACACCAACATGAGCGCATGTTAAAGCTCAGATAATTGCTGACTGACATGTAATAGAGTGGTTATAAATAACAAATCAATTGTTTATTACCAACTGGGATGATAACCTAAAAATGGTTGACAAACCTGATCCAGTTTCTTCCTGCCAATGTGGTCAAATTGGTGGAGAGGGTTGAAAAATATCGTTGCTGTCTCCACGGGACCGTCAGAGTCAATGTCAAAGTTCACCAAGTCAGGAGGTTCATTATGCGAGTCTGTGCCTCCACTCAGTTTAGATATCAACAGTTCCTGTATCCAAGATCGAAGGAAGGAGAGTGTAGAAACACAGCACAGACAGAGAGAAGCAAGGTTGAAAAAGACATGTTATGACAGACTGACAGTGAAATATTGTGGAAAGAAAAAGGCTGACAAACTAAGACCAACAGAGAGAGGACAAAAAGTTATCAAAAACTGAAAGTTGAACCAAACTTCCTCAGGCTGAACGAACAGTGCAACAGCAATAGAGCAAACAATAATATGTTCAGCATGTAGCTGATATTTGGAATATTTTTTTTTCTTTCACTTTAGAATTTTTTTTTTACTGACATTAAGTTGTACTGACCCAACAAACGCATAAATTAATTAAGTTCAGACAGGATTTCTGCTGCTTTGTTCCCAGACAAGCATATTAATGGTCTCTATCCCCATATTCCCTAACTGATCGACCTCACAAGAGTAAAAATTAATCACAGCGCTTCAGATATAACGTAATGAAAACAAAGAACAAATAGACATAGTATTTGCAGACAAAGAGGAAGAGAAACAGATTATTCAGGACATCACTATACTTTTTACTTTTGTTTTTGTAAGCTTTGGTGTGACTACTCAGTGCAGGTGCCATACAATATACAGCAATGAGTTTGTGTACAGTATGTCTCTATGTGTGTTTCTGTGTACATGGGCATCCTGATGTGAATCCACCTTATTCCCATCCGTCAGCTTGACGTGGCCTCCGAACCCCCTCTCCCTCCACCTCACCACCAGCCCAGTCTGTCCCTGACCCGCAAGTTCTTGCCTCGACCTTGAGTGGGTAAAGATAGTGGAGCTGCCAGGAGGGTAACTCAGAGTCTGCTCGGGAATCCCATTCACATTCTCTTAAATTGCTACATAGACTTATACGTAGCTGCTTATGGATTCCATCAACAGCAGTATAATGTATATGGTGCTTATGGTTGTGTTTTTCCATGCTGTGTCCTAATAGGCAGTCTATAGGAGGAGGATGTCAGTAACACTCCCATGAACTGCAACTGTCTGTTTAGACAACTCTATTACTGCAGCAACAGCTATATATCATATGCTAAGGTGATTCTTGAAGGTCCTCTACTTTAAGTGTAATTGACAAGCATTTTAGCATGTTTCACATATGCTGGATGAGGCTGGAGCTGTGGCACATGAAAGATGAAGTGATGAGGTTGTGTGTGCCTTTTCATAAATCATAATTATCGTTGTTATTAGTAATAGTATAATTTTTTCCAGATGGAATCTTTTTTTAGTAATTCCTCCACTAAAGATAATGAACATATTGATATATAATTCATAATTTTTCTCAACATGAAAAGGTGAAAATGAACAAAATCTTGGTATCTAAAAATTTATATAACTTATCCCTCCATTGAAATGAAGTAACATGTTATTGTTGTGGAGGATGACTGAACTCCACTGCTGAAAACACTAACTGTTAATACGCAAGTAAAATGCTAAAAGGTAGTGTCCACAAAATTGTTTAACCTTTTAAAAAAATCCACAAAAGATTTATGTCCTTTGTGGGAACCAATAGGTATAAGGCTGAGTGTCAAAGACATGGTGGGGGAGAGAAATGCACTGTTTTTCTTTCCTAGTAGAATTTGTTGATGGTAACAAAAACACAGAATATTGCCAGCCTAATCCTACAATTAGTATTCTCTCCCAATGAAAGAAGCATTGTGATAAGAATACAGTCCATAAGTGCATGAGATACGCAGACATGCAGAGTAGTATACTGTATGTTGGTGTCTAGCTGCTCGTGAGTTATGTGTGTGCACTGGCATCGGAGGATATTTCAGTTTGGTTTTCACTAGAGGAGAAATGCAAACTTATCTTAAGAAAATAATCACTAAACTCTGTATGTATATAATACAATATATACATATATATCTAATCCAATTAACTTGGGCACTTTCTAGAGAACTGGTACTTTTCATTTGTTAAACTTTTTTTTCTCTGAAGTGAATTCAGCTAAAATAACTTGAGTTAAAAAAGAATCACTGCTCTTCCGCACTTTGATCTCCTCTAAAGAGCTCAATGCTAACTCTGGGAATTCCATACGACTCCCTCTCCTCTCCATGTGGTGAGCATATAACACAGGAAATCACTGTAGGTTTGCACCCTTGAGGTCACCTGAACAACAGAAGATCAGACAGGCAGACTGCGCTCAAGCAGCAGCCCTCTTCTCTTTGTCTCCCCCTCCTGAACAGCCTGCGGCCTCAGGCCAGCAGCCACCTAATTGCTGGGGAGAGGGAGTGCTTCCCTACCTCATTGCCTTGGATGATGTGATAGATCTGCCTCAGGTAGTCGCTGCCACCTGCTTTGTGGCAGACCTCCAGCAGCATCAGGCCTATTTTCTGCTCAGTCAGTTCAGCCGCAGCAACTCCGCTCTCCCTTTCTCGCTCAAATACACTGAAAGAGAATCAGAGATGGGAAAAGGAGGAGATGGGAGAGCACACACAAAGATAAAAAAAAAAAAAAAAAAAAAAACTCAGAGTGGGGCAAAGAGAAAAGAGAAGAAACTGGAACAGGAAGAGGCAAGGTGTCACCTTGTATCTGAGACTACCTCTGGCTGAGAAAGTATTTTCCAGTTTAGAAAAAGAATTCGGGATAAAATTTAAAACTTACTATACACAAGAAAATTTGATGAATTGTGACCCCTGAGTTTAAAATGAACTATTTTTTTAGTTTTCATTCACTCCAGAGGGCAAATGAACTTAAAATGCACTTTTGGAAAAGAAAAAAAAATGTCTTTGTGCTCCAATATCTCTCTGAAAACCTTGTTTTTTGGTCAAGGATAAAGTGAAAGTGAATAAGAAATACAAATAATTGAGGATAAGATAACAAAATAATTTTCACTGTTTTCATTACAATTCATGAGATACATAGGGGATTTTGACTGAAGGATGCTGCAGCACTAAAAATGATTGGTGTATGTGTTCTTAAGCGTGTATATGTGTGTGTAATTGTGTGTCAAGGTCCTCATGCATGTACATGTCCGCAACCCTGGCAGACGCCTGCATCATTTTCTTGCCCTTCCTGTATGGATGGATATCACACTACCGTCCATCAAACCTTCTCCTTCACATACACTTCCTGTCATTGTTCTCTCTCTCCCTTTCTCTCCCCCTCTTCCCCTTTGTAATTATAAGGTGGCAGAAATGGTGTCGCCTGTCAGCCAGCCATTGGCTGCTTGACATTGAGAGTGGCAAAGGAAGAAGAGTCCCGTCTCGTCCACATACATCCCCTCATTCCTTTGCTCGGCGGCCCGGCGGCGGTGTTGTCGCCGATGGTGGCTGTGCATCCGTGTCAGCACCTGCACTGTATCCTTTCCTGTCCATCACTGTGCAGGTGAAGCAGATGATTGGATTCAGTCAGCGGGGTGATTAATGAGGGCCCCTCTGGATTTGGGACAGCCTATCAATCATGTCATTAGGGCCAATGTGCCCTGAAAGAGGCAGACCTCCGCCAAGGAATAACTGCATTCATCTTCATCTGTGTATGCATCCCGTCAGCCCAGCCAGGGTCACCATGATGGAGAACAATAATCTTCTCCTCTACAAATTACTTTGCAAAGACAAGGTGGGTGGTGTGGGGAAGGTGAGGGGGGCTTACAGTTGGGAAAGGATGGAGGGAAAGTGGGATGAGTGAACACAGAGGTGGGATGGCTTGCGCGGGGCAAATGCTCTCTGTAGAGGGGTGGGTGTGTGTGTGTGTGTGTGTGTGTGTGTGTGTGTGTGTGTGTGTGTGTGTGTGTGTGAGATGCCAGTGAGTGAAGTGCCAGTTGTTTTTGGAGTGATTACATCCACTGCTCTCTCTCTCTCTCGCTCTCGCTCTCTTTCTCTCTGTCTCTCTGTCTCTCTCTCTCTCTGCCTCTCCCTCTCTCTCTGACACTGTATTCTGATTGTTTACAAGCCAGGCGTCACTTCCCTGTGAAGGTTAGTTTAATGAATAGTAATGATCCCACTGAATGCCTCCGACAGGTGATACATAATGACTCTTCTTTCACTTTTCCACTCAACCTCCTCCCCACCCTGACTCTTGTCTTTTTTTTTTTCCTCCAGATCGTCCCTTCTTTCTGTCACGGAAAAGACAGCATTTCCTAGAACTGGCCATAATTGACTTAGTGTTTTTATTTATTTCATTCCTTTTTTTTTTAATTATACATATTGTGTTACGGTGTCAAATCACCTTTTTTATGAGGATGGATGCATCCAGAGTTTGTTATGATGAAGTGAGTGACCAGAGCCACAATTTCTGGGAAGAATCTACAGAACGCAGAGCCAAAGGTCACAGATCAGCTCAAAATGAAAGCTGTTCCCATCACTCCAACCCACTCAGTCAGACGGCATGTCCACCATTTACCACAACAAACACATGAGATTCATTGATCTTACTCATAGAGCTTTTCAGTGAAAAATGATCTCAATGCAATGATACAATAAATCAGAATTCAGATGCTCAATTTAAAAAAAGTTAATCTAAGATGTAATCTTTTTCATTGTTTTATTCTGTATCTCTGTTGAATGGCAAGTGGCTGAATACATCATTAGTCCGTTTGACCAGTTTGAACCCCCCTCTTTTTCAGCCCTCAACCTAAACCTTGTTAATAAATCACTAAAATGAAAGAACTGGGAAATTTATCTTCATCAGCTTTAAGATCAAAATAATGTGAATAAAATGAAGCCACATTTTTTTGCTGATGGTGCACATAAATAATCAATACCAACTGAGACTAATGATGTATAATACATGTATGGCACTTTCCTGAATGTATGGCGGCATTAATATAAACTTCATCGATAATATACTGACCTTGACCTCTTGCTAAACCCTTGCAGTTGACCTCTCACCTGTCTGAGCAGAGCTTGCGGGCCTTCTGCAGCTGCATGTTTGTCCATTTGGGTCTTTTCTCCTCCAGAGCCTGCAGCACTTTGTGCACTGTGGGTTTGGGGACACCCTGATAGACACACAACAAACAAGCAAGGAGTAGGAAAACCAAATCAACCATCAATACGATTACAGACTGATATCACGGTCTTTTTAAACATATATTATATATAAAAAATTTGAAATTCATTTAAGAACTATTTACACTTTAAAGACACCAAGACAGAACAGTATAATTCCTACGTCATCATAAATTGTGACCCCTGCCTTTTATTATTGATGTCATTGTTACCATTATTTTTATTATATTACCCTTAGCCCTTACTTTCTGTTGAATGCCCATGGCAGCCTGTAGGCACTCAGCCAGCAGGGCCAGGCAATCCTTTGCCCCACGGTCCAGGGCCAAACCACTGATTTGTTCTAGTGTGTCTGGGTCCTCCAGGTCCCGGATCAGGCAGCCTAGCAAGGCCCAGAGCAACAGGCCCACCAAGCGCAGTTGTCGGGAATGCTGGGAGAGGTGCTTCTCTGCCACTTGGAATAGGAAGCGAATGGGGAGAGGCAGAGATGCTACAGCCATGGGAAGATTGGTGAAAATGAAGGACGTGGCTTTAATGGCTAGGGATATGACAGCTGGAGGGAGAAAGAAGTGTTTGTTGTTTAGTTTGGAGAATCCTTAATTTTCTAATAACTCTCTTGTCTAAAAAATGTGACACCCAGTCGGTTCATACTCTTATTGACAGTTTCCTTTCCCCGTGCTTCCAGTGATGTGTAGTTCCACTCTTTGGGTATTTTAGCCAGGATGCTCTCTGGTACACTCTGCTTCAACAAGGCTCCACTCAGCTCGTCCGTGGTCTGCCAACTCATCACCATGGAAACTAGGTGTCCCAGGAGGCTGTTGGTAGACTTGGTGACAACAGCCCGGACAAGGGTGATCACTACAGGTGCTGTCCGTGTGGTGTCTGACAAAAATGGGAAATGAATGCAGCAGGTAAATAAGTGTACCTGAGAGAAAGACCTGAGACCTTACTACTTCTATCATTGTTTTAAATGAAATCTGAGCTGTACAAGAACAAAAAGTTAATGTTAAGCTACGAACTATTTGGTGCTGTAAGAGGAATCAAACCAACAAAGAAGAAGCCCAAATAAGAAGATACAATATACCAGGACTAAACAAAATCTGCTTCACTACCTTTTTAGACTGCAAACTGACAGACTGACTAGTTTTTCTTAAAGGACAGAAATCAAATAGTAAATGAAATTATATCAAGTTGGATTTAATATGCAGACATTGCCTGCTGTACAAAACACCTTATTATTAATTATTTTAAAATGACAGATGCAGCACAATGGAGACACATTGCTGTATGTAGGAGCTTTCAATAGTATTTAATCAAAATCCTTTTCTATCACTATACTAGATGTTGAATCATAAAACGTTGGACACAGACAATTAACATGTTAATTGCGAATGAATGAAGGGTTCCATAATTATTTCCAAATTAGCGTGGGTTAAATTTCATATCATTGATAGTCCACCTATTAGTTCATAGCTCCTTTTGCTTTAGAAATGATTCCACTGTTTAATCAATGTGATAATACAGAGACAAACAGCTTGTGAATCCTCATTGTGCTACAGCATTTAATTGAAATATCTACACTAAATGCAAGAAATATCAAGTAAAAATCAGATGTTTTCAATCAAAACCAGGTGGCCAGACAATAGAAATCTTACAACTTTTTCCACATGCACAGTGTCTTTCATCGCTCTGCCCTTTCATATCCTGCTCGTACTGATAGCAGTGCAGATACAGCATGAAGGTGTATGGCACCCATAAACTTCCTACAGCATCGGCTGTAAAACCAAAGGCTACAACAGAGAGATATAGTACTGTGGTGGCAGTGGAAGTGCACTGAACTCTCCAGGGACACCTAACAAATGTGTGACCTCAGACCCACAGAAAAAGAGGAGAGCGGAACAGAAAATGATATAGCTTTTGGAAGGAGAAGCAGTCTGTGCCAGGTGAGACCTAGACCTATTTTTCAAAGTCACTTGGTTTTTAAACTTTACACCGCCTGCTACCGTATTGACTAGCGTATTGATTTGAAACAACCTGCTACAGTGTGATGAAACATCAGTTTAAGTGCAGAAATAGTGAAACTCTCAATGTAATCTATGAAAGTTAACTCAGTGAACACTTTAAATAGAAATGGGGGCACTGGGGGTATCCTGTAACCAAAATTATAATACAAAGATTTGGCACAGTCCAATAATTAAACTAATTACCCTGTGAGGATAAATCATGATTGGATGACATTGAGAATTTCTCTCTGGCTCACTCTATCTCTTTTCCATTCTTTCCCTCTGCCGACCCCTCCTTTGCTCTGTCTCCATCCAAATACTCTTCTCCAATCACCCTAATTTATGCTACAATAATTACCACTCACCCAGGATATAAAAATCACCACCAAAAAGAACTCCATACTCCACAGGAGTTCTGATTAAGCTCTGTATCAAAGCTTGTACCAGAGAGAGGCGGAAAGAAAGAGTTTGGGAGTAATTGCAGTCTCTGTAACTGCATATTAAAGTCATTCTTTAGCTCACGTGCACGCAATGTCAACACCGGCTGTACAAAAAAACAGATATTCTTTCTGGGCAGATTTACTCTTGTATTTAGATATACATCTAATACAGTTAGAGAAAATGTGGTCAAATCTCAAATTGAGACATATATTTCCTCTTATCTAAGCATGAAACTACTGTTAGTTAGTTTGTTAGTTTTCCAATTCAACATGAAGTTGGCTTAGCATTCTATCATCACTTTATTTTGTAGAATACAATAGATAAACAATATAGTATCCCATTTAGTTTATAGGGATAAGCTAAATAAAACTAATGAGAAATTAAAGAATGAAATTGAGTTGCTAACAAATTAATATATTATTTCATATTATTAGTGCGTAATTTCTATTAATGTGATAAATAAACTGTGATCACAGCATTTTGTATTAAACACACAATAATTGATGCACACATGTAGCATAGTGCAGTAGTCCAATATATACATTATATACAGCACTGTTACACATTGGTAAGTAAAACTAGTTAACTAAGCTTTAAGAAAAATTTCTTTCCACTGACAGTATTTCATGACTTTTATATTTAATAGTACTATGAACTCTAGTAATACACTGACCCCCCACATCAGTGTAATTCCAGTCTGTAGTAATGACCTACAAGCTACAAAATTATACAGCAACTAGTTGCCACTTCACCTGCCAGTGTGTACAGCTGATCCCATATGTGCGTCTTCTCTAGGTATGGTTGAAGGGCCTGCGTCAAGGCCTTAGGCAAGGTATTCAAGCTACTGAAAAGGTTGAACAATGTGACTATGAAGTCATCTCCTGCCTGGCAACTCCCTGTTGACATCTCTAAGGCATTCTCCTGACAAAAATCTGAAAAAGAAAAAAAATTAAAATAGTCATTCTGGTGAGACACTTTTGGGCACAACACCAATAAATGTGTGTTAACTTATGAAATGTGATGTTCTAGAGCACTTGACACACACAAAAACAACAGGATGCACAAAGAGAGGAGAAGGCTTACACATACGCACACAAACATTCAGTTTGGGGTGTGTAGGTGAGCGTAAAATCTGACTGCATTTTGAATTATGTTTCAGAAAATATCAACCTTATGGAGGTTGGTGAGAAAGATGTAAAATTCTATCCTATGAAACAGCAACTTGATTTCTTTGCACAAAAACACATTGGAAAATGTCAAGGCTGCCCAACCTGACACATGTTAACAGAAAGGGCGAACAAAAGGCATTGTGGAATAGAAGGGGAAGAAAAACCCACATCTGTGTTAGATGGAGGGAAAAAAACAAACCAGAAAAAAACTGAAAAGAAATAGATTTCAAAGCCCCTGGCTGTGGGATCCACAGCACATGGAGACAGGAAGTGAAAAGGAAGAGGTTTTGACAGGGTGTCCTTGTGGGGGTTGCTGTCTGAGCACAGGGCTGAGGATGGAGGTGTGTGCTTGTGTAACCCATATGGATGTCTATATATGTGTTTTGTGTGCTTACAGTGTGTGTGTGTTAAGTTGACAGGGGTTGCTGAGGAAAGGCCCATTGCTCCAGAGGTGGCAGACATCCAGCGGTCTGTCAGTCTACTGTGTGGGAGATGACAGCTATCTGAATAGGACAGTGTATGGAACGCAGCAGTCAATGAGGGGGCGCTGTGATGGAAAAAAAGCATGACTTCCTAGTGACTAATGCTGGACTATTTTAAAATGACAGTGCTAAATTAGCTGCTGCATTACCGGACCAGTAATATCAGCCTGCTTAATAACAGGCAGGTAGGGAGCATTGCCCTGATGACAACTGATTTCCTCTTTCTCCCTGTTTCTGTCTCTAAGTTCCCTTTACATTCCTCATTCTCTTTTTTCCCTTCACTATCAAACATCTTGCACACACTCTCAAAAGTGGTCAACCACCCTGACCTACAATCAGTCTATTAGGCAGCATTATGTGCGTTATACAAGCATCCTGTTCCCTGCCAGTCTAGTAATTGGTCCTTAAGGAGAGGGTGTTCTGTATATCACTGCTGTGGCTGCAATGGTCCAAGGAAACAGGGGTGACTAACACTAATTTCCACTTGGGGTGCTGGAATGTCTGACAGGTTAACTAGGTGCCTTTTAATAATGATCCCATTATGGAGCAGCAGATGACTTCAGAAAAGAAGATGACACGGCACTGGTACATCTCTGTGGATTTTCCACTGCTGCTGCACAATCATTTCAATGTGTTTGTGTCTCTATGTCAATATCTCAGTTGCTTTCTCGATATTTTCTCCCCCTCTCTCCCTCCCTCTCTGTTTCAAAGCCTATCCAACGTTGATGCATGGCCAATACATACACCTGTTCATCTTACACACAACTAGTCAACCAGTCACAAGGGCCCTCGCTGCAAACCTCTATAATTGGAAGCAGACACACTAATCATAATAAGGCTGTGTGAATGTCTATGTTAATGAGAACCTGTGTGTACCAGAAATGGTGTATGCTCTGATTTATACAAACATTATTATTGTAAGGAGTTGTTATCCTTCAGCAAATAATTGCAAATAAACAGATGGACTGCACATGTATAGTGCTTTTCTAGTCTTATCGACCACTGATCGTGCCTTACAATGGGAGCCACATTCACACACACATTCATAAACCATATACCTTTTAATACTCATACACATCTTCTACCATTCGTACACACAATCATATACTGATGGAACAGTCATCAGAGACTATTTGGGGTTCAGTGTCTTGCCCTAGGAAACTTCCACATGTGGACTGGAGGAGCTGGAGATCAAACCACCGACCTGATTAGCTTACTTCCGAGTAGGTCTGCCTCATGAGCCACAGCCACAATGGTCATTTGCTCTCTAGCAAGCTTATATTCATGCATATAGAGATCATTTTCCAATAAATGTTGGTGAAATCACAGCACAGTCTTTGTCTTTAAGTTATAGGTTTGGCAAATTTGTCAGAGGACATCACAGTTATAAAATCAGGATTTCACCATTGGTGGTCAAGTCATATATTTGGTTACTACAGCACCAACAAATACTCCAATATATACAGTATGTGTGTATATATATATATATATATATATATATATATATATAGTTGAAAATGCAGTGGCTTATGGGAGTGTAGGCATTCAGTCAAGCTTTTCCTTCTGTCTGTCTGCTTCCTGGTTAATTAGCCCGTCACTGTGATAACACACGAGAGTCAGCGCTTCCAGCGTTGATTTACGGCAGCGTGCAGGGAGAAGCATTGCAGAGCCTCTGAGCCAGACTCAGACCAAGCGAGAGAACGAGACAGTGAGAGTTGTTATTAATGAGGTCGCTATAATGTGAATTAATGTGCGAGTGCACAACAGTCTTTAAAGGTTAGACTGTTGCTGGTGCAGAGGAGAGAAGAAGGAAGGGAAAATCTTTAAAGGTCAGCCTGTGTGCTCCGCCTGGGCCTGTTGAGTGTTTATTACTGCGCTCTATTGATTTAGTGATGATGATGACCAAGGTGAAAATGATGATGATGGCAAAGATGCTGATGATAACTTCATAAAATGGATAGAGCTCATCTAAGGTCTATATAACTTGCTTAGGATCTTAGAGAACCATAATTAAGACACTGGTAAACACCTTCCCACACGTATCCCCTGCAGGATTGACTCTGCAGGTCCAGTATTATAGAAAAAAAGGTCATATTAAAAAGTTAAAGGAAGTGGATTAAATTTCATGTACACACCTCATAGACAAAAACTGTGCTCTTATTCCATTAACATATACCAATTTGTGTAAAAAACAGACTTACAAGAGTTTTCCAGGAGTATTCTGGGCAGGTGACAGTCTCTGTACAGCAGCATTCGCAGTAGCAACTTGGGGTTGTGTCCTGGGTCAGAGGTCAGCAGCCTCAGCTGACATGCAAAGGCTGCCTGGCCCATAAGGCCATCTCTGAGAGTGGAAAAAAGGAAAACAAAGTTGACAGTTCTGCAGTGTCAGGTGAGTGTACAGATAGCAGTCCATTTAGCAAGAGACAACAAAGGAGGGGAAAACCCTCAAAGCTGCGAAAGACACAGTTGTCTTGGATGACAATCTGTGAAGAAATAGTGTTTATGCCACAATGGTAACTTCCTTCAGTGTCACTCACTCTTGATACAAGCTTAGTCTGCAAATGCCTTCACTCTCGCTTACTTATAGTGTGCACCGGGAAGGAATTAGCTCTAATCTTGGCCAGCTAAAAGCAAATTAACATTTGGGAGACAGCCAAATACATGAATATACAGCAGTACCCCCCTCCTACATCTTTTGTATAACCAAGAGGCTGCAGCCAGCTGTGGGTAATGAGCCGTATCCTTGCTGCACGTGTGTGTGTGTGTGTGTGTGTGTGTGTGTCTCAGAGTGAACCCTTCAGTGCTGATGCTTGTGGTTATGTATGTGTGCAAGTGTGAGAGCATGCTGACATGTGTGTGCCTGCATGTTACTTTATACATCTCAATAAAATCTAATGGAAGGAATGGACAGAGTTTGTCTGAAGAGCAAGAAGGCGGGAGGCTGTACAGGGGGTGTCTGCCCAGAAATTAACCATTCTATTTGAGCCAGAAAGCTACAGCAGGGTGCACCCTGCTGCTTGACTGAGGAAAACTATGCCTCGATCTGACAGGACAATTTATGATGTCACTGGGACTGCAAATCCAGAAGAAATCCTCTTTTAACTGCTCTGATAAATCTACCCCGCTACAGCGCAGGGTCAGCTTACAGAGCCAAGACACACAGATATAGACACACACACAGATTCGTGCAAAACATGAGTGTGTGCAAATGCAGAAACACTCATAAGGCCAGAAAACATAACTTCAGATGCTTTCTTTATAGCCTGTAATGCTGGATGATTTATTTATGTGCTTTGTGATTTTATTATTCTTTTATTTAATAACCATAACAATGGGTTTTATTTTAATGGGCTGGGAAAAGATTTGGCCACAGAGGCCAGGTCCTGGATGAGGACCTGTGGATCTGGCCCTGGGCCACTGGCAAGCCCCCTGGCGCCTTCGCATGCAGGCAAGAGGTGGGAGCAGAGAAATAGAGAGGTCATAAAAATAAACTAATTTCAGCTCTCCAATACTTAGGAGCAGGAGACCAGGGGTTAGTTTGATTTGTGCTCCATCAGCGCGCAATGACATCACCTCTGGCTGTGAGGGAGATGAGAGGGGAGGAGGGTAGAGTCAAGGGTGAGGGGAGAGAGTGATTGACTGCACTGTGGAGGTCACAATACTAACTGGACACACATGTATGTCTGCACTGGCACATTTAGGCATATTTAAGCACATACACACCACAGTGCATTCTATTGACACCTCATGTGTAAAGCAACCATCAACATAAACATAATCAGACTCAGTGGCAACAGTAGTTGTGCTTTTTTTTTTCTCAGCTTGCATCTGTGTTATATTACCACAGCAACTCTAGCTTGAAGCCCTCAGGAATGGGTAAGTCTAGTTATACGTCTGTGGATACAGTATGTGGCTATAACTCCACACACACATATGGTTCTCTACATACAGTGGGTGGAGGTGTGTGTGATGGCTTGGCATACCACAGTGTGTGTGTATGTGTGTTTGTGTGTGAATATGCATACTATGCGTGTACCTGCTATATGATGGGTGATAGATGGTAGTATGGGTGTATGTTACATACCTCATGGCCTGCTCTTCAAAGAGGTCAGGGTTGATAGCATTTAGCCAGTGTACAACAGAGCTGTCAGGCTGCTGTGGTGTAGCTTCCTTCGCAGGATTACTCATAAATGTCCTGGAGGAATTGAGATTTCATGTTGCAGTTTTTAGCAATGTTTCTTCAAAGTACAAAAAAAACTACTCACATCTCTTTATTGCAATGATACCACTTCATGTAGTAATGTTATACAAACAAATCAATCTTGCAATGTCCTCCATGTAATGTTTCTATTGTTTTTACCATTAGCAGCCTATTCATGCCATTAGAAAATCTAAATCCATGATCATTTGAGACACACTTAGTTTCAAAGTCAGCAACTACAGCCATGTGACCATTTCTGGTCATTCAAGTACAAATACTTTGGCATAATTAGGTCATATAAAGAACAGAAACAATGTGAATACAAACCTATACAGCACAGACAGAGGTGCTGTGACAATGACAAGGACTGTGAGCAGTTGCTCACATAGGCTGTGGATTTGGTATGGCCAGTCAGATCCACCTGCGATTATGGCAATTGCTGAGGAAGGACTGGAGCGCACCAAGGCCTCAGGACTCTCACACAAACTCCACATAAGCTGCTCCACATACAGCAACATTGCTGTAATATCACATCTTGGACACAGAGTATGCAAAAGGAAAAGGTGAATGTACAGATGAAAACAGAAAAGATCAAATGTGAGGGAGTATGTGAGAACACGTGTAGTGAGAGAGAAAGAGAAAGGCAGCGTGATGTTAAGGTACTAAAAAAGGACATCTCTATATTAAAATACTGGCATCCACCATTACATCATGACATAACAGCCTCATTGCACAGCCAGTCAGATAACAGAACCTCCTGGTGGTTTTATAGTTGGAGAGTGTACTGCTGGCTTTGGATTTCACTATAAAAGTCAATGCTTTTACATTTAAACACCAATAAATCTGTTCCCTCATTTGGTTGGGGAGAGCTGCTTATCATCTCTCATCTTCTCATCCTTGCTTCCTTAAATCGTTATTAGACACACAGGGATGGACTGATACAGAAGAGCTGGGGCAGCATGAGAGTGCCCACGTGAATTCTATACACATAAGGAAACATGGAGATGCTTTGAAAAGCCATCTGTTAAACCTGGGCTTACACGCTACAACCATCCCTTCAGAAACACACGCATCTCCAAGCAACATAAAGCAGACTTTGTGTTGACATCATGCAGTGCTACACATGTATACTGCACTGTATCTGTGTCACTCTTTCATGTTTTTATTGTCTGTCACAGTTTAACCTGTCCATTGTCATCATTCAGCTATTTGGAGGGAAAAAAAGAAAAAAAGAAAATGGGGAGGAGGACCACTTGAACCTGTACAGACAAAATGCCTATAATGTGCTAACATTACATTCAGAGCTCCACTATCAGGCCCACAGGAACTGAGTGAAACTAGGCCAACAGTGATTATCATTCAGTCATTGTCATTATACAGCAGGCACCACCGTCTACATTCATGTAGCCTATGCAAGGATGTGCTGTATGTGAGGAAATAATGCACCCTAAATATACAGGCATAATGACACGGGGGTATTGACAATTTCCAGGAAAAACACAAATTATTATTATTGATGAAAAAATAATTCTGATGGTCACACCTGATTCTTAACCTTCCAAAGTGAAATTGAGAAAAAAACACTTCATGCTAAGATCCATTTAGTGGCTAAAGCTCATTGATTATATCACATGATCAACAACATCTGCCTACTTCTTCACAGAACTGTTCCAAATTACATTTATATCTTTTTGGAGGTCAAAAATAAACTTTGAACCTCAGCTGTTCAGCCGACACGAACAGAAAGTCCTCAAACCTAACAACCCCAGTGGTGAGATTTTTGCTCTGATATGCTCTTTTCTGCAACAGGGACAAAACCTGCAATTACAGTACATGTATGCAGTTTAAGATTAAAACTGATATTGGCATATATCATTTTCATCATATTTTGTAAATTGTCAGAAAATATGATTAAGAGAAAACACAAATAGAACTTCCTGTGGATTAAGCCTGTAGAAATGGTCCTGACAAATTTTACATTTTCATATCAATATTTCCACTTTAAGTGTCTCAACAAAAGGTACATTGTAGTACTACAATTGTGGTGTTTATTATTATTATTTTAGTCGCCTGCTTTATGTCACAGTGAATCTCAAATGAAAATCAATGAGCTTACAATGGTATATGATAAGGTACCTGATCTGCAGGTGTCTCTTGTATGAAGGACGGGCCCTGGCATATCTTTGCACCAGCAGCTGTAAAGTCTCTGACAGCACCTGGCCAAGCACGTCCTTGGCCATCTCTGCAGGAACGACAGTCCACAGGTCGCTGCGGAGCCCACACAGGAAGTAGAACCACATCTGCACCGAAAAGGAACAGCGCTCGCCCTGTGGAAGAGAGTGGTGGACGGGAGGGAGGGGGTAACAGATGAAGATATATTGTGATATGGACAGTGACAGTGAATAATAAAAGCAGAGAAGATGAGATAAAAAAAAATAGAGGGAGAGAAAGAGAGAATGAGAAAGACAACATGAAGGAGAAGAAAGAGAGAAACAGAGACGGAGGCAGGTCTGTCAACACCAGGATGTTTCAGCGGTCACGCCACCTGCACTCTGCACCTGGGTTTCTTCCCCCACTGGGATTTTAGACTGCTTTAAAGTCTTGAACTGGAGAACACATCACCACAGGCACACACTTGCACACACATACACACTCACACATTCGGAGAGGGAAGGGGAGAAATTGAGAACTTTTCTGAGTAAAGAGAGCAAAGACAAGTAAGAGTGAGAAGAAAGACAGACGGACAGAGAGAAAGAAGGGGAGGACAGATGGAGAAAAGTGGATTATTATCCAAGCATCCTACAGCTTTGTCAGAAAAGATATAGAGGGATTCAGTCATTAAACCTCCCACTTCTACCTCTACTCATCCAAAATCCTCACGTTTAACCTCCAAAAAAAAACTGCTCCAGTGGAGTGTGTTTGTGTGTGTGTGTTTGTATGTGTGTGTGTGTGTGGCAAAGACACGGACATGTCGAAAACTCCTCAACTTCCTCCCATCTTCATCTCATCATACCCTTAAGTCCCGTCTCATTTTCTTCCCACTTCACCTCATCTATCTCATATTTTAGTTTCCCCCTTCCTCTCCCTCCCTCTCCTCCCCCGAGCCAGTCATTTAGGGATCGCTGGTTGATGGGGAGCGTG
This sequence comes from Rachycentron canadum, assembly GCA_038496675.1. Lineage (NCBI taxonomy): Eukaryota > Metazoa > Chordata > Actinopteri > Carangiformes > Rachycentridae > Rachycentron > Rachycentron canadum. The sequence continues at coordinate 15,919,235 of CM076654.1, forward strand.
ACCGAGCTCTATGTCCGGGATTAGGCCGCCATCCTTCGCCTGTGGACTCAGTGGAGCAAACGCAGACACAAATGTTGGATCAAAGCCAAGAGCAGCCACAGCTACATGTGTGGCTGGGATGTTTTATCCGTTCATTCAAGTCAAACTTTATTTAACCAGCCAGGTCAACTATAAACAAATTCCTATTAGGGATAGAAGACATGGCAAGAGTGAAGACTGAATTTGGGACAGGGAACTGAGGATGGAATAAAGTTAGAAAATCATGACTGCTTTTATTTTCTTATGACATTTTGTATTCTCTTCAGGCTCTGGAAGCAAAATCCTGACAAGAAAGGTAACCAAGATCGTGTTCTAAACTTCTGTTGATTGCCTTAACTGACCTCATATGCTGTTATTACAGCATATTAAATATTTCTCTGCCAACAGCAATTCATGTGTCAATAGCAATGTAAAAAGAGAAAGAAAAATGCAAGCTGGAGAAGGATCTCTCTGGAGCTGCACTGAGCTGTGAAAGAGCCAAGACACAGGGCTGTGGATCCAGGAGATGGAAACCCGATACATACAACTACACATATACAGACATCAAAAATGTAGATATATACATACACAACAAATGAAACACACATCCTGAGATGCTGCTGCACACCCACACATGCATTCATCGGTACAGATGCACACGGGCATGCTTGAACAAAAGCACACACCTGCGCACAGCAGGTCTGTCTGACACCAGTGACCCAGGGAAGGAGGGAGGAACAAAGGGAAAAACAGGCAAAAGCGGGGTAAAGTAAGAAAGAGAGGGGAGGTTTAGATTGGTTTAAGGGCATAAAGGTAGGGGAGTTCCAGGGGCCCTATGTTGTTTCCAGACAGTCCCAGTGTAGACTGCAGACTTCAGACAGCTGAATCCCTGGAGCCCTGGGGCAGCATGGAAGCCACAGATGTTCTCAGGGAGCTCAGAGTAGAAGGTTTGGTTATAAGAGGGAGAGTGGGAGGTAAAGGTGTATTGTGGGAATGAAAGGAAGAAGCAAGAAAGCTCCAGAGTATAATTCCTAGAGTTCCTCAAACTCTACAGAGCAACCCTGCTAAGACATGCAGCATTAGAATTTTCACTTTTTACAGTGAATGTAATGAAATAAATACCAAACAATACTGGGGTTGTTCTATTTTCTACTGACTTTTGGTTTGAGGGGTTAATCAGGTTTAGGCTTAAGTAACTCACACGCAGGCCCCATTGATATATTTTAAATGGCACAAACTTAAATTCTCAGAGGTAAATAAAGACAAAAAGTATATTTTATCATGCAAGTCATATTTCAAGGTGTCTTGGGTAAAAAATAGAAAGTTCAACCAAATACATTATAGGAAAAGAGAGGACATTTTACCTCATAGAAAGGTTTGGGGTCGGCCCAGTGATGACTCTCAGCATCTTGAAGAATGCAGGTGGAACAAACCTGGACACAGTAGCTGGTCAGTTGATCTTTCAAAGCATCCACCGTGTCCCGGTACTTCTGTATTGGTAGTAGGGTCAGGGGTCTAGGCATAGAGGAAGGAAACAAACTTTTCAAGGTTATGGCAGAATATGTAATCTATTATACATATGAAATATTAAGAAAAACAGAAAGGAACAGTTGGGGTCAAGAGTCCAATAGGGCACAATCCTTTAATTCAGATGCATAATTGACTACTGTATATTCAGGAAACTATCAAACAAACGTGAGATGAAATGATTAGATAAAAGAACAGATGATTTATTCTCAAAGTTCAGTGTGACATTTTATATCCTTTAAATCAGCCTGCCTTGATACTTTCCAGAGAGAGGCAAGAGTTTAACAGGGGTGCAGCGGGCTTAAAGCCAGGGGGACCAAATGGTGTGGAGAGAGGAAAGTGCTTTATGACTGGAGGGGGCACAGTGCAAGTGCAGGTGGAGGGGTGCAGAGGGCCAGAGGTGGAACAACAGGAGCACTAAGGGCACCAGGGATGCCTTTAGAGGGGATCTGCAGAGAGCAGAGGTTAAGGGGGTATTACGGGGCATAAAAACTCACCAGATGTAGACATAATATGGGTGCCATTACCACCTGTCAATCATTTCCACTATTTTTTTCAAACTCTCTGGACCTCTCCACTTAAACTCTAACGTACAATTTCCTTGAAATTTTAAAACCTTTCAAAATGCTTCTCATGTTTTCTGCCCGTATGACAAGGCTCACATGTTTTGGAAACTCTTTGACCCATTCCTTCATTCCCCCTTTTCTTATTGAAATCAAAAATCAGATGACAATATAAACAGGGTGGCTGAAGAGAGTAGTAATATACCAATTCAGTCTGCCGTTGAGTTGTTTATCAGTTGAGCAGGCTGTTAAATGATGTCTGATGAGGTCAGTTTTAAAATTTTTAAGTAATGTGAAAGAAGAGGAACAATGAGTAATCTTGGAAGCAGGCCTGAGCGCGGGTACAAGGATGTGGCAGCTGTGAGAGGGCTTGGGTTTTGAACAAAACTTGATACAACATATTTCATGAGCACACTCACATTCATAACTCCAAACTCTAATAGGATTTGATAGCAACTGAAGTTTGATGTCTTTCTGATCACTGTGACAGCACAACCTCACTGTCTACAGTTGCCATCTGTGGGTTTATACATCAGTGAAGTTGGATACAGTAAGTATTGTCTCAGTGATTATGGCACAAAGGAAAATACTGTACAATCCTCATTTGTAAATGCAACAAGCTGGAGAAAAAAGCATCAAAATTGGCTTTTCTACAAAACCACGAGTTATGATGGTTTTGTTGTTCCTTTAGCAAGGCAGTTATTCATTGAGATAACATTTTTTTAATCAATTGCCAATGACAGTTTTTGGATCCAGTGCATCTGGAATAGGCCATAGGTACAAGGATAGATTGATAGACAGTGAAATAAACACATCAATAAACTCCCTGCAGCCAATAGACCATTCTCCATCCCATCTCATAATGTCCAGAAGCATACGCAATCCCACTAACACACGCATGCACACACCCTTTCCTTACACTTTAGCAGCAGAAGTATTTGAATCTTTCAGCCTGGCGTGATAGTGCTCCAGTCGTTGGTGCACATAAATGCAAGTGGCCAGCAGAGCAGGCAGGTTCTTCAGGGGTGCAGAGGATGGTACATCCAGGGCCCTCTCCTGCACGCGGCCCAACATGGCAAACGCTGCCCTGCCACACGCCTCCACGAAGCTTGATCGCACCTCCAGGAGAGAGCTGTCCCTGCAGGCTGCTGCCAAGGGTAGTAAGGCATCCAACTCAGCCATGATTGTTCCACAGAACTGATGGTTGAGATAAGGCAAAGACAAGATGATCTCAATAACAGACGGAAAATCTGACAGTAAGAGGGAAAAAATGAAAAAAATAAAACATTGAAAAGAGACCTCATTAGATGTAAATAATGGAACATTTGCAAGGAGACATCAGAATGTCAAGGATTCAAGATTGAGATGAGTATTACACATGCATTTTTCTTCAACATTGTGCAAGTCATTACAGCTGAAAAATCGTGCAATTGTAGAATACAGATGTCTACAGACATGCCCTCCATGTAAACTTTGCTGCTGAGCATGCATAATTGGTATCAGGTCAAATAAAACCTTTACTTCAGAGGAATCATCAGCACTTGTCTAATTTTATAACACTATGTATCATGTTAATCACATTTGAACAGAAATCTTGCAGTACATAGGTAAGAGGTAGTGGGTCAGATGTGCAAAAAGGAAAGAAAAGGTCAGGCAAAGGTTAGAGGGAGAGAGAGCAAGAGAGAGAGAAAGAATGGGAGAGTGATGTCTCAGCAATGTAAAAGACCTACAGCTTACTCTATAAACTGCCAAAGCAACAACTAAGACTTATCGCTTTTATCCACATTTGTCCTGAAGAAAGGCCTATAGGGACAGGGCTGCCTACACTTTTCCCTCTCCAGGGGCTGAGGGACCAGCTGATCAAGGTGCTTTAAAATAGTTGAGTGTGTATGCTTGCTATGACACAGATAAGCAGTCTGGGTATTTGCTGGTATTTACTTAAAGCTGAAATCTTAATGTTTTTAATGAATTGTGATTGACATGATACTACACCAAAAGTGAGCTATTGTTGTGGTATCATTTCGGTTGTTTCGAGTGAAACAATTTTAATGCACTGTTGTAGTGTTTATGTGTGTGTGCATGTGTGTTGGGATAAAAGTCCTGGGTGCCAGCTCATATACAAAATATATGCAGAGCATGCATATATTATGTGTAATGGTTTAACATGTAATATGTACTTACTACTGCAGAGAACGAGTTGCACACCAAGACACATGCACACCTTGACATCACTCCACTACCTCATCTGCTTCCTATTTACTCATTGAGAACATTGAAAGATGATCAGACAAGTGCAAAGGAGTCACATGTGTGAGTTACCAAATTTATACACCTGTACACTTGAGTTATGACTCAGGCAGAAAAAGGTCAAAAAACAAAGCATTTTTCCCATAATTCCTGGAGCTACCACGTCACATCACACTGGGAAAAAACCTGATGCCAGTCTGATCAATAAATCAATCAATGAATGCATGTATTACTTATGTCTGGAGCCACACACTCTATTACTTGACTTACTGTAGGGCTGATTGGGAAGTTCGACATCCTGTCAAAGCGGGGCTCCAGCGTGTGTACACAATTGACAATCTCACAATCTCTTACACAATGTACACAATTTTCTCCAGAAAAGCTTCCAGTGTGGTTAAAAGGCCTGGGAACAATGACTGTTTGGACAGCAGTCAATATCTGACTGCATGTAGTCATTAGGAGCTTTGCTTTGTGAGAGAGAAAGCAGAGGCAGACACAACACTCCAGCATTACCAGGGTGAAGGAGAGACCCTGGAGAAGCAGCTCATACACATACAGTTTTGGCACACACACGTACTGAGCAGACAGTCACTCTCACACAAAAACACACTACACGCATGCGTCCACGCTGAAGTCAGACTGAAACCTTAACTAGCAAAGATCAAAGCCTGGAATCCCACCAGGAGTACTGCAGCAAGGTGAAAGAAATTGTGTGAAGTTTTTAAGTGTTAGGGAGGCCTGTTTGTGTGCGCAGAATTCGGAATAGACAGACAAGTGGAGAACTGAACACACAGGTGAGGGGTTCAGTGAAGTATGAATACAGAAAAGCCACCTTTATTGCTATAATAGAGAGCTGGCAATAAGGTTAGAGGGGCCCACCCAAACAAGAAGAGTTCAATCCCAGATTCTGACAGGAAGGAGAGTTCCAGCTGTTGCACGCAGGGTGTTTGGCATTCAGCACATATCTAACTGCCAATAAAAAAAAGTTCACTATCTAAACTACTCTGATGGATGAGCAGTATCATCACAGCCTGCATATGGTAATACTACAGTGAAGTGGGTTCACGTGAAAAAAGTGCGGATTGAGGTATGAACATATGAATATAAATGTGTGAAATATTGATCCATCATAATGCCTTTGAACCAGCCATATTTCATGCTTACATCTTGTATAGTAATTTGCTCTCTGCTCAAACACAAGGGCTACTGTCAAAAAAAGGACAGGGGGAGGGGGAAATATATATATAATATCTTACAGTCTCGTCTTGGATGTCTGTCTGGTTCAGTGTTATTGAATGCAAATGCATGCATGTATAACCTTTGGGCTGAAAGGCCCTCATCTTTGAAGCGTTGACCTACACATAAATACGTTGTACAGGTCCTGAGCACAGACAAATTCTGACACTTGTTAGCAATGAAAGCCAAAGCTACTGTCAGTGTAAAGGGCTGGAGGAGAGGATGAGGAGGAGGAGGAGAAGGAGAAAAGAGAGGTGATATAGTAATGATAAAAGTCTGTACAAAAGTGTGCAGCATGGAGGAGAGTAGTGGGTAGCACAGAAGTTGAAAAGAAGACAGAGGAATGCAGGTTAAAAAAAAAGTTTGATGGAGCTGGTTGGAGGAGAAGTTTGCTAATTGTTTAGCAATAACACAAATGGGGAGATAAGTGCGAGAAGAGAAAGAAAAAAACATTGTGGTGTCATTTTAAAAAGAAATCAAAAACTTGGAATCCTTTTTAGAGTTTGACTAAGCTTGGTCTCACATCAGACACTGGTCTTCCTGCTGAGAAAAGCCCGACTCTGGTCTCGACTTCACCTCTGCCATTTCCCAGGACCTCTCCTCTCATGCCTCCTCTCATACTATCCCTTCTTTATCCTTCTCTCTACCATAGCCTCTGTGCCTTTGTGATACATCCTCTGTATACCCTATACATTACCCAAATCAACACCTTTCTCTACACATCATCTAGCCTTTATAATATCACCCTTACTAGTTCTTAGTCTCTTCCTGCCTCTCTTTTGTCCCCAGAGTCTTCTCCTCAAGTAATACTGATGACTCTTCCCAAGGCCCTTTCTGATCCAGAGTGTAAACTGTGTCAGGCCCAAATCATTTGGGCTTTCTATTATAGAGGGTGCTTTCCTTTGGGGCTACAAAAACCATTAATCACCCTTGGTCTGGGTGATGTGTTCAGACCTACATTGTTCAGCCAGGTGGATAAAGAAGGATGAATAGGACAGGGACACAAGTGTGTATGGCAAAACACACTCATGCACAGGGTACATTAGGGATGGAGAACTGATGCAATAGTCAATTTTAATTTCACCTTCTTTTTTTCTTTTAAATTTAATTTAGAATTTCTACTCTTAAATAAAGACAGAAAAATCAACAGTAAAGATGCTTATTTGATTAAAATAAGAATGACAGAATGCAAGAAATTGTTATACGTTTCATGTTTTCATGCTTCATCATTCACAAATGCTCGCCAGGCTGCAGATGTTTTGTGCTTCCGGCTGCACTGGTTGCCATCTCCAGAGTGGTGTGTCTTTCTTGGGCAAAGCAAAGTGCTAAAAAGTCAGTTTTATTTCAGCAGTGCAGAAAGTCACAAGGTAATTCAGTGCTAAAAACATGAGAGAATATTATGTGTAGGTGGCGTCTTAATTAAGTTAAGCTCAGCTCCATACCATGAAGAAAAGAATAGAAATGGCAAAGTCCTATAATTAACCCATTTATAACAGATTAGGCACCTTACTCTAATTACTAATCAGAACCAGATTATTTATGTTCATGGGAACACAACTTAAAAAAGCTCTTGGTTGACTGTATAAACTGCTAACTACAGACTTAGAAATTCTGATGGAAATCCACTATTAAAGCATGCCAGCATATCAGGAATGGATAAATCAAAATGAAGGTAAGCTAAAAAGGAAAATCATGACTAAATCCAGTGCTCCAGCTTTTGGCTGTGTGGACTATGCTGCTAAATTGTAGGTTAACAAGCTTGCTAACTCTTCCTAACCAGAAATATGTTGATTTATCAGCTGAATATTTGTCTAGTTAGGGGTAACATATTCTAATACTGGTTTCATATTCTGGCAGTGAGAATTTGTTACATTGGGTTTGGAGATGGTGCCTTTGAGAGGAAGGCTAAAAGGATAGGTCAGATTCAGACTTTTTTAGTTTTCAGACTGTGTAGCAATGAGAAAGACTTTGTGGATGTTGACCCACATGTCAGTAATTCAACTCATGTATTGCCCCTGGTTTAAAGTGCATTTGCGTGTTTGTAACTCAGCATAAAGGAATTCTGGCTGATTGTCATTAACTCAACTATAACCTACTTAATGAAGATCATAAATAAAACTGGGAAGTACTGAATAACTACACTCTAAATAACTGAAAGTGCTTAATGCATGTCAAATGTCAAATCTGTTCAATATTGAGTAAAAATTATCCAACTTTACATCTGAGAGTACCTTCGCAATCATTTTGGGAGTCTCTCTCTCTGAATACGTGTAGAAGGAGTCTTCTCGTAGATGTGTGGTGCTGGCAGTGGTGGCACTGTGTCCCCTTGTGCAACACAGGGTGACGGAGGTGTGTCCCGAACAATATAAGGCCTCTTCCTGCTGCAGAGTCTTGGCACAAACATCATCCAGCACCACTTTGACACAATGCTCCATGTGAGGGACCAGCCCCCTAAACGCTGACCTCCAGTTAAACTCCAGAACCTGTGCCTAAAAAAAAAACAGGAGACGAGCCAACCACCAATTAATGTCTGAGTGCTGAAGGGAATATTTCACCTGTTCTACTTCACTGATACAAATTGTCTTGCCTCCTTGTAATTATAGAAAAAGATAATAGGGTTTAATGACATTGAATAGTTGTAATACATCAGAAACTTTCTTGAAGGGACTTACATTCAAAATACTCACCTCTGGTGTGTGGAGAAGTGTTTCTGCTGCGGATTTCTTGCCATCTGTTGTCAGATCTGAATCCTCTCTTCTCTTTTTTAAGATGCCTAATTGACCAATATATATTTTTTATTAATGCAAACATTGTGTAATATATCCAGAAACACATTAAACAGTATCTGTTCTAGGTCAACCTCCCAAATCATGACAGTGAATTTTCACAAGAGACCTATAATTATACAGAAGATATCCCAGTTAGAAAATGAAAAGCTATGTGGCGGGTATCTGTAGCATCTTTCAATTCTATGCATTATTTAGCATGACTATTTCCATATCAGTGTATGATGTTATGTGTTAAAAGCCTGACTGAATACCAAGTGCGGTAACATGAAAGCAACTGTATGTAACTCAGAGCCAGATACGGGACACATTGCTCTCCTCTTCCCTCGCTAGTCAAAATGAGACCCGGTGACTGGAGCATAACTGTGCATGCTTTAGAGGGAGCAGAAACAGGCAGTAAATGCTAATGGCGACGGCTTTACGAGTCTAAAGTTTGGGCTTAGATTTGATTTGAACCCAGATAGTATCAACTATATATGGGGTAATTCTACGAGGGAAGATTGTGTGGATGTGTGGGGGAGTGTGGGGGGATGATGTGAAGACATGCAATACAGGATGTTGGGTTGGGTTGCAATTAAAAAGCATGAACATCAAGGCCGCAGTTTCCTAATCAGAAGGCGAAGAGTAAGACCCCAGGCGAGGCAATTTAGCCGAACAAGACCGCGTGGAATGGAAGAAGGAGGAAGCAGCAAGCGCATCACTTTTTGACCTTTAAGCCCATCTGATGAATTTCTGGTAATTAAGCCGTTTGATTGCCTGGAATTAATGATTTGGATAACTGCCCTTTAAAGGCTGTTTACCTCTCTGTAAATTGAGCCTTTCTGCAAGTCTTGTTTTTGTAAATGTAACCTTTATGGAAATTACCCCATGCACCAAAAGCTTTCATTTAACATCTCTGCAACAGCAGTTCAAAGGGGAGAGAGGAAAAGGATACTAAAGGCTTATATAACACCCAAGATAATTCCCGACTCAAATAACACATTTCTTCTGACACAACTCAGACGTCTCACTAGAACAAGTAACAGTCTGTGAGTGTGTGTGTGTGTGTGTGTGTGTGTGTGTGTGTGTGTGTGTGTGTGTGTGTGTGTGTGTTTAAATGCCTGGAGGTGTGACAGGGCTATAGCCAGAGTTTTAGAAATTCTAAGGTCAGTGCTCTCCCCACTGTAGCCTCACCACACTCACAGAACAAAGTCTGTAATTGTATAATTATTGGAATTATTGACAATTTAACTATTCATTATTTGTTTGATAATTTTCTACAAATTCTACCTCCTACTTGGTGGTCTAAATGGTCTGCTCCCCACTGTCAGGTTTGCAGAGAAACACTGATATTTTATATTTTAATAATTTTTGGCCAAATAATTTGAATTTTAGAGGTATTGGTCTAAGGAATATTGAATCAGCCTTTAAAGTATTTGCCATTTTTAAATTGTAAAACAGAAACTGCACCTCAGGTCACTAAGCATTCCCAAATTCACAGAAAAGCATGACCTCAGTGGCCTCAGTGGTAGCTACAGCCCTTATTACATGTCTAATATGTATACACGTGTGTATTTTGGAGGGATAGAATCGTACCTTTTACACAGGGAGTGTCTCCTGTACAGTTAATGAAGGTCATGTTAGTGACCAGCTCCTTCACATTGGTCTCAAACCCCAGCAGCATGCAGGCCAGCTGGGTTAACGCCCTCAACTGGTGAGAGGTCAGACTAAAGCTCCTGTTTTTCATGGGAAGCTCCATTGGCACTGTGAAGGAGAAAACACTGAATGTAAAAAAGGAAAGAGATAAAATAAACAGTGCATATGCTTCTGAGTGTGTGACTGACAGAGAGACAGAGCTGCACTACAGTTTACAGTTCAGTAAAGCAACAAACAGTTTCATGAAAATAGGTTTTCAACCCAACCTCCCAACCTACATGCACTCATCAGAAAACAACCCCTTCCTGAAGTCTTGCTTCGCACTGCACCTCTTATAAATATCGACCCGTTCATGTTTTCCCAATACACAGCATAAACAAAGAGACAGTGAAAAAATATGCAAAACTTTGCTCCCTGAGAAGTCACACATGCACATCCTTCTCTCTCGGCACAAAACTTTTCTCCCCGTAACCCGCTGATGACCCCCTCGGCAAATATGGATTTCCCATTTTGGAGGCTGCCAAAGCCATCACCCGGGGGATGTTCCGCATTAAGCTGGAGAATGGGCGGCTGGGAGATGCGTTGCCATACTTCCAGACACATGCACAAATACTTTTGTGTGTCCGCTTAAATGAGCTCCTCCACTGCAAAAGCATTTGGGAATGGATGAGCCTTGACTCTGAAAGCACAGAGATGATTGAGTGCTGAGAAGGAAAGAAAGAAGAGGGAGGGCACTTTTCCAATAATTGTAACATTATTGCCTCTGGATCCTAATGTAATTTTGCCATATTGTTAAACAAAAACTGACAATATGACAACACACTATCCCCAAGGACGCCTGGTTTAATCATGCATGAGGCTTGACTCTGTGTGTGTAGGCACTTGTGTATATTAACATGAGTGAGTGAGAGTCCATGAGTTTTTATGTGTTTGTCGAATGAGCACACGTGTTTATGCGCATGTAACGCATGGCATTATGAATAACTTGATTTGCAGAAGAGACTTTTAAACATATATGGACATGTCAATCTTGCAGGATAATTGCCAAACTAAAACCAGACTCTGTGGTCACTGTGGAATATATTCTGAGCTCAAGTTTGTTTGTGTTTGCAAGTCCAAGTGTATACATGTATTTATGTGCAAGTGAGTGTGTGTGTGTGTCTGTGTGTGTGCAAGCGTGTATGAAATATCATGTGAATAACTTCGTAATTATTAGGTGTGTATCAAATTGCGTGTGTGTGCATTTGTGTGTATGTCTGTATGTAATTAAGCTGCATGGGTCCGCAGCACAGAGGCTTCTCAGTAATGGGTTCCAGTGGGAATCTGTGCTAAAGAGACTACCTCGTACTGCACGTCTACATGCGTGACCTGGCTGACACCCACATGCCAGCTTTCTCCAGCTTGCACATTCACACATGCACCACCGATCATTTCTGAAGTCACCAGCTAATCAAAACTGCTTTCTGTGCCGAAACACAGGGGCAAACTAAAAAAAAAATCTAAACCGGATGAGACAGGGACACATTTGAAAGAGAGGAGCTGGAGTCTTTAAAAAAAAGTCACTGTAACCTTCTGTGGGGCATTCATATGAGCATAGCAACTATTAACCACCACTTCATCTGGAGTATCAGCTTTTCTAGAGCATTATCTCTGTCTGTCTATTTTCTCACCATTCATCCTATTCATATCCTCAACCTGTGACTGTGACTGGTTCACTTCCTCACTAAGTCACAGTCTAAGTAGTCACACATGACCTTGATGTTTAGCAATGCCTCAGCCACCCATCGTGCTCTGCCGCCCAGGCTATATAGGTATTTATAGTCGCCTCCCTAGCCAAATAGCCTTATAGCCATAGCAGTCTAGTACACAGCCATCTAAACCTCATTATACCTTTGTCACAACAGTGGGGCCAAATGGAGGCTCTCATAGCTGGTTGATGGAGAGGGTGTGCTTAAAAGCACCCAGGTGTGTCATATAGCGTGGAGCATAGCATGTCTCATAGACTAGAATGAGGAAGGGCACTAGCAGGCAAGAGAGTTCAACCAAAGGTCAGTGCACAGAGAATCAATAAGGGAGGGCAGGTGCTGAAAGCCAAGAAAAAATTATATGTTTATAAAAGAGCATCACACCATATGACATTATGGTGTGAGGATGTTCTTATAAACAAAAAGAAAATCAATGATTAGTCATATTACTGTGGTACCTGTGAAGCAGTGTGAGTCTCATCAGAAGCCCTCAAAGCAAAGCAACATATGTCAAGGAATATGTCATTCTACAAAATGTGTTCATAGAAAGGAAAATGGTGTGTGTGCCAAGGGCCCTATCTATTTTGTAAAAAATGTCTGAAAATACCATGGGTCTACAGTGGCCAGTTTCAGTTTGGAGCTTGACAACAATGTAACACAAAACGAAAAAACAAATAGAGCAGGTATTTTTGGCGAGCCATCAGTCTTTTCCTTGTCTGTCTCTCCTGTGGGTACCACCATCAGCTGCACAGCACACTCTCTGTCTCACACACACACACACACACACACACACACACACACACACACACACACATACACACTGCTCTTGACTGGCAGGGAACAGAGAGAGAGGGGAGAGAGGAGGAGATCTAGGGGAAGGGAAAGGGGTAGTGGTAAGGGATGAAAACATGAGGAAGAGAGGGAGGGAAAGAGGGGGAGGGGCGGGATAAGGGAATTCCCTTAGCAGTTGTTATTGATTCCGGTGTTTACGGGCGAATAGTTTAGTGCCGTTTACAAAACAGAACAGATGCAGCCAGTGAGCAAAAAGGTAAACAATTGCTGTGTGGCGGGCTGCCAAATCCCCAGTCTGATGTATTAAACTCACGGTGAAGAGCATTTCCCCTTTGGCTGCACTTATTGCCACTTCATTTCCTCTTCGCTCAGATACACACTCTCTCCTTCTTGCCACCTCTCTCTCTCTCTCTCTCTCTGGGTCGCTCTCTCTCTCTCTCTCTGGGTCGCTCTCTTTCTCTGTTCTTCCCTCGTTTATCTGAGGAAAAAAAAGGAGAAGGGCATAGGGCGCTTTTTGTCGTCTGGCTATTTCCTGTCCTTCTCTGACCCAGGAGGCCCAGTTCTTCCTAACAGAGCCATTAGTAGGGGGAATTGCATGTGTCTGACATGGCCGAAAACCAATTATTAGACACTTTCTACCAAATGATGCCCAAGTCTTTGGGGAATGGGCAATCATGCAATAATTTAGCCACTGATTTAATTTCTCTCCAGCACAGCATCTCTTCCCCTCTCATCCTCCATCCCTCATTTTCCTCTCTTTCTCTCATTCTGTCTCTCTGTAGTGTAAATCAGACCATCAGAGGGGTGGTCTGCTTCCCTCTTACCACACTACCCAACTGGCCTCCAGTGTCTTATCATGTGATCACTATATGTAAAGATTAATTTTCTGTTTGTGCAAATACATGCACAGCACCCTCTAGTTTGGTTTCATTAGATCCAGAGAGATAAGGAAAGAATCATTTCACAAGGCAAGTACTTTTAGCACATTTATTACATATTGGAAATAAAATATCAAATATCATATTGCCTAACATGCGTAAAACAAACAAAACTACTTTTTAAAAAAGTGAGTTGTTTGTATCTCCATTTTTATTAAAATCCTAGGAGCTGTATTTTGAAAAAGTTGTAGTTGCCTAAGAGGTGTAAAATAAGACCGACACTCTTGTCTACATTACCCACAATGCAATCTCTCATGCGGCCTCAAGCCTCAAATCTCAAGCTAAGAGGGAGAGCAAACTACAGAGGTTTGGTAAATGCCACACGCCTGGATTTTGTTCCCTTTCAGCAGAATTCTTCAGCTCCAACCAATGCTGCCTCAAGTTAAGCCACTATCTGCAGTTTAATTATCCTCATGCAGCTCTCTCTGGAGCCACAGATGGCTCATATACTTCTTGTCACATATGCGGTTGGACTCCTCAAGACCTTTAAAAGGGTTTTGATGTCTCAAACCACTGCCCTTTCCCTTTGAACAGAAGCCTACATTGATGATGAATACAAGGGGGTCAATTATTAACCAGGAACAGTGTCCTGGTTGGAAACTAAATTGCCAAATGAAGCCTAATATTTTCTTTCCCAAAAATGGTAATAGGCCTGAAGATCCTGAAATCAAAAAAAAAAAAAAAACACAATGAAAACAAAACACAACACCAAGAGAAAACTGGACTTGACTCAACAACTCTCATGTAAGTGTCTCCTGCCATGGCCATTATGTAAATTTCTTAGCACACTGGTACAGATGTTAACCACTATAGTCAGGAACTTAAATGTCAAAATAGGCCAGCCAATCCCAGTCTGTGTGTGTGTATGTGTATTTGTGTACTACTTCTTATCATGGAGCTTCACTCCAAGGGTGCAATGCTATGAAGTGCTCTTGAACACTTCTGTGTGTTTCTCTTTGTGGCTGTGTTTTCTGTGTATCCATGCCTTGTTGTGTGTTCATCTCATAGGGTGTCAAGCAGGGTCACATGGGTGCCTTGAGGTACTTCTGTGCTTGTATTTGTGCGTATGTGAGTATAAGGAGGCTGTGAGCCACTGTGGACCGCCTGCCAGGCCCTGTGACAGCTGGGGTCCTCTTCGTCAGTTGCGGCCCACTGCTCGCTCAGACAGCCTTATTATGGGAGGCCTCCTGCTGTGATTCCCCTAATACACACCCCGACACACACATGCATGCGCACACGCACGCACACGCACACATACACACATCACCCAAGCCCCGGTCTCTTGTGGCTATATCCCTGGGTGCTGTCCAACCAGTCCACAGCAGGGGCCACCTGCCCTTCACAGAAGGGGAAAGTAGCAATATGTGATATCTCAATTAAGTTGCCTTACCAAGAAGGAGGTGTAGTTGTGATGGTGGTGTTTTTGTTGTGACAAGGTATCAGAACAAACCTTCTCCTGCTTTATATCTGTTTTTCTGACCTCCTCTGTGTCTGTCTTTGTTTTTGTACCTCATCATTGTGAATACTGCAGTGACAGTAAGATAGGGGTTAAGATTTCTCTGGCTTCCCCTGCGTACTTGAACCAAGCAGCCTGGATGAAGAACACTGAGAAATGTATTGTCTTGATGGGAGCATTTCATTAAAACCCACTTGTTTAGTGCCCTTGTTCGCATTATTGTTTTCAAGCCCTCGGCGAATCACACTGACTCTTCATCACGAAGTGCTGGCTGCTCTCAATAAGCCAGCCATTTTTGTCTGCGCTTTCTCAATAGGAGGTGCCAGGAAAATGTTCATATCCTTGAGCTTTTCAAGAGTGATACACAAAAGCTATTGTGACCACTCGGAGGAAATGGGGGAAAAAATAAATGGCATGCATAATACACATTCTCAAGGGCCATGAAACATATTCTTTTCTGTGATTTCATTGGACCGTGATTTAGAGAAAATGAACACTGAAACGCACACACATGGACACAACAAGAGAGCAAAGACCGAGCTCTTCTCATTAAGATTAGTAAACAACCACTCGCTTGTGTGGTAACTTTCTTAAACAAGGCCCTCTCAGCATCTACAAGGACAGGAAGAGAGCGGCATAAAAAAGAATCATCCATAAACTGGAAGCATTACGCCACGTGTACATACAGACACACACAAACCCTCCTACCTTGCACATAATTACATGGTAGCATGCGGGTGCACGTCCCTGGCTGACAGTGTGTATAAACTCAGGCAGAGATATGATCTAGTGAGGAGCTGCTCTTATTAAATATTAACAAACGCCATTCCCAAGTAGCCTCAATCCCCACAAGCACCTCCAATGCCAGTCAGAGCCTCAGCCTAGCTATCTCGCGTCACTACAGAACCTCTCTCCCCACTGAATAGGCTGCTGTGCTTTCTCTGAGAAAGAGTTCAAAGAGCCAGAAAGGGCGAGGGGGGTGGGGGTGGGGGGGTGAATGTGCTTGCTATACATGTTCTAACTCAATCCTTTTTTATCTATAGGGAGCTGCCGACGTCGTCATATATAGAGAAATTAGTGGAAGTGGAATTCAAATCAATGCTATCAGAATGGGGTTGTGAAGTGTTTGAACAGAATTTCACAACCTCAACATCACCCCTGTGGTCGATTGTTCAGGAATAAATTGTATGTGTGCATGCAATGAAGTTGGACTGAAAGCTTTTGATGTCCTACAAAAACACGGTTCTCTGTGCATACATATGCAAATAACTGATGCCATATGGAAATCTAATGATGCATTTGAAAATGGAGGTATTAAATGACTCTTGATCACACAATTGTATAAGTAAGCCTGCAATTAGTGCGCACAAACTAGCATAGACACAAAGACAAATAGGCAGACATGTGCACATGACACATGCTCAAAGGTGATTGAAAACACACGTGTATGCATGCATATCCACCTACATAGCCTTTCACACACAAGCACAGGGCAAGAAGGTACAAACACACTGAAAATGCACCATAGCAAATGGTTTAGGCAGTGTTGGTGTTTCTCCATTGGTGTTAGGTGAATCTCTTCACACAGAATCATTCCAACTTTATATAAAGGTTATCCAAATTCTGGTCACTAGCGTTTTTATTAACAGGAGCAACACCCAGCAACACCGTTGAGAGAAAAAGTGAGAACTTGTTCGATGGGTAAATTTTACCTAATGCGGCCTTAAATGTAGAAAATCTTAAAGATTGAGAATTGGAATGACTGTTAAAAAGTATGTAAATTGTGGCCTTTAACTGTTATCCCAGCATAACTGTGAAGTGCTCGGGGCTTCATTTTGACGAATGCAGCACACAAACACACACTCACACGCACACACACTGACATGCAAACTTGGCTCAACCACTCCCCTGCAGACTCAGTGAGGTGTGTCAGTAAGGTTTAAAGCTTGTATTGTTCCTGACCAGCCATCCTGTCTACCACACTCCCCAGTCCCACTGTTCACCCCATTACACTTGGAAAACTACAGGAAAATTGGAAAAAGACAAGAAAAGAAAAAGAAAAAGAGGAAGTGGACACAAGAGTGATGGCGTAAAGGAGAAAGGGGGGAAAAGAAAAGACAGAAAAAAAGAGGGCTGAACCCCTTCACATCTGTCTAGATACAATGTCAGAGCCTACCTTTGAGTCAGTGGGGTTAAAAGAGGAGGCAGATCTTGCTGTGAACGCTGTTAAATGGTTCAGTGCTTTGACAGTGGCTGATGGTAAAGACAGTGCTGCTCCCTTGGGAGCCTGCACAGTCTCCCCAGCATGGCTCTTATCAAAATATACCTACCGCCTGCCTCTACAGCAGAAATAAACAATAACACAGCAGGGAAGGAGGGAGAGATCTAAGGAGTCATTTGATGCTTATGAAAACAGAATTACTTTTTTTTTTTTTTTTTTAAACCACTGTCATAATTGTCTTGACAATTATGGGCATGGCATATACTGTAGTATAGACAGTAAAGTGTGAAAGCAGATTATGCATTAATGTTCAAGCTTTGGCTCTGTAGGAGCCACGGGCATTTGGGTGGTGGGTATGTGGGTTCTAGAGCTTTTTGGGGGGGACTTAAAACATGAACAACACAAAAATGTAATCCCAGTTGTAGCCCTCAAAGCTGTGTTGCAGCTGATAGTCAAACACACACACACACAAACACACACACACGTAAAACCAGCACAGGCAAAACTGCTCCATTTTACCATCATTACACAGCACGGGTCCCCCGCTCCCTTTGGAGCCGTGTTCTGCCTCCGGTGCTACATTTGACGGTTTGTTGAGCGGCACGTAGGTGTGTAGCCTCCGCCGCGTTACGTGATCAAACAGCCCAACTGACGCATGGCCAATTATCCTGGCTGCCTCCTCTCATCTCACGTTTAAGGAGAGGGAAAGTAAAAACCAGAGAGGGAGATGGAAAGAGAGAGATGGAGGGAGGGAGGGGAGAAAAAGAAGCAAGGCTGGTGGTGTGTTTATCGAAGAATGGCAGATGTAAAAGCACTCTTCTCCCCATTCCACAGGGAAGCTGACATGTGCACCATTTTTGAAAAAGTAAACAATGGCTCACACACTTTACATTTTTTTTACTGTGAATCTTTACCCTCAGCAAGCCGTAAATAGGCCAATATAAAACAAACAAAGAGAATATGGGAGGAATTAAAAATCAAAAGTGACACGGCATGTGAGGGTCTGTGCTCCTCTCTTGTCTCAGTCTATAACATCACTTCATGTTCCATCACTGTGACACAAGTGGCAAATATTAAAAGTACTACTTCATGTTGTTTTTTCTCTCAAATATCCATCCCAGTGTATAACAAGGTCTGAAGAATCTTTAACCTTTCACCTTGCCCTTACTGCTCAAAAGTAAGATGAAAGTTAATAAACTTCATAAACTGTACCGCAACAGAGTGGCCAGCCTTATAATATGGAATGACCCTGACTGACTGACTGACTGATCATATTTCCACCATTAGTCAGCTGATTGCCACGTCACTAAGTTAAAGTTTGAGCACAAACAGGATCTATAAGGGGGTGACTGCAATGTTGCCAACTGTGTATTGTTGCTAAATTTAAAGACTTTCCTTTGAACAACACTGGGTATAAATCTAGTTACATGGCTTGACTGTAGCAAAGCGGAGGCGCTTCCAATACACTGAGCCTTGCTTCCACGGCAAATAAACTACTTTCATTACATGCATCATTATTACTAAAGGAGGCAGAGGAATAACTAAAAATCAGACAGCCCAAACGAGACAGATGAGGAGACTGAGAGGGAGAGAGAGAGAGAGAAGCCCAGTGAAGAAACTAGCACATCTGAATAACATGTAAACAACAGAAACACCAGCTACCAACAATAAAATTAAATGAAATAAAATGGGACAAAACACTTACTGCATCACAATAATAAAAGTACTGTTAAGAAATAAAGGGTTAATATAAGTCACTAGAGGGTTTTAAATTTGAAACAGTGGCAGGAAGTGTTGAGGTTGTATTTGCACATGATGCAGCAACTTGGCTATGAACCTATTCTACTAATCATACAGAGGGAGTTAGAAATAAAGGCCTCCCTCTAATAAAACTCTGTTACATTCTGGAGTTGAGGCAAAGTAGAAAAGTTGAAGAAGTAAAATAACTCTGGCTTAAACTTAAACGCTGTCGATAGACCTTTGGATATGACTTGTGACCTTTCTTGGGATGAGGGTCTTATAGATAGAGTAGGCTATGTGGTAAATAGTGTTTAGAAGCAGTTTCAAAAGAAGCCTTGGACCCTGGAAATGCTGCTCCTCTCTTTTTGTTGGTAAAGAAGAAAGTAAGGCAGATGGGAATGAGGGCAGTAAAAAGAAAGCAATTACAATGGGAACAGCAGTTACTGACAATCACTTACAGAGGCCTTGGCTTGGGCTCAGATCACTGCACACTAAACAATTGGAAAGTAACACAAGAGTAAAAATGGCACATCTAAATAAACTCTCAAGAACAACTAAGCCCAAAAAGACAGTAAAGAGAACAGAATTAGCAGAGAGAGTAAATAACTATGAGATTTAGAAAAAGTAAATAGAGCCACTCACCCACAGTTGCACGGGACCTGGCTGAATATTTTTTTATCTTGCCGCTGAGCGTGGTGTTGTCCCTCAGAGCCAGCTCACATTCTCTCTCCACCATGGAGGCCAGTTCTCGGGCCACAGTGCTGAGGTAGGCTGCATTAAGAAAACCTAGGATGGTGTGCGGTTCTGCTAGTCTTAAGAGGACTTGGAGCTCCTCTGTTAGAGCTTGGATAAGAGCTGGGATCACAAAGCGGAAACCCAGAGCCAGTCTGTCAAAGCCAGTCTCACCACTTGGGCTGGAGCTCAGGGTTGAGTGCAGAATGGCCTCCACAAATTGGCTTCTTATTCCCTGGATAATTTACAAAAAATAACACATCACTGTAAAATCAGTGTTGGTCTTCATGATTGAACTCTGGTGGAAAAAACTCTAATCCAAATTTAATATGGATATGTGATATTTCTCAAGGTTTTTTTTTCATTGTTGCTTTTATCGCACCTGGTAATGTGTGAGCCCCTCAGATTCAGGATAAAGAAAGAACAACTGTTGCAGACAGTGGACACGTTCAGGGATGGACAGAGTGGAAGTTTGGCTGGGTCCAGGATGCTCTGCGGTGCGAGAAGACAGCCGGTCCAGCAGGTGGCGGCGCAACTGGAGACGCACATCATCCCATGCCTCCTGAATCTTAAGGAAATAAAATGGAGGATAAGTTCAAAAGAACACTAATGATCAACAAAACTATTTAGGAGGTATCTTAAATTTAAATTTTTCTGTAGTTCAATTCATTAAGATACTGAATTATGTCAATTACTCTGACAAATTAAACATAAGGACATTTTAAATGGAATCAGAATTTGTGCTTCACCTCTATTGATGCATCATCTCTGACGGTATGTACCAAGTGGCTGGAGGATACAGTCAGTGGAGCATGAAGAGAGGAAGATGAGCAGGAAGAAGAAGGGGTACAAGGAAAGCAGACGCCACACTGGGCAGACAGATTTAGCAGTAGCTGAAGGGTCACCTCCTCTTTCCCCTCTTGTTCAGATCTCAGGTACTGTTGCTGAATGGAACAAAGGGATGAGGATGTTTAAATTACTAGAGGAAGGAAAAAACTAGCTGAAGTTATGAGACAGTGTGGTGCAATTGAGTCTTTCATTAGCTACATCACAACAATGCAGAAGGGGTCACAAAAGACGAAGGAAAGGTCCTCAAACAAGAGTTAGGGAAATATTTTGAAGGTGAATACATTTAAGGCGATTACACTTAAATACAGGGCTAACATCTGACAGAACTATTCACATTGAGGCGTATTACCAAAGCTTTAAAGAAGTCCATGAGCTCTTGATGTCCTGTGGTAACAGGCCTGACATTGCTGTGCATTCTGACGTTGAGCCACTGCAGGCACTCAGAGGGGCTCGGTGGACGTTCCCCTATCCGGGCGTCTCCCATTTTGTTCTGGATCTCCTTTAGCTGCTGTTCAATGCTGAGTGAAAAGGTGATATGATGTGTACAGTGTAAGAGCTAGGGGCTATAAAACAGTATGTATGACCAAACACGGACTAGTAACAAAAGTAACAAAAACATAAATGATAACTTGAGAAAAACAAACAATTTCCAATTTCAACAGAAAGGAGTAAAATGGAGAATGCTTAAAGAGCTGGTCCATTGGATATTCTCCTACATGCCATGTTTACCACAACACAGCCAACATGTTCCTTTTAATCTAAAATCCTCCCTTACCCAGTCGTGACTGAATAAAGTGTTTGACTGTCAAAATCTGCTGGGCCAGTGAGGAGACTGACTGTTGAGAGATTAAGTGCACCCCCAGATGAAGACACTGCCACACACCGGAACAATACAGAAAACAAATCACGTTACAATCACACAAACACATATACACCATATTGAAGATACACATGGACCAGCACAGCACATCACATTTAGCGTTCCCTCACTCCATCCACCATTCAGTGTCTGTACCATGAGAAGACAGATACCAAAGCTTCAACAGTAATGAACACAGACATCGATATATCAGTGTGTGAATGTGTGCTAAGCATCTGGTGTGAAGTGGCGTCGGCAGGCATCTGAGACACACGCTTCTTGCCATTTCACGTCTTACTCGTCCCCTTGACACACACATATACAGGCACACACACACACACACATAACACAAACACAGCTCTTTTGATTTTAACAGACTGCATCAGCTATTCCGTTTCCCCTTTAATATGACAGATTAGAAATGACATCTTTGGGCTCGACATGTTTAGTCATTTCCATGCAAATCAATGCATATATATTTATCCATGTAAGACAGTGTGTGTGTGTGTGTGTGTGTGTGCCTACATACCTGCATAATTAAACATGTTATAATGTTGTGAATACAGCTATTGTGAGGTGTGTGTGTATGTGTGTGTGTGTGTGTGTGTGTGTGTGTGTGTGTGTGTGTGTGTGTGTGTGTGTGTGTGTGCACAAAGCTGTGTGAATGTATGTGGTAGTCAGCTTGAACCTTGTCATATTACCTTTCTGATGGCTTTTCAAACAAAATAAAGTAAGGTAATACATCACAACAAATATTCAGTAGATAATGAAAATATTAATTAGTTGCAGTTACATCTCTGTCTCCAAAACGTGTGTGTGTGTGTGTGTGTGTGTGTGTGTGTGTGTGTGTGTGTGTGACTGTGTGTTAGTGTACATGGTACTAAGCCAAAGTGCCTTTTCCCCATCACACATCCCTGCTCATCCCCTACCGCAGGTCTATAAACCACCTCCTGCCTGCTTCTGGGCCATGAACGCATCCAGATGTCTTACAATGGCAACACATTAAATAACCGTTCAATCTGACACACTTTCGTTTCAGTGGGAAAAAACGCAAGGGGATAAAATGTTATAGACTGTTACAAACCACTATCCCCTAGATTGAACACTGCCTAATGCTATCGTTCTCCCTCTTTAACTATCTTCCCCCCTCTCTCTTTTCTTCTTATTCGTCTTCTTCTTTAGGCCAAATGATGCATCTCACTTTATTCTCTTGACACCAACTTGCTGACTGACAGAAACCTGAATTATAAAGTGGGTGTGTTTTTGTGTGTTTGGTGTGATTTCGTGACAGTCAATACCACCCTTCAAGTAGGTATTTATCATGTATTGACCTGTCTGCGTATGTGTGTGATTCTATATTGCTGTATGTGTCCATGCTTTTACTTGCATGAACTTTGTATAGGAAAGATGCTGCATTAATGTGCAACAGACTATGTTAGCAACTCCTAACTAGGCTTGCACAAAGCTCACAAGCTACTACAACACAGCATCAGCAAGGGCCAAGCAAAAACAGCATGCTTTAGGATTGCTGATGGCACTATGTGTAAAATTAATAGACACCACTAAACAACACTAAGGACTGTTCAGATGCGGGTTTGTTTGTGTGACCTCTGACACTGCTTTCCCTAAGGAGAATATAGCAATGACTTTCTGAGAAAAAGTACAGTTAGAGTAAAAAAATTTTTTCCTATTTTCAAAATAATTTGGGATGGGTTTTATATATATAGTAACTAACACATTCTGAATTTAATTTTTAGCATACATTTGTGTCATATGCCATGTCTTACGATCAAACCTCGCTGTAGACTAAATGGCAGCACAGAGCACTGTATGTGTGTTTATGGTACGTCATAAACATGGATGTTCGTTCTGGGCTCTACCCCAGGACTTCACATAGACAGCAGGTTTCAAATGGGCTCCCATCTGCAGCTCACTTTTCACTGTCTCTCTAAAGTTCACTAAAAAACAAAACGTAGGTAGATAAGCTGAGGTGAGATTAAAATGCAGCTTCATAGGGCACCTTTTTAGCCACAGACTCAGTGAGAGGTAACTGCGGCCTCTGGAACTCAATCGTGCCATATGTGGACACAACAAAAATAGATGTTTGACTTGAATCACATGTGAGGCCATGGACAAAGACAGGAAGGAATGGCTTTTAAGCTTCATACTCATTCCAGTCCCAATCTTGTCACTCATGCCTTCACTCAGCAATGTACTCTAATGGCTAAAGCAACAGCACTTGCTTCAGATATATTTTCAAGTCTTGCCTCCAACCCCCCCCCCCATACCAACATCACCCCCTTCCTTTCATTCTTTCTCCTCAAAACTCTTACTTTCCTAATTTCCTTTTCTTGCTCTCGCCTTTCAATTACCCCTCCTTAGGGCCTTGTGCTGTAAGTTATAAAGTCAATGTGGATGGTCTGTGTCAAGAAGTCCATCCAGCTCTCTACAATGTTGTGACCTTTTGCCCACTGGTGTGAAAGCTACTTGCAGCCTAATCAACTTGGCAGGATTAGCTCCGAACCTGATGACTTCCACTGCCAACAGCTCAGACGCCAGGGAAAGAGACAGAAAGAGAATGAGAGAAGTAGAAGGTAAAAATGGGTTGAAAACAGAAGAGTCACAGAAAATAAAAGCATTCAACTTTCTGAGTAAAGACGACAATGGACCAACCTCGTAATGGCAAAAATGGTGGAGCAGAACTCAACAAAAGACCCGGAGAGTGGGAAAAGAGGGAGAGGAAACTGGGAAGAAAAGATTCTTTAGGCCTCTTGACAAACATGTCAATCATCTTACCCTAACTGACACACACACTCACACTTGCACTTCCACTGCTGAAGTGAAATCTAATTGTTTTTCAGACCGGTCTAGCTAGACAGTCGACACCACAACCATGCTCCCCCCAACCCTCACCACCGCAGAGAGAAAGGGAGCAACCGGAGGTCTTTTATTAGATATGATGGCACATTTCACAGCTCCCTGACTTACAGAAACCCAATCCCGCGATTAGTCAGCGCTTTGACGTTATCTTAAGTTCCTTGTCAGAATTAATTTAGTGTGGGTGGGCTGCTGTGGGGCTGTCTGTCTGTCGCGCTCTGCTCCCCTCCGCTCGCCCACAGGAGGTGAGGGGGTGGAGGCAACGGGGGCAGGAAGATCCCTTTCAAATAAGCCCCAGATCCAGTCAGTGCCAAACCAGCCGCCTGAGAACTAAATATCTCCTCCATCAAAGGGCCCCATTCTGTGAGGGGAAAGGGAGTGAATGGGCTTGAATGAACAGGCTGAAAACAGATCCTGTTCTGGCCCAGGCTGTCGCCCACTTAGTGCCCTTGCCCCTCAGCCCCCCCTGCCCCACCCCCCTTAAGCCACCGGGCCCAGCCAATGATACCAGAGAACCGATACAACTGATATACTAACTTAAAACACGTGTCACGCACAGCTAAACACAAAATCAACTACATACTGCAAGGACTACAGATGAGTATTATTGTTCATTGAAAGGGAACCTTGCACTATATTTTATTGGAGCAGACTTTTGACTCCACCTGCTTGCACACATATGCAAATTCCTGACTATCAGCAGTGCTTACACACACGGGCACACGCACACACACACACGCACACGCACGCACGCACGCACACACACACACACACACACACACACACACACACACACACACAGAATCAAATTTAAAAGTATTGATATTGTACCCTGATCAAGATTGGCAAGCGACTAGTGAGAGCCATTTGCCTTGCCAGTATGAAACTGGAGACCTGACTGTAGTCTCCAGGCTTGTGCTGACACTTCATTAGAGGTCTTTTCCTGGTGGCCCACCACTCCCCACCTAACCCTGCACTGTGCCACTGTCCCATCTGATGAAAACTAATGGATTACAGCATTTCAATTTGGGGGAGTCAGCCCCGTTGTCAGCCTATCTTAATCTCCTTCAATTAGGGAGTAGCTCTGAGGAAAATCTCTGACATCAGAGAACTGGGAGCAGGCCAGTCACTTTGACCCATAAACTGGTTAAAGTCCTTCACGGGTGTGAGCAGATCTATCTCCCTCATTTCTTGGTTTCCCTTTCCTCTCCTTCACTTCCGTAATTTGTCCCAGACACTGATAAGACAATTAGGCAGCAGGTGAGTGAGCTGTGGATGTGTGTTTGGGTGTATATATCTGGAGCCCACCCTGGTTGAAAAAGACGGCTTGCAAGATTTTGTTTGCCTGGATGTGTGCTGAGAGTGAAAGGGCTGTCCTGAAGTAGTCTGGAGGAAAGTTAGCTGCAGCCTGACAGAGATACTGACCAGTGGTCCCCCACGGCGAGAGGAGGATTGCCTTATTTTTAGCCCCATTCTCCATTATCTGGATGCTTTGTTCTCATAATGGTTATCCCTCTCCCATCTGCAGGAACACAAAATAACCCTTTAATGCTTAGAAAGCAGAAAAATGGCCCGGCCTTCAGTAATAAGCCTTGAATTACCTACCCAAGGGTTTTCGTTTCAAGATGTGGAATCTTCAATTATTATGTTCCCATTTAGAAGGAGGAAGGAAAGAAAGAGAAAGAAGGGAGAGGAGGGAGACAGAGAGAGAGTGAGCAAGGGATGAGTCCCAGACACTAATGGTGCCAGAGTGAGGCTTTGTTCACTTGCTACATTTAGCCTGTCCTTCATCATGTGCCCTCAGCCTCACAACGCCCCAAACGATAAAAGACCTGAAATATAGATCACCCCCCCATGTCTCTCTCTTTATCAATCTATTTGTGCTCGCCAACTATCCCTGTCTGCCATCATTGACAGACATCTATCTTTCAGTCTTCAGTGACAATGCACAGGACAAAAAAAAATAAAGGTGAGTTGGACTGGCCTGGACTTTCTGGCATAACACACAATGGCAGGATTGTTCACTTAATTAATAAAACTGAACCACCAAGAATGACTGTTCTCTCAGTTTAGGCTATCAATTACCTGACAGTTAAGAATATTGTAAAATAATTCATAAAGTTTGACAAAGGCCTATTTATGAAGCTCAACCATGGACATAGAGAGAAACAGAGAGAAACTAGAAGTATTTAAATTTCACTGAAAGTCCTCTGCCATGTTAAGTAGAGTCAATCCAACAGGCTACATTTGTACACACAAAAAAAGGGTTACCTATAAAGTGCAACAAAGTGGTTAGTCTAACACTTACATGCAGCTTTCTCCCTCTGCGCTGCCATTTTTTTGGTACGTGGTGCACAATACATGAGCAGTTATTGTCAGCTCACATTTTTTCCTACTGTGCAAATGTGTCCGAATTTTATGGTTCAGCTGTGGGAACTGATGTATTTACTTTAGTTTCAGAGTCACTTGTGATCAGACGGTGGATTTAATTACAGCATTTTAGATTCAAGACCACACTGCCACAGTAATGATCTTTCCTTTCAGTCCTTCACACTGCTGCTACAGTAACACTTTCTGTCTTTGTACTGCATATCAACTACATCCTCTGTTAGACATTTATGTGCAGGGCCAGAAAACAACCTGCTTACCAGGTTTCTCATTATCCTTTAACTCCAACTACATAGCTAAAACTGGGGATATTTCTTGTATTTACTTATTTTAAAACGAAAAGTATTTATGTAGTTTCATATTTTGATGTGATCAGTAGCCTGCATTTCAGAGGATGTTTGTTTGAGCTCATGACAGGTGACATAAATTCTCTTTTTAAATGCATCTGCAGTATGTACTCAAGAACACAAACTAACTAACTAAACAAAGACTTTTTAAAAATCAAATATAGATGTTTGAAGAAGATTGACGTGATTAGACATGGATTGCATTGCGGAGTGATAGGGAGAAAGAGAGACAGGCAGAGAGAGAGAAAGAGAAAGTAAATCAATCCAACAAAAAGAGGGATGCAGTTTCTCAGATTTCTCTTGATTTCATATTTCTACCTTAAGAAAACTGCCACATGCCACAAGTGTAAACAATATTATGGGTGTGTTTTTTTTCCATTCTGTCAGTCATGCAGGTAGCTCCTCACTTTAAAATGATTCCTGCTGGTGTCTGCAAACCTCTCTCAGCAGTAGTCAGCATAAAAAAACATCAGAGCTTGTTTTCCCACCTTCAGAGTGAGACATCTTCTGAGCTTAATCTTCGTATAGTTCAGAACCTCCACGTGTGTGAAAATTATCTGAGAGTTAATACAACCCATCACAGTAAACATGAAGCTTTAATTATGTTTTGGTTTGTTTAAAATTTATGTTATTATACAAGTGTAGTATTCTCACACTGAATTGTGTATTATATTGCACTCTACGTCTTGTCATTCACCTCACATCCACAAAAAGAAATGGCCGTCTCCTCCAGAAAATAAAATCATGATTCTGCCTGTAACACTGTTACTGAATGTAACACTTCACGGTTAAATTCATGTCTTTTTATTTTGGGTTTCTTTGTCAACTGGGACAGGAGCAAAACCCACTGGAGGATGTGGAATTCAATGAAAAGTTGGGAAAACTCTGAAATGACAGATCAGAAAGATCAGGATGGCGTATTAAGTAAATTGTTATACTGCTCTGACTGACCTGCTGGCATTGAGACTGAGTTTCTCCTCTGTGTCTTTTAGAAACTGTTCAAAGTCCAGCTCACTGGAAACCCCTGGAACCAGCAGCTCCACGAAGGTATGGTCATCGGGAAAATCCCCTGGCCACTCCATAATGCTCTGCAGGGAAAGGAACAAAAGAGACAGAGAAAGGGTGATAGAGAGAGAGAAAGAAGGAGAGAGTGAGTGAGATTTTACAGAAATGCAAACACTATACAGAATTAAATCAAAGGTGTAGACTGATACCAGTGTGGGCGAAATGGTGTGTTGTGTTATCATAGTTATCTGTCAAGAAACTAACCACAAATATTTACAAACACAAGAGAGTGAGAGACAGAGAGAGAGAGTCATGTGGTCTAGTAATTTGAAATATCCTGAAACCATCTCATTATGAGGCACAAATCAAATGCACCTGAAAGACCAGAAACAATAGGAAGCTTTTCATCAACACAAGCGGTTTCTTCCACCTCCACTACTTAATCATCTCAGGAAATCATTTGCTGTTGGAGGAGACCCAGATCAAAATTCATTGCCTCAGACTCCAACCATTTCCACCTACTGACACTAGAGTGAGTTAACACAGCGAAAAAAATAGACCAAATAAATAAACAATGAGGTGAGATGCTCTTCAGTCAAAGCTTTAAATAAACAACTCATCTTCCTACGTCTCTCAGAAGTGAGGGCCACCCCCCTACCCTGTGGTGCTTAACGCTCATGCTAACAGCCAATCCCACGCCGGTGCTGCGTTGCTGGGTCTCATATCAACATTGTCATCAACACGAGTCAAGTGGAAGGTAATGGAGAGTGTCTGTGTCAATTTGGCTTTCTCACACTCCGCCTCTCGCCCCATCCTCGTCATCTGCTCTGATTTTAATAATCCCTGTCAAACTCCAAACAGCTCCCCGTACTCCGCTCCGCTTCTTCGCCGCTCCATACAGTCTATGCCACTCTCCCTGACAGGGCAGACAGGAAGCTCAACATTCATTTAGTCTGCACAAAGGAAGGCCTGTCCAGCTGGACAAATATTATTTTCCTCCGCTGACAGCCTCACCAGTTAAGCTTGTTCTTTATTATTTCTCCCTCTCTTCTTCTCTCTTACTGTTTCCCCTCATCATCACGCTCCCTCTGCGCCTGAGAAGAGGTCTATGCACAGCCATTGCTGAAAGGGAAGAAGATTTTCAATCCATGGATTAGAAACTCAACGTTGTAATTATATGGGCTGAGCCTGTGTGTGTGTGTGAGCACGTAATTTTGAATAGTGTCTATGGCACCATACTTCTCTTTATGTGCATGAAAGGCAGACGTACAGAAGGTCTGAGTGTGCGCACTGATTGTCTGCTGGGTGTCTACCACTTGGTGTGCCCTCCAACATATCATCTGTTATCTTAAGTATGAGTGCGTACATGTAAGTGTGTCTGTGTCAGGATTCTCCAGGCAGCACACAGGGCCTCATTAGTACTATACTTTAAATCATCCGGTCTCTATTGTCTTGTCATTAGCTCTTTACAAAGCAGATGTTGGAGGAGCCCCTATGTGTTTCACAGTGTTGCAACAGGGACAACTTGGCCAGGCGCTGCCTCAGACAACGACTTCACAGCTATTAGAACACAGGAAGAAACACAGTCTCTCTCTCTCTCTCTCTCTCTCTCACACACACACACACAAACACACACACACACACACACACACACACACACACACACACACACACACACACACACACACACACACACACACACACACACATCACTGTCCTGTCTCTCTCACTGCTGCCTGTCTACCCCAGCTCGGCTAACACACAGACCCATTTACAGTAATGAGTTTGTCCTGAAATATTTAGCAGCCCGTCCCCCAGGCCGCCGCTTTAAAGCCACTTAGAGCATGTCAAGTTAAAGTCAACATTATTTTAAAGGGGGTACCTAACCGTCTGCTGTAAAGGAAACATTATAAATTAAATAGGTGCATATTCTAAAATCACAATACTGCTGAGAACTATCTCATGCATACCCAGGGGGGAACATGGCTTCACTGTTACTGTGCAGTCATGTGGCTCTGTTACACTGCACTGGGTTTGACTGATTTTCTTTTTTACAATAAGTCCTGTCTGCTTAGTGATGGGCTTTAGTCTCATCACCATTTGATACAGTGATACTTCTGCTAAATGTAGGTGACACTAATGTTATTAAAACATATTGGTCACTTTTTCTCTTCACTGCAGGGAAATATGTGGACATAATATCTTCTTGAAATATGTTGTTTAAGATTGTTGTGAAAATTGCAGTGCAACAACTAACAAATGTCTGTGTGATTAGCTTACACTGAGGGAATGAATAATACATGACTTAATACTGATATTACTTGTCCTTGCTGTTTTGTGAAATAATCATCATCATTCAGCAGTATTAAAGCACCCGGAGCAATGAATCAATTACAGACACTGAAAAACAAGACAATATTGTCACATTGGAGCAGATCATATTGTGTAGCTTGCTGTATCCCAACGTTCAGGATTTCAGTAAACTTAAATACTCCTCCCCTGAACATAAGTTTACTGCAGGAGAACTGACATATTCAGCAACATGGTTGCATTTGACAACTACATGTATGGTGATGGAAGTACAAAGTAAATATATCAGCATAGTACTCATTAGGACTGTAAGTAACAATAATTTAAATTATTAATAAATATATTATAAGTGATCAATATTTTAGCCTGCAGAATGTCACTGTAGTGTCATGATCCCATAACACTTGAAATTGTCTGACTTCTTATTTTGTCTAAAATCCAGTTTTAGACAAAAGGTTTTCAGTTTAAAAGAGAGGGAGGATGAAAAGCAGGCATTTGAAGGTTGGTAATTTTTTCTTCTTTCATGATTAATCTTTGAATGATCTATTGATCAACTATCAAACTTATTGTTGATAAAGTTTGTCATATGGCAAATAAATGATCGACTAATTATTTCAAAACTATAGGGTAAATAATCTCATTTGATTCTGATTTCATATTGATTACATTTTTATAATAGTCTTGTCTAGCGGCCTGACTTTTGTCCAACCAACTCAAGTCAAAATTCAATAACCACTTTTCTCCGGTAACATAAACTAAGTGGTCAATTTTTGCATCTAAGAAGCTTGAGGCAACGAATATATAACGACATCAATAGTTAGTAATTACTAGTCAACTGATTATGAAGGTTGTTGTTAATCATTAATTGTAAACAAATCATTTCATGGTTCTTGATAATATTGCTCATTTGATCCTATTTTAAAATCATCAGAGGGATAATATTTCAAAGAGCCTAATAACTGATCTTTGCTGATTTTTACAAAACCGTCCATGTTACATGAACATTTGCACTGAATCAGTGTTTCTGTGAGCGACAACACATGCAGCATCCGTGCATCTTACCTTTCACAAGCTCCTTTATATTCGCCTCCTGATTAAAAGTTAATCCACTGCAGGCAGGGGAACTGTGACCGGCGTCATTTGCAGCCACTTATACTGCTGACATGTGTTTACGACAACTATCTGTATGGATAAGTGAACTGTAAGTGACAGTTCAGCAACAAATGTGACCCAGCGTCATGTAACTGAATGATTATGATGGAAAGCTTAACTGTCGCTGTCCCTGAACGTCAGTCGACCACCGGACACTTTCTGGAAACAGACCCACGGTGTTTCATAAGTAGCGTCTCGGTTGGAATCAAACCAATGTAATCGATCGATCTGATATATCCGCTAATCAATTAGTGGAGTATGATAACCAGGTATTTTGGTTGTTTCCGGGGGGTGAAAGCGTCCGTGACAACAACCCGGAAGTAGCTCTGCGAAAACTTCCGCTCCGTGGAGCAGACCACCTGACCAACAAAATAGAGGGGGGGTTAACTCCATAGTGAGTGAATAACACATGAATTTAACTAGTGATTCATGTAATTTCATATAACGCATGGGTTTTGATATGTTTGTAAATGTTTTAATAGATAATTTTCCATTTAAGCATTGCCAATGTGTACAAAATATATGAATATATAAAACATCTCCCTTCTCTAAAGTAGTTAGATGTGCGGTGAAGCTGTCAACACATGGTAGTCGGGCGGGGAAGTATTCAATAGATATCCACTGTTTTATAATGCTAAGGTGTAAAGGCGCCATGTACGTCTGTCGGCGAAGTTGAATGTCTCTGTTGGAGGAAACAACCAAACGCTGACACTCAACACTGCTCACGTTATCGGATGTTGGCGTCAGTGTCAGAGTTCTGGCGCGACTGTACGTAACCTGGAGGACGCAGAGTCGTTACTGGTGACATATCCCCCAACCAGAGGTACCTGATCAGTCAGCTGTGTTTTCATATCACTGGACATGAGCAACAGGTCAACGGGACACCGATGTTTGGTTGTGGTTTGTTTTGGTTATTTACTCAACTCAGACATTGTAGTTGGTCTCAAACTGAACCACTTTAGTCAAATGAAATCCCCACACACAATTGCCAGGATATGTACTTCAGACAACCCAAATGTCTCCCTCCTGTTTTTTTTCTTCTCTCCAAGCAATGTAGTCAAACAAGAATTAACATCTTGTTGACTGTGTGTCTCTTCTGCAGGATGGAGAGCCGCACACATATATTTCAAATCTCTGGGATCAAGGTCTGTGACAAGAAGAGAGTTTTGGTCCAGGGAATCCAGCAGCTGGGTGGGAGATACATAGGCGGCTCAGTGAGTAGAGATCCTACAGGGAAATATACGGGTCCAAGATTCCATTTTTTTCCTGATGTATCTAATAATTATCCAGTCTATGAGACTCCCTTCAGACCTTCACCAGAGATGCCACAGCAATGCTATAATATTAGTCTCACCAGCAACATTAAAACCCCAATAAAGCAAACTGAGCAAATCTTTGGAAGAACCAGTAAATAATTATACTTTTACTCTATGGAGGACAGAAACTAAAATCAGCATTAGCATCCTGTTGATTAAGTCATTCTGGGTCATTTAAATACATACCAATGAATCACAGTTTGTATCTTTTTCTGACATGGTTCTACATATAGTTAATATTGTCCAGGATAGATGATGCAAATTGCCCAATAATTCCTGCAGGAAATGTTTGGGCGGTGAGTCTGTATTGTTTTTTTTATCGACAGATGGCCACTCACAAGTCGGGCTCTGCTCAAGGTTTTTGCCTCTTAAAAAGAAGGTTTTTTTCCTTGCCAGCCAAGTCTTTGCTCCTTGTGGGAATTGTTGGGTCTCTGTCAATAATATTACAAAGAGATCTAGACCTGCTCTATTTGGAAAATGCCTTGAGATAAGCTTCTGCTTTGAATTGGCACTATACAAATGAAGTGACTTGACTTGTATCATAATGGTCACATTATGTAGTTTTAAAATTCTGTTATCTAACTTAATGGTTCTAAGCAAATTTTAATCAAAAACTAATTAAAAGTGTGAGGTGTTTTGAGCAAGTTAATTGCACCGAACATTAGTTTAAAAACCCATTTCGTCAGTTCAGTTGTTCATAGCTGCTTTATGTGATTGTGTGTTAAATGTCCATAAACTGATGCGGTGATTATCTTCCAGGTCTATCAGCCTGCCAGCACTCATCTCATAATCCCTCAGGTTTTGTCCAGTGAAAAGTTTTTGGCAGCCTGTGCTGCAGGTCAGTCAAGATGATTATTATAATGATGATAATAATGAGTATTTGAAAATGATTCATATTTGATTGCCCTGATTATGTCAAGACTACTCATCTAACCAAGCTACCCCCAACACTTGACTGTAGCTTCTCCTGTCCCGCAACTGACATAACACCACTGTTCTTCTCCTTCATTTGATTGAACCAGGAAAGTGGGTTGTGACTCCAAACTATGTGTTGGACAGTGTAAAGAATGGTTCTTGGCTCCCAGAGGGACCCTATGAGGTGGCCATTTCCACTGGTGCCACGTCTACCTTCTGCCCTGCTAAGCGGTGGAGGGAGAAGGTAGCCAGTGGGAGACTAACTGGGGCCTTCCAAGGGTGGAGGGTTCTCCTTATGGTCCAAGAACCCACCCGCAGAGCCATGTTTATACGGTGACAAAAAACATTTAATCACAAATCACAACGATCAATTTATATATGATTAAAAGCTACAATGTATGATGATGAATATATCCTTTCACAGGCTGCTAAAAGCTGGCAGGGCCAAAGTTTACCACATCCCTCCTCCCTCTCATGCCTCCATCACTCATGTCATGGCTAAACCTGTCACAGAAAACTCAAAATCCTACAGTGCTCCTTGCTACTCTGTAAGCCACATTGTCCAGCACCTTTTTGGGGTAAGTCAGACTAATTTCTGTAAAAGATGTGGTCTCAATTCATTATGAGGCTCCATCACGTTCTTCTCTTAATTTTACTGTTTAATTTGTAACATTGTATTGTATGTGGTCCTCAGTTGTATGTGCAGTCAGTACTCAGGTCTAACAAATTTTTATTTTTCTTGTGATTGGTTGCTCAAACCTATTACTTTTAACAGTTCATATTAAAGCTCTTTTGCCTCCCTTTTTCTTTTGCAGAGCAATTGTGTGGATATGAATTTCATCATAACAGATGTAAATCCAGCAGAGACAAAAAAGGCCAGCTTTGTTGATGTTGACTTCTCTTATCTGGAGACAGAGCTCAGGGACCATGTCATTAAACAGGAGGTGTGTTTGTGTATTTGCTTGTTTGTGTGTGGATGCGGTTGCAGAGAAACACTGAAGCGTAGTTTATAGTAGTCATTTAATGAACTCTTAGTTAGTCTACATTGTGTTCAATTGAATGACCTTAATTGAATTGAACATTATTAATTCAGTCTTTTTCTATAGGGCCAGAAGAGACTGTGCTTCCTTGAATTTCTGGGTTACCATGACCCTTACCGTCCACAGTCACAGGTAGACCCGCAGACACACCCCTCCACCCCCCGATCACTACTGTACATCTCTAAAATAACTATGTGTTTCATCAAGAAGATCAGGTCATTCAATTTCTTTTATGTCATACATTTCAATGGAAAACGACATCTAGAACAAGGGCGCATCATACTCAGGTCACCGATTTAACCACTACTGTCAGCTGATCTGAGAGTTTTGATTGGCAGGCCTATTAACAATACTCTCCATCGTCCTTTCCATAGCTTACCCAAGTGGATCTCCATCAGATTGCTATTATAAGTGCTCATGTATTTCCATTCTGTACTTTTTGAGTCCAGATGCTATTTGCCAATAAGTGACAGTCAGAAATGACCCCAGGAACTTTTGATGCCCATTCACTTCCAATTTCCATTACCCTTCTGCCCTCGCTTTTTATCTCCTCTTTTTGCCACCCGTCTCTCTCTCTCTGTCTTCTCCTCTTTTCCATATACCTCTTACATTTCAATATTGTTCTTTTATTCCTCCAGGCAACAGAAACAGACTTCAGCAATGTTGGTAGCATGATAGAGTGCGGTCTCTTCACTGAAGCCTTGGACTCAATCAGAAGTGCTGTGTTCCCAGGTCTGCTGCCACCAGTGCCATACCTGATCTCCCTCTTAGAATACGCACAGCAGGTAGGACCAGAATTACCAGACTGCAGCTGCTGCTGTATAAGCCCCAGGGGCTGTATGAAAGTTTAACCTGCTCCAAAACATCGCTTTTATACATTTCTTTTTTGAATTTATACATATGCCTTTTTTGTGTGTTCTACAAAAAAAGGTTCCTAATTCATTTTCTGCCATGATCTTTGCAGGTCTATTTGACTTTGTCTTTCTGTATATGCAAATATGAAAACCACTCAAGCTTTAATTGTTGTGTGTTCATTATGTCACAGGGAAATGCCACGTCTGTCTTCCTAAGAAATTTCCAGCAAGTCCTGTGTAACTTGCTCGTTACCAACCCTCCCTGGCTGGCTCCCAGCAAAGTGAAAAAATATTTCACCCAGATGTTGCAGTGTCCTCGGTGTAAAACGGGCCTTTGGCCTTTTCTAGAGACAGCCATCAGGTAATGCCACCTGAGATTTTTTCTTAGATTATTCTTGCAAATAATTTTACTCTTCTAATGAGTTTTAGTTTTAGCTTCACCAGAAGCGATTTCTCATATATTACTGTTTCTCTGCATGTGTGTATTTTTTCAGTTACTGTCTGTCCAGTGAGGTCACTTGTCACCCGCTGCCTGGACCTGCACTGCCAACACTGATTCAATTCCACAGCGACATTGTGGCATTTTTTCTCAGGCTCTTCAAGGGGGAGCTCCACTCTGTCAACAATGGGTACCAACTTACACATATACAGTGGGAGTTGGGGTGGCACCTATTAGTTTTTTACTCAGTGTATTTTCTCCTTTCTTTCTGTTCACTATAAAAGCCCCTAATCTTTCTTCCATGAGCACGGATCTGGAGGGATTTTCCTACAGATATGAATACATATTACTTGACAAATCATTGTAATTTAAGCAGTCAAATAAAAGTCAATAATAATGCTCTGATTATTTAATACAACTTCGTGTAATGTTGATTGCAAATTTCATTCATTGTTAATGACATTGTTTTTGTTCTTACGGTAAATCATTTTATTAGTTACATTAGATGGTCTTTCCTTCATTCATGCAATCCCACTTTTCTCTGGTTCAGGGATTTTGTGCCTCAGGGAACAGGAGTCTCTCAGGCATCAGCAGCAGGATCTTTACTATATGGAACCTTCTGGACTGTGTGGGAACGCTCCACTCTGCTGTCTCGAGCTGTGAAACAACTAACCAAGCTCTTGGTTCAGGCCGCCACTGAGGTAAATATTGTGGATTTGTGTACTGATATTCTTATTGGACGTTGTGTTCACCAGTATTTAGACTAGAGAACTAACAAAAGTAGGTTTATTTTGATCTGTTTTCGCCACTTAGGTCATTTTTTTATTTTGATGTGATCAACAGACTTCAGCTTCTTCTTCTTCTATAGCATTATTCCTAGATTTTGAATGAGTAACATTGTGATATTGTTTATCTTCACTAAAGAATTATGCTGAGAGGGATGAGATGCAGAAACTGCATTTGGCGGACACGCTGCTGGACATCCTGTCTGTGTTGGTGGAGTTCTGGTGTCAGCAGCACTTCAAACTGAACCAGAACCTGGTGGAAAAGGGCCTGAAAGACCTAGCAGAGCACTTTGCTGTCATCAGCCAGGGTATGGAATAAAATTTGCAGAATAGGAAGAACATTTACAGGAATGTCTGTTTTCATTTCCCTGTAAACTTGCTGTTCATGTTTATCCCAAAAACGTCTACTGTATCAGTAGAAGTTGATAGTTTTCAACTGCTTTCAGAAAAACATGAAAATAGAATTTATTCACAATATTTATCTGAAAATTAGTTTTGTAATTTCTGAATTTTGAGTTATGCAACACTTAAAGGAAGTGTTTTTTGTCTTTCTGAACAAGTCAACTTGCTTGTTTCAAACAAAGTTATTAAAGAAAACATTGTATGCTTTACATATTTTCCCTCTGCTCTGTCTTGCAGATGTGTCTCCAGTTGTTCTGGTGGAGCTCGTGGTCAGGGTCTCTTCCACCAGACTTAAGTTGGTGATGGCGGATGCCATATTCAGGAATCTTTGTTGCAGAAATGGATTCACTGTGGGTGATGAACCCCTCTCTCTCAAGAAAATGGTGTGTGCGTGCATGTTTGTTGTTCTTGATTTGATTTTCCATTACTTTCAAACTACTTTCAACAGCCTTGCTTTGCATCTGTGTTTTGCCACTTTCCATTTTGATTTCAACATGATTCTGATGAAATAGTTTGCAAAATTAGATTCTGATAATACACACACAAGTGTGTAAAAAGGCAGCAATTAATAAAATAATCTGAAATGTTTCCAATAAAAGACACTAGTTTTAATCACTTAGTTTTCCTTTTCCATCCAACACAGATGGTCTGCATTAGTTAACTTGGCAGTGTGAAAACTGGAGATTATTTTACAGTTCGCTGCTACAGAAACAAAGGTTACTGATGTGGTTAAAACATTATATTATGTTGCAGTAGAACATCTGGCTTTCTCACTCGCTGTTGAAGTCTTTGTGCCTGCTCAGTCCCCTAAAGACACAAACATTCACTTGAAGTTTGAAGGCACCAAATAACTTTCTGTGTCTGTGTGACTTCTGTCAGGTGCTGTCTTACCTGCCTGCTCTGGGAAGTTTAGCTCAGAGTCCCATTGGTGGTCATCTTAGGACTGGATCCGCCTCCCACAGCTGCACCAGCCGTGAGACTGGCTGCAGGTCAGTTACACACAGATGTCTGTGCCTTCAAAACACCACTGTTAGTTTCCCTGAAGCAGAACCTCTGAGGACATAGATACAGAGGAGGGGACTGCACAAAGGCCAATAAGTTATAACTCTATAAATACATTTTAAACCAATGTGAACATTTTATTATACCCGTTGCAGTGGACTGCATTTTGAACATAAGTAAATTAACTTACGTTTAAAGATCAGCCTGGAAATCAGTCTAGTGTGTGCAGTTTTTTTGCCAGTCCTTTGCTCTTCTCTCTCTCTAGTTCTTATTGGGCTGAAAAAAAAAACTTGGATTAAAGCAAGGTTTTGAGAGGGGCAGGGGAATACCTAGACTTTTTGTACATGTCCAAATGACTAATCTTAATTTTGAGACCATATTACATCCATTCATTGCAGTTTTTTTTTTTTTGCCATCACAAAAGATTGCATTTTTAAGGCACAATGTGCCCACAGGACCATTTTAAGTGTTGAACAGTTAAGAACAAAGGGTGTGTAACAGTATACATGTTGCTGGTCAGATTTCACTGAAGCTGTAAAAGAAAATCTGCCACTTTCTGCCATCGTGTCAAATTAGTTGTATTACTCTTTACAGTCTTTGTTGGCTTGTGTGTCTAAAATAACAGAACTATTCAACCAGTGGTCTACACTGCCACCATCGTCAGGTTTCCACCCATAGATTTAAGGCTAGACAGCATGAGGCAAATGTGAAATGAGCAAAGTGAAAATGTCTAGATTCGATGAGAAATGTGAGTGAAAAGGAACAAAGGAACAGGAACACCTGGAGAGGGGAGGAGTGTGTGTGGGGAAAAGCTGGAGAGAGGCAAATGGAGGTCAGACAAAGTGTAAGGAGTTGGCATGTGATGGGTCATGCCCAGGTCTGATCGTATCAGTAAGTACTGGCTGACAGAAGGGGTGCAGAGGGAGGTTAGACCCCTCCTCACACTCACACACACACACACACAGTGCTGAGTCTGATTTGGACAGGAAGCCGACAGATCGACAGACTAGAATATCCCATCAGGCCTTTGTGTCTTCCCTTTTGACCACAAGCTCTCAGCCTTCACCCCTTTTCTGCAGCTCTCTTGATCTTCCCTCTTGCATACTAAATCCCTCTCTGTATGCACACAGACAGACACGTGCACACTCATTCCTTACCCCATGTCAGACATCTGCTCTTCCACCAGCAGGTAGTTGGCCTGGAGAAGGGCAGGAGTCATCAGGGAGCAGGTTCATGTTAAGGCTACTGGTTCATGCACTGACCAGACCAGATCCCCTCTTGCCTCCATCACTGCTCTCATTTCACTGTGTGCTTCTCTGCTTTCCCCACAGTTGCAAGTATTTTGTTTATTTTGACATAGACATGAGAAGAACTGAATAAAACAAGGAATGCAATCTGTGCGGGTGAGATAAAGAAATGCTAAAGGGCATGTAAAATCATTTGACCCTAAAAGAAAGAATGAAATCAAAATGACAAAACCTGTGATAAATTGAGAACAGAAAGCAAAAGTAAATCTTGTTTCCTCATTTTTCATGGTTGAATTCATTATATTATACATATTTTCAGTGATGTTGACACTCTTAATCAATTTACTTATAAGTCTGACACAATCCTCAATCTCTACATGATTTCAGTAGAGTCCTCCATGTTGTTGGAGCTGTTGTGACAGAAATCATCGATGTTGTTCGTGATTGTGGGTTCTTGAACAGAGATACATTGGTGTTAAATGGTTTTCAGTTTCGTTTTTGCTGCCTTTTCAAACTGTCAATACTGATAGATAAGACAAAATCCTGGCAAGATGGTGGGTACTGGATTTATGAAAAGGGGGTGATAAAGGTTGAGAGAAGCTACACGACCCCTTTATCTTTCATTTCTGGCTGTTAGAACGCATTAGCTTGTTTTACTTTGACTTGAGGCTGATGCAGTTTGTTAAAAGGAGAATGCACTTCTTCTGCACCAACAGACAGCCTGGGATTAGGGCACATGTTCAAGATGCACCAAGCTGACAGGATGGCTGACTGACTCTGTTTAGATGGCTGGTTGACTTGCTGGCTGGCTGCATGGCAGTAAGTGCTGTTAGAGGAGGGGGAGCTGTAATGTAACTAAGGTTTTAATCAAACTGTGCATTGCTGTTATCTTTTACTATATCGTTACTTTTGTACCATCTCTTCTGACCAAACCTGTGTATAGTCAGTGTCCGGAAACAAAAGCATGTAATTAGACCAACTCTACCAATGTTTATTTTTGCATTTTTGGAGAATCGCAGCAAGTAGAAAATGTAATGTATAGACTCCTCTGGCTGTGGCATTGGCCATTGACTTCCTTATTACTTCCATTATTGCTCACAAGTTTGTTGAAAGTCAGCCTCCAAAGGCACAAGCTGCCCCAGGCCCAGAAATGATCACTGAGACAGCATGCTGGCCTCCTAAAGTGCACCATGAAGGAAGGAGAGACTGGGGGGTATACAAGCCAAGTACTGTCAACTTCCACTGCTGCCAGCCTATATGGACAGGGGACACTTGGGTGAAGTGGTTTGAGATGAGAAGTGGTGCGCCCTCATCCTAGACACTCTTATGGACTCTCTCGCACACACATACACACAGAGCTCATCTCATCTCTTCTCAGCCTTGTCCCTGCTAATAACAAGCAACGCGTGACAGGACGTGTGTTTCCTCCTCACTGCTGGGAGCTCCTTCCTGGCTTCTGAACAAGCCAATTACCAGGGAACAAGCCTCTTCCCTGTAATACGGATGGCACTGCGCTTCAAGGCGACGCACACGCACGTGCACAGACGTCTACACACAAGACACCTGTCAGGCTTCATGCAGGCAGATCTCCCATACCCACTCACAGGACTAGTGACAGCCCACAGCTATTAGCACGCCACTACTTTGAAGAGGCTTCACTTTCTTTTACTAGTTATTCCTCCTAATGTGCTTGCTCACATCGAATTCTCCGTCTCTGTGTTTGAGGCGATAAGTGGGAGGAAAAGTGCTTTGGAGACGGGAATGGTGGATTGGGTGTGTGTAGTATGTGTGTGGCCAACACAGCGGGGGTTTGACAGATATTGTCAGATTTCATATAAGATGATACAGTGCCATGAGGGATTCATTTGCTAATGGCACTTCTCACAGTACACTGTTGCCCGCTCCACTTTCTGTACCTCTGGTTCTCTTTGCTGTCATGCTGAAATGGTCAGTTACTGAATCACTGGACTTGTTTATGTGAATCATGGGTAATCTCTTATTAAATTAGGTTTAGTACATATATGTATATCTTCTCATAACTACTTTGACCATGTCCTTTGTTTCCATACAGAACTCAGAGCTCTTTGGTGAATGAAACAAGTCTGGAGAAGGAGAACATCCCCAGAGGTTTGAACAGAGTCAATGCAGCAGGTACAATGCACAGACAGACAGACACACACACACACACACTGCTGCGTGACAATATAGCTTCACATTTGCAAGGAGTGGACTTTTAATGGACTGATGCACTGCACTAGGTCATCAGTAAAGAGGAACATGATAGCTCTGTCATCACTTTCAGTTTAATGAAGAGCACATAATGTATGGAGAGAGTGATTGATTTGCATCCGACCACGCTTCCATCAAGTCAGCTGTAAGGGCAACTTTGCTGCATAAGTAGGCCTGTCATGTACATTCGGGGCAAAGTGTGGACCGTATTACTACCTCTGTATCACGCCTCCTCCTCCAATTCTTTTGTTCGCATTTAAATTCAACACTGGCACTTTGTATTGTTTTGCTTTTTCCTCATGTCTTATTTACCTTTTTAAAAAGTAATAGATAAATAAATAAATGGCCCGGACAGAAATAATGGGTTTCTCACACAAAACAATAACGCATATTAGTACGCACAGTGCGCCTCAGATCTCCATTTTAGGGATATTAAATGCAGCAATTAGGGTTGCACTGCAGATGTACAGCGGCTGCACTGGTGGAACTTCCTGCAATTAGAGGCATGGCACTCTTTGTGAACTCTCGAAGGTGTCAGAGCTCATATCTCCCCCTTCCACCTGATCAGAAAGGCCCTGTGCCGGTGTGAAGGAGGGGTGGAGGGTAAAGGAGAGGGAGTGGAGGAGGGAGGGCTGAGGCAGGAGACTCAAGGCTGTTGGCATGTGTTGTTTTTCCACTACGTGATCTCTATACCGATGCGGTCGGCATTAATTTTTGATGAACCATCGGCACAGCATCCTCCCCTCTCGCCCTCTCATCCCATTCTCTACCCCCCCCCCCCTTCCTCTCTTTCTCTTACAGGCTTTTTCACCCACATATGTAAGCTCACTTTCTTATATGCTGCACTTCTTTGCTTTGGAGCATCTGTCTCGCCTCCTGGAACCTTGGTATCTTTGTCACAGTAGCTGAGAGGGGTTGAGGGATTTGGGATGAACTTCTCTTGTTCAGTCCCGTATTTGCTTCTGGAAGCTCAGCTGAGATTTCGATTTAAATCAGCCTGAATATAGTGTCTGTAGGTTGTCGAACAAGAACCGCTGTGTGTTTTTCCACTGCTTATAATCTGTTTGCTTCTAGCTTCATATTATTCCTGGGACAAATCTTAAAAGTCATCATTCAAGCAGCATAATTCAAAGACTAGGTTGATTGTTCTTGGGAAGTTAAGCTGCACAAAGCAGCTTTATCCACCAAAGAGAGGTAACTATTAGAAAAGCTGCTGCTTCAATTGATCAAAGAGTTCATTCTTGTACTAATACACATGGGTAGACCAAGTGTATTTAACATCCTCAGAAGTTACTGCCATATCCAAAAGACTATGAAAAATGAACAGAATCTCACCACAAGGTCCATTAGTAGCTGTTCTGGGGCTTTCAGTTGTCACACTCCTCAACAGACAAAAGTTTGCCTAGTTGCTGTAGAGTTATAAATCCATATTTTTGGAGCATTTCAAGGCCTTCTCATCTGTGTTGGCCTAAAAGTTGAGACCGAAAGTTCATCCTTGTCCTTGCAAACAGCTTTTGGCAAGACAGTCTCACCTCAAGACAAATATTGTACCACTATTCTGTCGTATAGCATTGTGATTGACTGACATCTTCCTCTCTTATATATAAGCTTTGTTTCACAAGTTAGGGTGGATCCGCTTACATCAATTTTATTCATATCAACACGTGGAGTTTGGTGACTTTATACAGTGTCCAGAAGAGCTCCACTCAGCCTAAACCTGAGTGAGTGTCTAATCAGCTCTAACCAGTGAATTAAAAGATTTCTGTGTGAATATTAACTCTGATCAATTCCAGTATTCCTACTGCGCTGTGCTATCAATAAGAAATATATGTTCAGTATAACAAAAGATGAGAGGTACATTTTTTTGAGCCTGACTTTAATCACATATATTCATATTTGTTCATTTGGCAGACAGCTTTGTCCAAAGCAATGTACAAATGAGAGACAGTCAAAACAACAGTAGCTCAAGCTATTATTATTATTATTATTTATTTTTATTTTTTTTTATCTTGTATTAAAACCTACACCAGAATTTCTAAATGTTGGTCACTTATGTTAAGGCCAGTAAATTCTTTTGAAGCAGAGTGAAAGCTACATTAATCTTGATTTGGGAGAATTAACGTGCAGCCTTTGCTCTCTCAGCCACAAACAGCAGTAGTCTTCAAATAGTTTTAAATATATCCAATAACTGGCACAGAATACCTTTCTAACACATTCCTGATAAATAGCATTGTTACAGGCTTCCAGCAGCTTTTTGGTCCAGGGATTGGCGGGCCAAGCGACACTTTACAGGAGTGCAGCAAGCAGACTGAGGGATATAAAGAGCAACACATACATTTAACTTTTCTATTAAAGTGTGAAACGGGGGATTTATAGAAAAGGACAGGCGGATTTATCCTTTCCGTGCTTGTAAATGCTGAGCATGCAATTACCCCTATAATAGAGGCGTTGTGTCCAAATTGGAGCCATTAAAGTGATTTAACAGTGCGTGGATTGGTCCTGGCATTTGCGAGGATGTGTACACATGGGGTGTAGTGGAATGGGTGTTTAATCACAGCATTTTAGAGCCCAGTAATAGCAGAGCAGCCCATGTCAGAACACTGACGTGCAACATAGTACAGCTTACTCATTAGGGACTGTAGTTTGGTCTGCGCTCCACCCTCTGTTTGGGTGCTTTTGATTTTTAGATTGGAAATGCTGCTTTGCTTCATTGATTGGCCTCATTATTGTTACTGATGCTGATGCTGTACAAACACTGTCTGCTTTCTGATGTTGCATTCGCCAACAACTCTGCACTGTAATTCAAATATGATTTTTACTGTACAACATATTTTCAGAAGGAAAATCAGATTGGCAAAATATCATGAAAGAAGTCATTTATTATTATTTTATTTTTTTAGCAATTAAGTTG
The DNA here is from genome assembly GCA_038496675.1 of Rachycentron canadum. Classification (NCBI taxonomy): domain Eukaryota; kingdom Metazoa; phylum Chordata; class Actinopteri; order Carangiformes; family Rachycentridae; genus Rachycentron; species Rachycentron canadum. Next base: position 15,963,798 of record CM076654.1, read on the forward strand.
TCAGACTAATAATTCCAGGTTATGAAGTAAAACTTCACTGTTAAATCATGGTATACTTACTGAACAAGTAAAAATACCATTTATAGAGTTGCCTATTGAAATTACGTATGTGCCACAAGTGCTAGAAATAAGTTGCAGTCAAGTACCTGCGTCATCAGCCTGTTTGTGTGCTCACTGCCTCTAAGAGCTTGTTTTTAGTATTTGTAAAGAAAGTAGGTGATTACCTTTGTGCCTGTTTTTCTATTTTTCACTTGACATTGACTTTCAAACAGCAGTTACACTTTTAAACGTTAAGGAGCCTATTCAATGGTTAGTGAAATACTCTAATTATAAAATCCAGCATTCAATGGTAACAGAAATCCTCTAATTATAAAATCCAGCTGGATCAGCTATATGACACAACATGAAAATATTTTGTTTAGTAGTTTGGTGTAGAGTGGTACTTCAGTGCAGCTCTAGCCATTTGTTTCAATAATCCCTCTAATCTTATCCCGAGCGTTCATGGAGGTTTAGTTTGTAGAGGTTTGTGCAGCAACATTTATAACTGAAATGTCCTGTGAAATGTTATAATATAAAATATAATACTGTATGTTTGTAAATGAAAGACTTGCAACTTACTTCTGTGTGTTTGGTTTTGCATTAGACTTCTAGGGAGAACATAGATGATCCTCCTTTTGATAAACAGTCCCTCCATTTCCACTTTTTTTTTCTCCACTCTTCAACCTCTTTATTACCGGGAGATGGCATTTAATGCATCTTCTGCATCCTCAAAGACACCTCCTGGAAGAAAGGAATTCTTCAGAATGAATAGGATCCAGCTTTTTTTCAATATTTCCCCTACATGCTTTGAAATGCAGGAAGCCCTTTCACTCTCTCCTCCACTGCTTCTTCTTCCTTGCCCCCCTGTTTCCTCCCTCCCTCTCCTCCTCCTCCACCTCATTTTGCCCCAGTATGTGCTCTGTGTGCGTTGGAGTGGAGCCCCTGTACAGGCGTGGCATCCTGGGGAGAGCTAGTAAAGCATTTATTACAGGCTTTGCAGTCCTGTATTATACTGGCAAGCACAGAGCCACTCATGCTTGGCCTTTAACTTCCCTCTGAAGTTCAGCCATACATGAAAAGAGGGGGCTCTGGCCCACTAATATATTCCTGATTTAATATTGTATCAGAAAAAGTGAGGGATGGGGTAAAGATGAGAAAGAAAGGGACGAGAGGGGGAGAAAATTGTGTTTAAAAATGTAAATGGAATCCTTGAGAGGTTTTTTCCATGCCTGTTCACTGCTAGTTTGCTGATTAAATATCACGTGGTGACACTGGCAATGCCCAGCGGAGCTTTTGAACCCTGGATCTGTGAAGAATCCTTTTCGAGGCTTTGTGCATGGGCTGTCTACCATAACTTCCTCTCAAGTAACAATATTGGGACAGGCGGACATGAAGGAAGACTACTTTCTCACCACCACATTTATTCACTCGCTTACTGCCCCGATATTAACTTTGTTGGGCTCGAAGTGTAAGTGGAAAATCTCTGTGTCTATAAAAGAGGTAAAGAGCGAGGTGAATTAGCCCAACTCTCCATCTTTAATTTTTTCCCTCACATTTTTTTTTCCTTTAAAAGATCTCCCCCCTTTTCTCATCACTCTTCTTAAATCGCATCCTCATTGGTGGGTCGTACTTTTTTAGGTCAGGCTTTTTTTCTTTGGTGTTTAGGGACTTTTCTGTGGCATTTTATTGGCGTGCTCACCATATGGAGGGGGACAATGGGCAGGACATCGGGCACACCCTAATTTTGGATTTCTCTCTTCTCTTCCGCCTCTTCTCTCTTTTGGGTGTGCTTGTCCGTTGTGTGTGTCCTGGGCGAAGGAGAGACCCTCCTCCACAGAGCTTGCAAGAGGAACCAAGTGGAAACAGTGCTTCAGATCCTGGCGCTTCCTGGCACGGACGTCAACGTTAAAGGTAAGGCTTTATCGCTTTCCCTTTCTCTGTAACCTCTGTCTCATCGTCATCTCACTTCACTCCCCCTGTTTGCTCTAGGGTTTCAAGAAGCGATTAACATTGGAGAAGAAAAAAAGAGAGGGGAGATGAAATAGGAGTGCATGTGCGTCATTGAGGTTAACCTTTAGCTAAAATGTAAAGGGTGTGTCCAGGAAGAGCGTGATGGGTGTGGAGGTTCAGATTTATAGATTTAGGGTCTTTTCTAAGTGAATCAAATGCCTTTTGATATTTTAGAGTGATTTACTTTTGTTCCTTTAGGTCAAATATAATGACTTGCCCTCCTTTTATGAAAATGTTATGTTTTTTTCAAAGGTTTCCCCGATTTTGTAATTGCCCTTTAGTAACAGTCTAAATTAACTTGCATCTAAGTAGACTTGCTAAAAGGTGATGTCCAAAATCTGATCAGGCAGAACTACAGGCAAAATGCTAAAATTACCGCTGTCACCTTGCAGTTGTCTCACAAAATGAGGCCCATGTTAACTGGGGCAGAACTTTTTTACCTTTCATGTCAGATAAAACAGATTTACATTATGATGCTCTCCAACTGTTTTATCTCCACTATTTTCTATTCCTTAGGAGTTAGCTATCATGGCTTTTTAAGTTCTGTAAAGAACACTGTAAACCATGAAAAGGTGGGCTAAACTAGTTTAACATTGCTTGGAAATTTACACATACATGTGTGACATACATGAACATTGGCTAGTTTCTTATTGATAAACACCCAGTAGTATTTTAAACCGCATGATGGCATACATGAACATTGGCTAGTTGGCACAATTGGCACATCTATCACCATCAGTTCAGTCATGCTATTTTCCTTTGTCTCATGGCAATGGAAAAGACAGACAGGTTATTGGTTTTCTTTCCTTACAGTTCTTTAAAAAGTTTGCTAACTTGCATACAATTGGTGTTATATACAGAGTCTGTGCCAAATGTTTGGCTTATTCACTTTTCAAGTGTTGCTCTCTTCAATTTCTCAAAGATTTGGATGAAGTAGCCCCTGCTAGCTTACTTGCTAATTTAGTTGTTAGCTCTCAAAGCTAACCCACAACTTAGCTGCTACAGAGTGTGTTAGTAAACTCATGTCTCAATTCCTACAAGTGTCTCTAAATGTCTCATCTTCTTTCATTCACCATGCCATATACTGCTTGTTAGCTAAAATTCTGTCTTTAAATATCAGAGATCTTCAAAAGCCATATTTAATCTTTTTAACGTTCAAAGATACAAGATGTTTGTTTTTCTCCAGATGATCTAACTTTTTCAATTGAGTGTGTATGTGCTTGGTTTGTTGACCATGTAGACCATGCAGGCTGGACGCCGCTGCATGAAGCATGTAATCATGGCAGCACTGCGTGTGTGGAAGCTTTGCTACGTCACCACCCTGCCCCTGTGCTTAATAATCAGGTGGGCGGAGTCAGCCCACTTCATGATGCCCTGCTTAACGGACACATGGACATCGCCAAAATGCTACTGGAGCACGCAGGTGGGTAAACGTCACCAATACGCCCAGAGACTTTAGACTGTCTTTAAAGTGAACACTGATGTAATCAAACACTATTAAAAAATAACTAATTTTACCTCTTAGAATCCTTAACTAATGGCCAAATATTAATAATACTGGTCTTGTAAGTGAAGGTCAAGTGACAGTGTTTGACCCTCTGGGTGGAATCTAACATCTATACTTAAGAGTTGGTTGCACATTGCATATAAACTAATTTGTGAGTTTCTAATGAATCCATCCTTCCATTGTATGGATGCAAATGAATGCATGTCTATCAGACTTGCTGTATTTTTAAATACAAAGTATATAATATTAAAATGCTATCTTTCTGGGTGGTCTGCTCACATGCAACGATTTATGGAAACCAGCCATAAATAGATTAAAAAGAAAATGCACTCCCTTGTGTATTCGGGTGCATGTTTATTAGGTTAGACTATTGCTTTTACTTGAGTGTTTGTCAGTGCCATTGCTTGTGCAGTTCAACTGAGAATTGCTGCTCTAACTCAGGGTTACATGTTTATATTTTCTAATTGGATGGGATATACCCAGCTGTTTTTATATGTCTTCATGTAATCCATCTTCCTCGAAATGAGTCATTAAACCAAATAGCCTCCGTCACATTGATGGAATCATATAATGTTAAAATAAAACACCTTTAACTTGTCTGGCCACTTGGCTGCCAAGAGAGCTAATCTGTAGAATTAGCCATTTAGCTAATGATTTACTGCAATGGTGGGCTGCATGTCAGTGCTGCTGTGGCCAAGACAAGCTTTCAATTTAATGTAGCCAACAAATGTAGCAGAGCTTACTGACAGATTGAATGCTGCTTCCGACCTTATTAACAGGGCCAGTTTTATCTTAACTAGCCTCCTGGTAGAGTGAGGGACCTGTTGATGGTGGAGCTTTTAAAGGGACACTCCACTGAATTTTCCACTATTACACAAACTACAGCTCAGCCTGTGAAAGCAGTTGTATATCTTCTTTTGCTTTGAATGCTTTCCCAAAGGTTATCAAGGTTACGAAACTGGGTTTGTGGAGTTTCAAAGATATGGGTGTTTTCAAGGGTAAACACCTTTGCGCTTGGGCTGTGATTATCAGTTAAATTGTGAATATGATGTTTTTAAGATAAGCTACAAGTGACAAATCTCAAAGAATTTGCACTTATGGTTACCTACAGCACCTAAAGGATTATGAGCTGCGCTCAAACAAGCAAGACAAACAGATTTGGTACTGAGGACAAAGCAGTTGTCTCATTTTTCGCTGTATTAATTCCAGATCATCTAAACCAACTCTTCCTCTGCCCCCACTGCTTGTCTTCATAATCGTCATGCAATTCTGCACTGCAGTGTCTGTCCAAACAGATTACAGCATCACCTCATAAGATGTCTGTTAATGTCTTTTTGACGAGATTGGAAGAGTCAGGATCCACCGCTTGTGAAATTCACAAGCAGGTTTTTTTGGAAATGTGTCACAACACAACTAGTTTGGTGTCTGGATGTTTGCGTGCCACATGCAGTCTGAGCTCAGGAGGGTTGAAGTGAGCGTGATGGGTGTCGGAGCACAGGAGAGGGTGGCGTAGCTGGGTGTACAGCAGCAGGTGGCAAAGGAAGAAGGAAATGTGTATGTGTTTTGGGGGGGGTGTGTGCGTGCGCCAGCCATTTGCTAGCGCTGAACAAGTCTCCCATGTAACATACCTCTGCCTCTGCTCACTTCTCAGTTTGACTAATTATAGTTAATTTGATTCGACTTTCCCATTAACACATGTACATATTCTGTCCTCAAAAAATAAATTAGACTGGGATTGTTTAGTCCCGGAGAGGAAACAAGAGAGCGCTCCCTTTTTTTTCCCCTCCTTTCCTCAGTAACAGGAGGGAGATCAAATTAAAGGAGGTCAGAGGAAGAAGCAGCTATCTGTATCAGTGAAATTAGACTAGAAAGAGTGTGTGTGTGTCTGAGCAGTAGACGTCTGGCCTGCTGTCTGGGCCAGGTCCTTCCCTCAGACCAAGCTGAAGAACAGGAATGAGAATACACTCAATTTGAAGCACCTGCAGGCTTGTACATTATACTTCTTTTTCCCCGCTCGCTTTCTTCCTGACTGTTTGCTATTTCCTCACACCTTGATGGCAGGTTGTCTAAAGGCTACAGCAGGGAGTTGGTGAGGAGGTGGTCCTCTTGACTCCAGGCTATATTGTCTCTCATGGTCTCTTTTTCTGTGATCTCCATCTAGTTGCCATGGACACCATCGATAGGCATAGGATTTTTTTTTTCCCCAAGTCCATGCTGTTAAAAGTGGAAAGTTTTGGCTTTGGGGGCTTCATGCTGCATCATGCTTAGTTACAGTAACTATCTTTATGTTGCTCCTCTTACCAGTTTCTCCTTTAAACTCAGACAGGACATGAGTGCTTGTGGCTGCATTTCTTACAGCCATACACATCTGACTACTTTTTTAATTTTGGCCAGAGAGACCATCTCACCGGCCTATGATAGGAGAGCAGGCCAGCGGGCCAGATGAATTTCCATTTCTCTCTCTTTATTTATTATATTCCTGTTACATCTCCTGAAACTATATTTTTCATTGAGGCTTTTACCCTGTTGTCCTCATTGTTTCCAATAGACAGGCTGAACCTAGCTGCCAAGGCCAGAGAGGGCAACACTGACACTGGCACACCAACAAAGCCTTTATTTGGGAGTGATCTCACCCTTTTGTAAGCCTGTCTGCTTGGAGGCCTGTGCTCTGTATGTGTGTGTCTGTGTGTGCATTTTGAGGGGTGAATTGAGGGGGGGCTTGGTGGATGGATCCCACCCCCTACCCCCGCTACCTCAGCCCCTCCAGGCTTATGGAGCTGGCAAGGAAAGGATGCCATGGCTGAGGGCAAGGCTGACTCTGCTCTCCTCCCCTCCTCCTCCCATTGCCCAAGGCCAGCCCACATGACTCTGTGCATAAGTGTGTGTATTAGGCTTGTTTTTACACAGTATGGAAGTGTCCTTGGCTATATATTTTGGTGTATGCATGCACAAACATTTTCCTGAATATGGCTCGCAATTAAGCATCTGACACTCCCTGTTCCCCCTCCTCAACTGGTAGGAGTGTTTAAATTTTGCAGCATGGCCAGGGCAGCCGGTACCCCTGATCTGAATGGAAAATGACCCCGAGCCGTTTGCTGTGCGGTTCAGACCTGGCACACACACACACACACGCACACACACACACACACACATATATACACATAGAGGAGGTGTGTCAGTGAGCAAAGGGGGTGGAGAAATAAAGAAAAGAGCCTTTAAGCTGTCACCACTCTGCCCTGTGACCGTAATCGCTGATGGCGTTCTCTCAATACAGCCCACCGTGTTAGTAAGCACAGCCAGTCCACCTCGACTTGTAAACAGACACACACACAGGCACATTGAGATGTTTGAACAGGATAGAGCAGAAAGAATTATCCAGGTATGTGTAAAAGTGTTTTTTGTTTTTTTTTTGCAATCCTTCGACTAATTGATTGGCTAGAGGTTCAGGTTCAAGAAGGCAGGAGAGGTTGCTACATGACTGCTTCTTCAATTTCTATTCGGATTTCTGTGCATCTCTTGTATGCACACACACACAGAAACAGACACACTCACGCTTACTGCACAGCATCCGGTGGTCTCTGCAGATCTTAATGTGAACGTGTGTTTGTGGAGCAGAAAGATGTCATTTGCTCAGTGGCACAGGAAACACACAGTCCCCTCGGACCGCTGTAGTCAGTCATGGTTTGTCTCTGTCTGTTTGTCTATCTCTGTCATAGATACACACACACACAGAGGTTGTGCTTTAGACACACTTGGGCCTCTTCACTGACAACACGGTAAAGAAAGTTCATTCTGCTCGGCACTTATTTCCCTGTGGGTCTTGAACTGGCAACTGCGAGGAGCTGAGCGCTCGTACTATTAGAGGTGAGGCTGTGTTTGGAGCTCTCAGCTTCATTCGGCTGTGTTGATGTTTCAACTGCAGGTTTCTTCAGGCAGTGTTTCAAGGACTTCCCTCACTGGGAATTTTTCAACTAGATTCTTCTTCTTTCTCCTCTCTTCCTGCCTGTCTTTCACTATCCAACCCCCCCAATACCTTTCTTTCTGCGTTTTTCGGGTGGTTGCCAGGATTTAGTCTGGAGCTCTATCCAACAGTCTTTCCTGTTGTTCCTCACAGAGCTCCAAGACGAGGGTGAGATCCCTGCGTTTTATACAGATTAGGGCCAGAGAGGTTGAAAGAAATGATGATTTTGCGATCTGTTATCGAAGGTTCCTTTCCCAGCTCAGCTTATTAAAGTGTGCAAACACACACGTTTTGCTCTTTTTTCCCTTTTAAACAGCTACAGAATGTAGTGAGGATGAAGGCCACCAGGAGCTAGCTTAGGTGAAAAGGAAAGGGCACAGGCCAAGGAACATTAAACTATTTTTATTTATTTTGCTGTCCTCTTTCACCTACAAGGTTCAGCTTGAATTTTATGTCATATATTTATTTCTACCGACTACATGATAATTGAGAGTGGTGAATTTCTAAGTGTTGAAAACATGCTCTTTCCATCCGCAAACAAAGGAGAGTTTCAAGGTTTAGTTTGTTCCTTTTGTAAGTTTCCATGGCTGATTGAAAAGAAAAACAGCATGGTCAAAGGCCAGAGATGATTTTGTTTTGTTGGCCATGAAGATTGTTCTCTCTGTCTGCACTCCAGCCCTGAACTTAAATCATCATATACTCCACAAGTACAAAATGATAGCACTCTTATTTCCCCCCCTTAAATTAAAACTTTCAACAACAACTCACAAAAGAATTCAGTTGTACAAGAAAAAAAAATATATATATAATAAAGCATACAGGCAAGAGGAAAAAAATTAACTTCTTTGAAATTCATCAACAAGAAGTGCAACAATGGGTGTTGAAAGTCAACAGCGTTTGCTGTTTGAACTCCTTGGGGTCATATAGTGTAAATGGGGACATTCAACAGCAGTTGAGTGTTTGCGTAAAGGGTGCTTTCAATGACAAGCTAAACGCCACAGCGTATGTTGAGTGTTGTACTTTTAATTGTTAAAGTGGTAAAGGCCACCTCCAGCTCACATCGAACTGAAATCTTCTACAGAAAAAGAGTTAGGTGTGTCAGCTGCTATTCATTCTTTCAACAGCAAAAACGTAAAATGAGTCTGAAGTCACATGTAAAGGCTTCATATAATACAGAGAACTGTCTGCTTTAAAGGTGCCGTGTCAGTCACGGTCATCTTAGATTTAACCTAAATGTCCTCAGTGATAATTCTGCATTATGAGATCATGCTACAATTTAAAAGGGCTGTTGCCCTTAGGAAGCTGCGTGAGGAGGGAGACAGGAGCAAATGAGAACGAGGGTGAAATTTTGAGTGCCTCAAGATTTTTCACTTTTCACCGTTTACTGTGTCCAGTGTGTCCCAGGAAACAAAGCCAAGGAGAATGTCGAGAATAAAAGGGATAATTCATCCAAATGACAATATAATATTTCTCTCGTGTATATGTAAAAGGAAGTATCGATTTCCCTTTGCTCGACTGCACTTTACACTATTTGAACATGATGATTCGGTGCATGACATATTAAAGCTGATGGGGTGCCTGAATCAAGCGACCAGTTAAGAGTTCATTTCAGGCTCTGCTCTGATGCTAATCGCCCACTGCTGATCAGCAACCAGTAATCGGAGTGTATCTGATGCCCTCATACGAGAGGTGTTTCAGCGGCAGGGGATGACACAAACTTAGCGGTTGGCATCTGTGCCTTTACATCATACATTATCTGCCCCACCTCTTCTGAAAAGCTGTGAGCCAGTTGTGCTCTGTGCCTGACCAGGCTGTGAAGAGTCCAGACACAACCTGTTAAGATGATGCTCACCTGTGACCTACAGGACTGGCTATAATGACATTTGTATCATTTAAACTGAATTTAAAAGGGAAATGTAGCAGAGATGGTGTAGTATAGCTGATGTAACCTCCGCAGGCTTTCCCACTCATGTTTTTTTTTTTTTTTTTTTAATTCTCCAAATATCAAGGTAGAAAAGGGGAGAGCATTCAGATCCTGTTGCTAAAGCAGAGAGAGATTTTAGCATATTCACATGTCTGGCTGGTCTTTCTTTTTCCTACATCTGATGCCTCTCCGCTGGCTTCTTTGGTGCTTCACTTGGTTGGCCTTGTTGTTTTTGCTGCGGTTTCTAGTCGCTAGCTAGCAGCTCCCTGTGGAAATGTGATGCCGTGCCCCTGGCTGCAGTTCACACACTCACCCTGCCTCTCTTTTTCAGTCGGCGAGGGGGAAAGAGAAAAAGAGAGAGAAAGAGAGAGGGAGAGAGAGAGGATGTTTACCATGCTGTGGAGCTGCCTGCTTCTCAGCTTGTCTGCCTCAGCCCCAGCCTCAGACCAGAGACAGAGAGAGAGAGGGAGAGAGGGAGAGAAGGAGACACAGGGGGAGGGAGCACTGCATCTTTCTTTCCTTCCCTCCCTCCCTCTTTTTGCGCCAATTTTCCCTTCCTCCACTCTTGCTTTTATATTTCTTGTCTTCGCCTGCCCTCTAAAGGCCAAAGGGCTTTGCGCTCTGTATGTATATGTATGCATGTGTATGTGAAAGTGTGTTTGTGTGTGTGTATTAGACTGCATCTGGCTGGTGCATCAGGCAGTGGCTTTTGCTCAGTGTGTGAATTCGCTCCGTGTGCTGTAGCTTCAGAACTGAGGGCTTAACAGGGCATTTTCACATTCATGCACACATACGTATACACACACACACACACACACACACACACACACACACACACACACACACACATACATAAAGGCTGGTGTAATTACCCTGTGCTCTCTTGTAATCCCCCAGGTGTTGTATTTATCTCCACTGCAGCATATCTGACACCCAGCGCCAATACCTGGATTCACTTCAGTCGCCGTCCCTGCACCAAATCCATCCCCCAGCTTCTAGTCTCATAACATTGTGTGTGTGTATTACATTATAAACAGCAAGTGATGCTATTTTCATGTCTTATGTTAGAAAATATGTAATTTAGCACTGGCTATGAACGTTGATGTCTCTATTAAGTGCTGCTGAGCTATGTGGTGCAACATTAGAGTGTGTTTTATATCCAGTGATGAATGATAAAGAGCAAGTGATTCTCTTGTCCAGCGTATGAAACATACTCGCACAGTATAGACGAGGAGGAGAAGAAATTCAAAATGCCTACAAGAGCCATGTACAGAAGCTGATGCTTAATGGAAATAAAAGGAGAAAGTCAGGCAGGCAAAAATGCAAATGTGACAAAAAGCAGACACCACACACACCGACATACACGGTTAGCTTTCAGGCAGACAGATCTACAATCAAACACTCAGCTGTACAGTCAGTTGTACGGGCTTTCAGGCAAGCCGAGCCCAGGGCCGTGCTGCGGGGGCCCTCTCCTCCCCACACCAGTGTCATCCATCCAGTTGGAGCCTGTCTGTCAGCCGGGTTTGACACGGTGACGGTGGGGAGAAGTGCAAAAGTACTGTGCTTTTCCGATCTTGTTTTTATTTTTTATTTCTTCTCATGCCGACAGCTTGCATCCTCACAAATGTATGAGCAAACAGGACTCTAGTTGAGAAAAGTGATTGCTGTCACTTTATTATGGAGGGAATTTTGGGCAACCTTTTTTTTTTTTTACACAAGGTGTCTTGTTTGACAACATAGTTGTAATTGGTAAATCTGACTTGTTGTGTAAGTGCTTCTTTGTCTGGTGCTTTATGCTTAAATTATTCCTGTTTGCTGTTATATTCATTTACATATCTTTGCTGCTGCAACAAGCTATTTTCCCATGAGAGGAGAGCACACTGTAGGAGTTTCATCTTATTTAACTGATGCATGGAATTCATGCATTTCAATAGTCACTAGTGTAAAGTAATTTATAATTTAGTTCATGCACACATACTCTATGTATGTACATATTCCCTGCACATATATTTTATTTTTAATTTGAATTTTGCCACTTTTTTTTTTTTTTTTGGTTTATTCTGTAGCAGTTACAATGCTCCTGTTTCGTGTCAGCTGAAAGTAAAGCATTGTCAATCATTTTTGATGAAAGGAAAAGAATTAGCCAGGAGTGAGAGAAGTAAACCTTGTCCTCTATTCTTCCTTTTCTTCACCTTTGGTTGAAAACACTCCACAGAGTGCTTGTGTTCATGGTCCAGACTTAAAGGCCTCTTGCAGAGCTCAGTCCAAGGCTGGTCCTCTCAAAGGAAGGCACAGAACAGGATGCAGTGAAGAAAAACTGCTGCAAAGGCTTCAAAAGCTATTCCATCTTTTTTGTAATGCTCATCTGGAAGTGACAAAGAAGGGTCCATTTTTCAGTGGAGATGGTGTTGCATGTGTCTGTGTGGGGTACTGTCGCAGTGTTTATAAAAAAAAAAAAAAATCCACTTTCTGGTGGACCCGAACCTTTCTCCAATGTGTCACACTGGGGTTGGCTTCACACATTACAGCCACTCCTACTGCATGAGCGAGGACAGCTTGTTATAGAAACCTGGTGATTATGACCTGCTGTGAACAACCTCTCTCACTCTCTCTCTCTCTCTCTCTCTCTATCACACACACGCACACACACACAAACACGCACGCATGCACATGCACACCACCACGTTGCCCTGTCTCCCTCCCCTCTGCCTTTCTCTTGTGGCCACTTTGATCAAATCTGTGCTCTTACGTCCTTGACTGCTGCCCCCGTCGCCTGACCCCTGCATTTGAAATTTCCCCGCTTATGTAAAAGTTTATGTAGATTAATGCCACAATTTATGCAGATTGAGTTTTTGCCACTCAGGCTTGAAGCACTAAAAGGTAGACGAGCGCTGACCTTCCCCACTAACGGCTACGTGAGCTCTCAACGATTATCTCATAACTGCTGCTCACAGTTCTGTTAGTTCTGTGTCAGACAGACAGACGAAGAGCAATTTCACAATTTGTAACGTTCCATTTTTTTACTTTTTTTTTTTCCTTTAAGTGTTATTTAAAACAAGTCTGTCTTTTTGTCAAAATGGCATTTTGGAGGCTTAAGTGTGGTTTATGTCACGATGCACCACTCACACACAGACACAATAGTCCTTCCTTTTAAACATCATGCTTCCTGCAGCCCCACAGTGTCTGTCAAACAGCAACAACTGCCAGCAGTGGTATCAAGCAGCCTTTCTGCCGTCTGTGTGTCACGCCGAGCCTCCACAGCGCCGTAAACTCACTCACAAGTGGCAGCGGCATTGCCGAGGTTGAACAGTCAAGTGCCATCAAGACCAGATTGCCATAGAAATGAGTCTATCTGAAAGCAAACAAAGGGCTCACACTAGACTCAACCTGCTCCATGTAGGCTAAGTGCGCCCGGGCCTGTCTCACACTGGAAAGTGGCTTTCAGTCTGTACAGACAAAGCAGAAGAGTAGAGAGAAGAGACAGGAAATGTCACCATTATAACTTTGCTGGCTTCTTAAGAGGGGAGAAAATAAGTGTTACATTCAGCTATGACTGTCATATTCAGTTTGTATGTAGTGAAGCAGGGCTAAAAGGGCAAAGCCAAGGTTACCAGAGATATGTTGAATTCATTGGAAAGTAGTATTTATTGTATGATTTTTAAAATTGATGTGTCCCTTTCACTAAAAGAATACTGCTGATCTTCATTGAGAACTGCAGATCTAGACGCTGCCTGTAGCTCTTGTCACAAATGATTTGGATTAACCTGGAAGTTCGCTGTTACAAATCATCCTCACAAACCCCTTTCGCTATAAAGTGCAAACTTTTAACGGAGCAATTCTCTGATGTCACAGTCGAGGTCTGTTGTTGCCCCCCTCTTCCACTCGCTCCCTGTGCTACTGATGATAGCAATGAGCTCGCTCACAGCATTACATCAAACAGGTAACAGGAAAGCAGAGCCTCCATCAGGTCACTAACCCTCACTCGCTTTTTACACAAACACAAAGTGACCCGCCAGTCACACAGTTAAGACAAGGTGTCAGCTGAAGTTAGTGCTGAAGTGAGCTAAGAGCCTTGGCTGGCACTGAGGCCCAGTGGGAAAACAGCTGTTCACTATTACACTCCCCACTTTCCTGTATGTACATATCACTGTATAGCATATGGGATCCTGTGTGGGTCTGTCTGTGCGCTATTTATATCTGTTGTTGTGTCCTGCCATTGACCCGTGCAGCGTCTCTTATTTGATAACGACGCAGCAGCCTGCAGTAGCTCGGCTCATGTCGGTGTGCGTCATGATGTTGTCACTGATGCTGCAGTCGGCTGTTTACATTACACTCATTAACCTCCAAGTCTGAGGCCAATCTGCCACTTTAAAGTCACATCAAGTCCTACTTCATTTCAGCTTCTGGAAACTGCACTTGAATGTCACCAAACGCTATAACGTCACTTTTCAAGTTTCCATCCCCAAATGGGAGTTTTCTTATATGCACTTTCAAATGATACCACACATAAGAGCACACCCGTCATTACTATAAAACAGCCAACTTAGTGAATGTAGAAGAATACTGGTCAAAGGTTAAAGTAGTTTTTTATTTATTTTATTTTTATTATTTAGAATTGTCATGGTCTGTGTGTGTGCTCATGCATGTGCCTTGTTTCAAGCACTCCAACAACTGAATACACAACGCGCTCTGAACCTTGTGCTTTCATACAGAGTCGTCCTCCATCAATGGAGCTTGTGAAGACCCTCATTCAGTCTTTGTACAAAACTGATGAAGTGTTCTGTGGATTAATTTAGAAAGAAAAAAAAACTCAACTCAATTTGACCTTTTCTTTTTAAAATACTTGCATTAACAGCCACAAAATCTGTTTAAATAAATACTATCAAATGAGAGGCATTCAAAGTACTTGTCAGCAAACATTTGGACTTGCACCAAATGCAAGTTGATTCCTCTTGCGGCATGTTGTACACACTTGCATTAGAGTGCTGCTGCCTTGTGTTGTGATGGATAATGTCTGCAATCAGAATGAGAGAAGGTCATGTGACCTGATCCTGTACACCTCTGTCCCCTGCAGGCTCAGTTCTCCTTCAGCAGACTGATGGAGAGGGACGGACCGCGCTGGATCTGGTCTCTACATCAAGTCAGAGGGAGGAGCTCCTTCTCAGTGCACAGGTCAGAGACTCAGCACTGAGAGAAACAGCCACAGAGGTGTTGAACCTTCCCCTCCTGGAAGCTGGATCCTCTCTGCTGGCCCACCTCATTTTTTCTTACCAGCAAGAAAGGGGCCTTCCTGTCCGCACGCTATCCAAAGACAAGGCCCACAGCCTGGGCTCCAGGCTGGTCAGGGCCCTGGAGAAACACTCCTTCAAAAAAGTGACTTTGGGCTGGAAGGACCAGCGGGTAGTGAGGCTGGTGGAAGATGCAGAGACACTGTTGGAGCTCAGCAAAGGGAGGTACCTGGGACAGGTGTCCCCGGCTGTGAAGGAGAGCAAAGGACAGAACACACTGTTCCTGATGGAGATACTGGAGGGTCTAAAGTCTCAGGGGGAAGTGCTAGTGGCTGATCTATGACATAAGTCTCATGTGCAATACAATGAAAAATACTTAACTGCTATCACATCTGTACCAGTTATACACAGCTACTGTGAATGTAGACCTCCAAAATAATGTGGCCTTGTGTTATTCTGATATTTGGGTAAGCAGATAATTTACATAGATGTATATTCATTTCCACAGAGATACCATTTTATACTGATTTGATTGTAACTATTGTTATATTTCTGCAACCTTGTTACAGTTTAAAATGTTTTATACTTTACAAATTTTGCTGAAATAACTATTTATGTTGAATATTGCATTTTTCTAAAAATAGAAACACTAAATGATGTACAGACTGTTACTACCTCACGTTTTAGTTTTCTACAAGTTCAAATATAAAGTTGTTTCTTACATATAAATAAAAGTAAATTAATTGACTGCTACTGTTTCAGGCTGTGTTGTCTAGTATTTTAAAACCAGCAAGTCAGGGGAAAATGGCAGCTGCAGTTTTAGGCTGAAGGGTGCTCCAACAGATGGAGAGTGACTTCATATGGGGGCCACAGTGAAAAATTAAAACCAGTTCTCACACAAGTCATCCTGGTTTGAGACACATCAGGCGCTAATGGGAACTCAGGGTCTCAGTTGCACAGACAGCAGTGAGAAATGAGCCACTTCCTTGAAGCTGAACATGGATAAAGTGAGGGGATTAGATCTGCAAGTTGGGGTGGGTCAAGTGGGCGACGGAGTGACAGAGGTGAGAAGAGGGGAATTTGAACCTGAACTGAGCGTAGTCGGCAAAAAAAAAAAAAAAAAACTAATAATGGAATAGTCCAGACACTTTGAAGATGATAAAAAATATTTAATCTCATGTTTTTTCTTTCAAAATAAGCAACATACATCAGATTCATTTAATTTCTCAAACCAGAAATATACATCTTATTTTCTCTCACCCCTCCTGACCTACGCACATCTCGGCTCCTACAGTATTCCTGTCCTGAACTGTCATTGGTCAGAACTGGGCACATGAAAATGATGTCACAGGCAGGCAACATTGCAGGCGGAAAGAGACAGATCTTAGAAAATGAGGCAGGCATACACCTACTTTACAATATCATCACCAGACCATCAACAGGCATACTGTATAAAATACAACCATAAATTAAAGTAGTTAGCTATGTACAGTATCATTTAAAAAATAAAGTCTAATTTCAACCTGGTGCAAATAAAAGTGCTTTTTTTTCCTTTATAGCTGTTAGTCTGATACATTCCTTCGTATAATTTATTTTCTCTTCAACATACAAAATAAAAACACTTTGGTTTGCTTGCAAACAGAACCAAGACCAAATAAAAAATGACAAAAAAAAATAAGACAGCATTTGGATGCAATACCACACTAGTCACCACGATTTGCTGTAAAATAACTACATACAGTAGTAGACACATACATATCAGGTATTCAAACAGTCCCTTCAGGCATTATAAAAAGCCATCCTTCACAAGCCACAGAGTGTTTGTTGAGGAGGCTATAATCAGTCTGCGACGCTGCTCTTGGGGGACAGTCTGTTATTGTCTTTCAAGTGGATTCCTCAAAACAACAAAACAAAATCAATGGCCCTCTGGAGTGACAGATCCGAGCCTGTTGATATTTAAGCATGGAGATGGATGGGTAAAGAGGGAGGAAGCGAGCAGGAGAGCAGGGAGGTGATGGCAGGCAGACAGGCAGCCGGGGTGAGAGGATGACAAAATGGCAGAAGGGAGCTCTAGTTGCTGCTAAGGGGGTTAAGAGTGATAAAGATAGACAGAGAGACGGACGAACAGACAGACAAAGGGGGTAAAAGGGAACAAAAAGATGTAGGGAGGGGGTTTTGGGTGGGTGGCGGCAGCAGGGATCAGTAGGATGAGAGGAGACCTCCTCAAATGTAGCCTGAGCTGTGATCTTTCAACAGATGCTCAACGAGAAGCCCAGGAGACCGTCCCTTCAGACAGGGTCGCAACCCCGCTCACTGACGAATGAGGGAACCGCAGAGAGAGCAAACGGAGAGAGGCATGATGGGAGGAAGGATCTGAAATAGCATAAAACACACACACACAGACACAGAACTCGTATCCCTCCATCTCTGACATCTCAGGCCTAAGTCCCCTCAGAGCCTTGTCTTGTCACACAACGACTTGCTGCTCATCTAGCTGACGGCCTTCTACACCAGCACACCAAATAACAGCTGGCAGTTCTGCACACATACACACACCAACACCATGAATCTACACATCAGTCTACAGCTGGAGGCGAGATGTGATTGTAACACACACCAACACTGAGAAAAGCAACATGTCTTTGATTGCATAAACATGTATACGCAAACACTCTTGCGCGGTTCACATATACAAGCCTCTGTCTCTGGAAAGACAGATCAAAGTTGAGCTGTGGGCACAGGAGGTGGGGCAGATGGAGAGGGCGGCCAGCCTGGGGCACAGCATCACAGAGAGCGTGTTTGTGTGAGTGCGTTTGTGCCTGAGAAAATGTGCCTGCTCAAATGGGATGTTATGTTTTCATCTGTGAGCAAGTAGGTGCGGTATCTGTACGTGAGCAATGTATTCACGTGAGAGTTTTTTTTGTGTGTGTGTCTGCACGCTTGCGCTTGTGCATGTGTGAATGCTGTCATGTGTGGCCGCCGAGGCAAACACACAGGGAGATGAGAGGAAAGGAGACCAGCCTTTCAAACAAGATTAGGGCTGCGGCTGCCTAAAGGCCTGCCTGCCTGGCGACACTCTGCATAGACTGGGTGACATCTATATTAACACCACGACAGCAGAAGGCCCAGTCTGCTGTGCCTCCTGACAGACAGACAATGTGGATCAGTGACTGACTGACTGACTGACTGATGGAGGTTTTGACATGTTTTAAATGAGGCTAAGTTATCTGGGCCTTTAATATTTAGAGCATAACAGCGACTGTCTAATTCTTAACAGTGTTGTTCTTTTTTTCCCCTCTGGGTGCTAATTAATGATGATTATGTAATCACTATCTATTTTAAGAAACACGTACTCACTGTACTTTAAAATAATATCACTGTGCACTGTGGTTTGATATTTTTGTTTTGGAGTTAAGTCTTTAAAAGGTAATTTGGGGGTTGTTTGAAAGTACAGACACATACCACCACAAGCCTTCAGCTTGTTGGTCCAGTTTTGTGTTTGTGTAAAAGGACATATCTGGAGGCTACCACCGTAATTGCTAATCAACTTGGCTGGCTGAGTTAAGTGCAGGCAATCCAAATTATTGCCAGTGAACATAACATCATTACCACATCCAAGAGGGGAAGAAAACAAAAGATACTTCAGTACAAAAACAATTAGAAAATATAAACATATTACCAAAATCTACCAAAATCATTTAATAAGTTCAATATGAGCAAAAACAAAATGCTTTAAAGTCCTTTGCAGTGATAATGCAGAATGTTAGTATAAGGCTTGTATTCAGATAAACATGGATGCACTGACTATGCTGAGTGTAAAGGTTTAAACTTGTACTTATTGTGTGACACTTGTGGCAAGCGACTGGACAGAGTCCACCAAGCTGTCAGGGTGATGGAGAGAAGAAACAAAGAGAGTGGCTCACACGGCTGATAAAAAGGTCATCCCAGCCATCACTCCCACTCGCCTTTAAAATCAATCAAAAGCGTAATGATGATAATAATTCAAGGGATTTCTTGTCTTGTTTTATACAAAAATTACACATCAGGAAACTGTACTCTACATCATGAGTAATTACAGACAGAAAAAAAGGGCTAGGAGAAGAAAATAGGAAAGAAAAAAGGGAAGGACAGTTGAGCTGAGCTGGTCCAGAGCCATCTACCTCTGCTTCTCAGTGTCCAGTAATAGACAGAGTGAAGAAAAGTGGAGAAGAGAGGAGTTGGTGGGCGGACACAGTCATCTACCCGGGGTTGTTTTTCTTCCTTTTATTTGGACTGGGATTGGGATCCAGTTTCAGCTCTCGGTACTGCACCTGTTAAAACACACAGAAACACACACGGAAGCACGCACACACAGACGTGCGCACACACATGCACACAGACACACACCACCCGGTCAGGTGGAAAGAGCAAAGGATGCTTGAATAGCACAGAAACCCTCCAGAGGCTCTCTGAGTCCAGCTGTGTGGAACAGTGGCCTAGGGGAAGGGATTACACACTGATTACAACACACACACACACACACACACACACACACACACACACACACACACAGATGCTCGTGAAGACATTCACATGCACACACACAATCCATGTACGCTGTTCAAAGCACCAAATACACTTGCACACAAACGCACGCAACTATACACGTACGCACTTACTTCCACAGATGTGGAACAGTGGCCTAAGGGAAGGGATCACACAAACAAACAGAGAACAGGGCAAGGGCTCATGGGAAAGCTTGGAGAGACAACAGAGTCATCTCAGCATGGCAAGATGGTGAGGAGAGAAAGGGCAGGGAGATGGGAAAGACACAGAAGGTGAAAAAAAAAAAAGAAAATGCACCGTAACCTTTGAAAACCAAAGTCTGTGCGTCTCTCGTAGTAATGGGTACAACAATAACAATACTTTACTTATCACATGTAGCTAGACACTTTATTTCCAATTATGCACAAAATCAGTGCTGTTGAATAAAGAGGCAATAATAAAAGTTGAGCAGACAGACTTAATTCACTGATTTAAAAACCCTGTTAATTATAAGATGATGAATTAATAGATGTGATCTACTGGCCAGAGAGGTTAACAAACAGTCATACTAGAGATTCTTACCGTTCGTATCATTCATGGTAGGAAAAAAAAAGCCTAGAAAAAATAACAAAGCACAATGTCCTGTACATCTGTCTCTCTCCACTCAAACCGGCTGAAGTGCAGTTAGCCATCAGAGAGCAGTGTCTCTATGTGGAGTTTCCCTTCTTAATGACTGGACCCAAGGGAAGATCTGAGATGATGAGGCTTCTGTCTGTCAGCGATTAGGCACAGCAACATCAACTGGAGGCAAAGAGTGAAGTCCCAAATTTCTACATTTGAAGGGCACTGCACTGTGTGTGATTCTGTACCAGGTATACAGCTTTAAAAAAATTTACTTTATTAAGAGCTTTGATCTTATGTTCTGTTCACCGTTATGGAAGGAGAAGCTGCTCTAAACTCATTGATTTGCTCTATGCCTGTCTTCATACTCTATGGCCCCACATTAGTCAGTGGCTTAGCATTAGTCTAACTAAGCTAACTAGTGACTGACTATAGCATCATATTGTCATATTCATCTGTTCTCATCTATGTCACAGCAAGAAAGCGAATGATTGACTTCCCCAAAGTCAAAAACCATTTCTTAAAACAGTGGCACATTACAATCACTTCAGGATAGGTTCGGCTCTAACACTGAGGGAGTGTCACCTATTTCTCCCTAAGGGAAACGATTCCCAGTTGACGTGAAGCTTTGCAAAGATGGCTAGCAGAGTTTAGAAAGAAACTGCTCTTAAGTGAGGGACACTCAGACGCAACAGCATCACAGTGGCTGAGCATCAACAACCAGTGACTGTCAATCTGGCAGTCTCTCCCTTTCAGCACAAATACAGTCGCTAGCCTAGACAGATTCACGACACTGACAAGCACTAGCCACTGAATCAGAATACTAATAGAATGAAAAAAAAAAAAAGACTTAACAGTCACAGCACCAAAGAGCCAGTATTGTCTGAGGGATCCCTCCTAGGTTGATGTACTGTAGGCTACTCTGCCTGTCTGACTGACTGACACCCTCTCTGATTCTCCAGGCAGACAACAAACTGACGTCAACATGGTTTCTCTGTTCTGTCTCATGGTGGGTCTGTCTGCTGTGGACGGGAACAGCAGCATCTCTCTGTGCTGGCTGGGAACGAGCCTTTATCATCCATCTTTTACTGGTTCCCACTGTCGCTTCAATGACGCCTTCCAATATCCTCTGCCTGCAATGTACGAATCTGAGATGCAAAGAGGCGCGTGTGTGTGTGTGTGTGTTCGTGCGTGCGTGCGCTTGAAAATGAAGACACATGCGAACATATATAAAGACCAACAAGGGAAATGTACACACATACATCCCAGCAGCTCCCTCAACACAACACCCTGCCATTATTGTATCATTAAAATCCCATAAAAATCCACACACTGTACCTATACACATTTGCAGTGGGGTATTTTTGTTCCTGTTTCACAGTGGTGGTCACCAATGTCCCGTTAAGGTGCTTACAGGGTGGTTAGGCCAGCATGTGTTGCTCTCTATGCCTCACTAAGCAGCCAGACTGCACTGATTCCTCACTGTCCACAAGGCAAACTAACATCCTGCTAAACAGCTGTACAAATACAACTGATTTGTTGGAGACAGTGAACAAGAAGGAAGACTGAGAGATAGTCTGAAAGGCGATGAGGAGGCAATCCAGGTGAAGAAAACAAGTTCAAATGAATGATGAGAAGTGAGCGAAAGACGGGACAGAAATATACAGAAAGATGAAGGGAGAAGGGCAGAGAGCGGGACAAACCAACAAAGGAAAGTGGAGAGAAAACAATGAGAGTGAAGAAGAGACTGGGTGAGACAGAGGGAGATCAGTGGACATTCGGGCGATGACAGATACTGTTCTCATGTGGGTGTGGATCCTTTTATAGCCCTGCCAACTAAAGCAGACAACGGAGCAAAAACCCAGGGGACAGAAAGGGTTTTATATGGCCCCATCTGTGTGTGCGAATGTGTGCGTGTGCGTGTGCAGAGGTAGTTTGGTTAAGAGACCATGACAGTCCTGGCAGAGTGCCCGCATTGACTGCGATCAATGACAGTGGCGCATTCATGGATGAACATGTGAGTGAATGGTTGAATGATTTAATTCACTCATGAGTAAAGGAGTAACAGCACATCTGCATGTAGCGTAGTAACAAGGACAGATATCTGTTAATATCAAATAATTGCAAGCAAATTTAAATTCGTCAAAATGTTTCTCCGTATGAAATTCATTCTCAATCACTGTTTGCTGCAAGCTTCAAACAAGCTACCATGGATCCAAAAGTAGGACAGATATTGCACGGGATCATTGGCTGTTTGTGGTCCCATTATACGGCCAAACGCCTACAGCAGCAAAAAGGGAATACGGCAATTTAATTCTGAGCATTGACATTCCTGTCCAAACAAAACTCTTTGTCAGTACAGACACACAAAGAAAAGTTTGCATGTCAGTAGAAAATGGGGTTTTGTTTCTTATGAAGAGTAGCGAAGGGGATCGACGAAAAGCAAGGGTGCGGGGAAAAAAACAATATCTCAATCAAACAGAAGTTTTCCTGTGAAGAGCTGCCAGCCAAGAGAAATGGGGCTTGTGCGTCACAGGTTCAGTTCCACCTTACAGGTGACAGGCCTGCCTGATGCTATACCCTTGGCTCCCCACTCACCTCACCTAATAACACAAAGACGCACACATGAACACACGCAGGTACCAACCTCATGCAGACAACAAGAGCTAGTTAAAGTTAAAAACAGGGGAAACGGCAGAGGAGGCGAGGAGAAAGTGGGACGTTAGTGAAATAAAAGAAACTGGAATTGGGTGAAAGTAAAAAAGTGAGGTAATGCGGCGAGCACATAAGCAATTTGGTACACGAGCGGGGAGCTTAAAGGGAACATCAACAGAAGAGGCAGTGGGTAAAGACCCAGCGCTGCTCAAAGGCTGCTCCACCCTCGCTCCTCTCCTCTCCTATCCCAAATGTTGACAGTACAAGTGCAAAACAGGCTTTGAAGTGTGCTCTGCTGAAGGGGCGCCGTGTACCATGCATCGTGCTTCGTTTAACGGTGTTACCCACAAAGCATCCCGGGACCTGCTCCTCTCTTGCTCTCTCAATCTCTCTCTCTCTCTCTCTCTCTCTCTCCCTCTTGCATTGAACCTTTTGTTTTGATGATGCCAGTGTGGGCAGACAGACAAGCCGAAACCAAGGTGGGTGACAGTGAGCAAAAAAAGGCAAACAGCAAAGTAAACAAATGAAGCCAATAAAAAGCACAGGAGCTAGATTTTAATGATACTATGTTTTTCATTTTTTTCCCCCCCAGTCCTTTCCAGAGAGCACAGAACTCAGCAGGTTTCATCTCATGTGACGCCTAACAGAGCATAAGGGTTATTAAATGTTTCCAGGGAAACACCATTGTGTACAGTTCAGACATCTGCACATTGGAGGATTCAGCACTTATGTCTATTGTTGAGAAAGAAAAGGCATGTCAAGGTGACATAAGCCAGTGAGCAAAAGAGGGAAAAAATTACAAAGTAAGGAAAGTTTTGCCTATTAGCTGCTGTGGCACGGCACATACTGAATAGTGACTAATTGGCCACCTCCAGTGAAATGTTTGAATTTGTCACAAAAGTGTGGAAGGACAAAGTAAAGGAGAGAGAGACCTCTGGTAGACGTGAGTGATGGCATCTGGCATCATTTCAACCTTTAACTATCCTGCCTTTGACCCCTGTATGTCCAGTGAGGTTTCTTCTCCAACATAAATGTTGTCTAAAAATATTAACCCAACTCCCTGCTGTTCATTAGGCGCTAAATTGGAATTCATGCTTATTTTTGTACGGGGGGTTTGATCCAGCTCTTTTACACCAATCATAAAGGGCCACTTGGCAAGCTAATTGCCTTGGCCCTACTTATGCACTCTGTAGCTCACTTGGCTAATGGTGTCGTAAAACATACTAGTGCACTGACACCTCCCAAACGCCAGGTAGGGAATACTTAGCACTGTAAAGGTGCTCAGCTTGGCCTCGTTTAAGAGGACATGAAGGATTCCCTGATAATGACCATAAAGATGGCTTACACTGGTCAAATATCCAAACCACATACAAGAAACTGTTACCCAGAGAGGAACAGCTCTCAAAAACAGTCTTTCACGCACACATGAACTACACACCAAGCCAGCCCTTAACATTGCTGCTCACAGAGGGATATAATGATTTAAGTAAACTGTTTAGATGGTAAAAAGGTAGCTCTGCCTGTTGCAGCCCCCATGCACCTCGGGGATTTAGTTTGGAGGATGTTTGACAGTGCTGTTAGGGGACTAGTGTCAGTGATTTGAAAATCATGGTTTGTTGTAAAGTATCTTCCACCAACTGTTTAACTGATGAGAAATGGGTGTTGTTGCTGCTAAATGCAAAGTTTCTTTTATGTACTTGAACTCTATAAAGACCAATGAAAGATGAGACAATTGCAAGTCCAAAAGCTGTTTAACAGTTGCTGCACAGCTATATACAGTACGTAATGATGGTCTGTGGCCCAGTGTGGTTGCCCTTTGCATATAAAGTCATTAGAACCTCATCAGTTCTGGCTGCACTGAAGCACCTCCAAATGATGCGGAACAGTACCCTGAAACACCCCCAACCCACATCACATGCACTATTGCTAGGAGAGCATGTGTGTGTGTGATTATGGATGTGTGTTAGGTCACACCGGGGCCTTGAAATAGAACTTCATTAGTCATCCAGGGTGTCAAGCATAGTAGGCCCCTGCACCAATGCCAATGGGTGCCGTGGACACGTGCCCGTGAGGGGACGCTCCATTTGGACCCCAACACCTCTCTGCATCATCCGAGAGCCTCTAGGGCTTAATCCCCACAGACGACTTTGACCCAGTAAGGCGAGGGCAGGCAATGAGGTGAACCCACCACCGCAGGCAGCGGCGGGACGCACCACAGAGCAGAACGTTCTGGTCTGTTTTTAGCCAACGACCGCAGAGCAGGGTTTCTTCACAGAAGACTAACCTTTGGATTCAATAGGGAGCTGGTCTCAGTTCTTCATCAGCTGACTGAGCAGTGATTCCTGATGTCAATGACCTTATTTTATTGATACAAATAAGACTCCCCTTCCTTAAATAATGAAACTAAACTCTTACTTGCACTGTCTGCACCTCTCATTCCTCTTCCCATTTCTCCATTTCCATCTTCATCTTTCCCTGCCAATATCTACCCTCACTCCCCTGGTCTTTCACCCACATTACTCAGAAAACCTTCAACTCAGTGAAACCTGGCAACAATTACCAGTCCACCAGCTGCAGCAATAACTGTTACAGTAGCACTTACAGTTTTACTTATACAGTAGGCACAACTCCAACAGTACGGGCACCAGACCAGAGCAGCGTGTCTGCCCCGACCTTCCCTAGCCAGCAGGCACTCATTAGGGGCCTTGTAAAAGCCTCGTACCTGCCGGGCCTGGGCCCCCTCACCATGCTGCTCCTCCAGGCTCCAGGTGCGTAAGGTGGCTGCACTTTACCAGAGGGGACAGCTTGGGCTCATTTAAGCAAATGGCTACCTGCCCTGTGCCTACTGCTGCAGCAGGCCCCAGTAAACTATGAAACTGTAAAACTGCACGGGGGCCGAAAGGGGGAGAACACAGGGGGCTGGCAGGGGTGTGTAGAGGAGCAGGGATTATGACCCTGTAAAGATGAAAGAAGTTGCAGGCAACAAGCGATCAAAGAGGAAGTGTGTCAGCACTGATGTGGCAGGGGATTGGTCTGATGTGGCCCCGGGTCCTTCAGCCTCAGCCTGTATGTGTGTGTATCTGCGCATTCATGTGCATGTGTATCGAACTCACCACAGCAGGGCTTAACAGCCACAGCGGACACCACCGGTGCTGGATAACACAACGACTTTCACAATCTGCCGCTTAATTGCAGTTTAAACTGCACTTTGTCCTGAGCAGCACAGCATGTTACATTCCATACACACATCTACACAAGTATATTTTACCTAACGAAGCTTCTGCAGTCTTCAGCCACAGAGTTAATCTGATCTCACGGTTAATGTAGAAGCAAAACCGCATGGGGCTGGTTAACTGTTGGTTTACACTCTGTTCCAATTACTAGCATAGCTGGGAAACAACAGCTTACTGTAATTGTGTGTGAGTGTATGTGTATGGAGTCAATCAACCTAGTTATATGCCGGGCACTAAACTCACTTAACCTTGTTATCATATTACACAGCTCCAGCTATGTATGTGGAAATTGAATTAGACCAGGAAGCTATTAATAAGAAAACACAGAAATGACTTTGAAACAGTCATAGAATTAGATGTCTGGCAAACAATGGCATGCCAGTTCACACTACACAAGAAAATGCAACAATGAAGAGCCAGAGCCTGGGAGTAGGGAAAAAAAAGAGAAAACAGACAGAGCAGACAATAAAGGGAGCCCTAACTCCTGCCCATGTCTGGAGCCAACAAACATGTTGTCAAAAGGACAGTAAAGATGAAGCAAAGATGAAAAAGCAAAGTTCACCCACCACTTGTACATCTGAGGGCACTCTGGAGAGAAAGTCTAACAGCTCGTTGTTATCAATTGTGTAAGGGTCTCGCAGCTTCTTGGTGAATTTATTCACCCCTGTAGAGAGAAAAACAGTGGGGCAGTTAGGGAAGAGTTGAGGATAGACAGGTTGACATCAGCACCTAGAGTAAACAAGATGTAGATGTTGAAACATTTATGATTGTTCTTCTCCCTGAAAATCTGCATGGCACTCACTGAAAGTTAGTTGAATTTAACTCAGAGTTCATCACTGTATATAAAAAGCAACATGGAATACAGGGATTGCTCTGCCACATATTTACTTCAATACATTTACATTTAACTAACATATTTCAAAAATACTTACACTTGCAGTACACATGTAAATAGGCATTACACATTTTTGACATTGGCTCACCCCAGACCAACACAATGTATCGTAGAGGGATGAAGTAGACGATGATGGTGGCCACACCGAGAGCCACAATGGCCAGCCAACTTAAGAAAGGCACAGTCCAGTTAAATGTGCTGCAGAGAGAGGAAAGTAATGGTACTGAAAAATTAGGAGACATGTCAGTGTTCCAGCCAAACATAATGACAAGACAGAAAAGATAAGTCAGGGAGGCCATTTTAATATTTTTCTGGATACCTCCACACTACAAATTCTTTCTCTCACTGAAATTGAAAAGTTTGACCAAAGTCTCATAGGTCAGCATTGCGGGGTGAAAATGTTATGACTCAATGCTATTCACTCTATCTAATCAGCAAAATGGTGTCAGCTTCAAAGAGACAGGAATCACAAATGTTTGAGTTTGATTTAAAATGCTTTTACTTGTAATTGAAGAAAGAACCTGTAACCTGACTCTTTTCTTCTACAGCTTTCAATCAAAACAAAGTCCCTTGCCTTCCCTTTACCATGAATGCCTCTATGTGAAAGTGAGAGCCTGTGAGTATGCAGGAGTGTACAGTAAATAAATGGTTTTGTGTGTGTGAATTGATGTTTGTTTAATCGAGGATGTACATAATTCAATTAAGTGAGATGTGATGGACATAGAGACAGACTGCCTTGTGTCTCAGGGTTGGGTGTCACTCTGGCAGTGTTTCCTGATAGAAGGACCAAGTTATTCCCAGTTAGGCTGGCAAAAGGAAGTGGGGCAACCTGGCATTGTAGAATAAACACTGTGACGTGCAGAGCAGAGCAGAGCGGGCCGGGTGCCGAAGAGCGGGCTTACGACTCACTTCTTTATCCTCTCGCCATAGGAGGCCACTTCATCCAGTGCATTCTGCACGCTGATACACACATCCTGAATGGCATAAAGCTTGTTCATGAAGCCCTTTCTCTCCGAGTCCTGCAAGAGGACAGATAGAGATGTAGGCGAGGGAGAAAGAAAGCAAGGGTGAGGCAGGAAGGGATGGGGTGAGACAGAAAAGAAATGGGAGGAGAGAGAAAGAGGAGAGAGAAGACAGAGGCTGGGCACAGGCATCTTTGCAAAAACAATACATTTTAAATAGCGTCAAAGATCTGGAGTGGGGAGCCAAATCACCGGATATCCTGCATGAACTGACGGAGTGCTTTCATTCCAGCCAGTAATAGAGATATAAAGTCGGCAGAACAAATCAAAATGTTTTCCTCCTTACAAAAGCTCACACAGGAAAATTTGAATATGTGAATAGAGAGGCAGAATTAAACTGAAAGCCGAATGGATACATCAATCTTTGGGCACTCTTTCTCTCTTTCTCTCTGCTGTTGCCAAGACAGCTAGGAAGACCGGGTAGAGCCCGCTTTTGTTCTGGTTGCTGGCACACTGTGATGATGTCACCAGCCGTGACATCATTATCATCCTTATTAACGCCATCACCCACCATGAAGATCTTCCTTTTCAACTTTTGATGGTTGAGAACTTAAGAATATTGTGAGGAGTAGGGAGCAGAGAAACCACAAACTAGACATAGCAATCTAAAATCTACAATCCCCCGCGCTCTTATTGAAACAAAGTGAAGAATTTAAGAAGTCATGCAACAGTCAACGAGCTGCCTGCTGACTGAGTGACTGACAGGCAGGCACAGGATGAATCTGGACAGAATGAGGTGACAGAGAGTGATCGAGAGCCGTTAGCTGAGTGAGGACATTAACACACAGACTAGTTGTGCCTGGATGTGATTGGTGGGCATGCTTGGGAGACAGCAAGGGGGCATAACAAGAAGAGAAGGACAATCAAATACAATCAGATGTAAGTTGTGTCCAGTACCATCATGGGTTCTATCAAAGATCTAGTATGTAACCACGCCAGCAAGTAAACAACCCTGAATATTCTTTATCTTTCTGATATATTGACAATACCTTTTTTTATTGGTGGAGGGTTGGGGTGTGGGGGGTGCTGAAATTTCCTCATTGGATAAAATGATGCAACCTTTCCCCTACTGAAAATGAATTGAACGACTTTATGACTCAAGAAACCTACACAGGCCAGATAAGAATCTGGATATTATACAGCTGGGAAAAATCAGGATATTACACAGATGTTTGAAACTTTAATTAACTCCAAACAGGACAAAAAAGATAAAGCTTAAGTTTAACAAGTTTAAGAAAAACCAAAAGATTGTGGCGTAACCCTCAACGGTCACCAACTATTACTCATTTGCCACAGTAGTAATAGCATGTAAAGCAATGGCTGGTGCTATTGATGAAGATGGATGGAAATTGTTAGATTAGAGCAGAAAAACTCTGACTAATCCTTATCGTTATACCCAAAAAAAGACAGTGAAGCAGTCAAAGACATAAAACCTCCAGGACCCCAGAGGCCTTAACCACATTTTGCTCCTTGTGGCCAGCCCCCCCACCTCACCACAACCCTCCCACTGAGACCCAAACCCACCCTCTTCTTTTTGCTCTCCATCCAGGATCAGATAATGTGAAAAATGAACCATAGAGCAGTCAGGGAGACCACATGGCCTCCTCAGCAAAACCACACAAGACAAATAGATATAATTAGACAGCGTCCCTGGGTTATTTTTCTTCGCAAATATTTTACAAGACTCCCTTTCTTTCTTCCTCCCTCTCTCCTCCTCTTCTCAGTTCTTCCCTTAGAGTCCATCTGTTTTTCATTGCTCGCTCAAACAAATCTCAGAACGCAGGGTCTATTGTGCTGGGCTGGGTTAGGCCAAGCCGAGTCGGTCTGGGCCAGGTCAGGCCGTTTTTTTTTCGGGCCCAGACTCAGGGGAGAGTGTTTGAGGGCCAGGGGAGTGGTGTGAGAGAGCGGGCGGGGGTGGAGAGGATAGGTCAGAGGTCACTGGAGTATAAACCATTGCCACATGCCCCTCGGACTGCGGTCTGACTCCTATTTCCTGTCTTCAAACACGGCTCGGGGAGGCGGGAGGTAGCAATAACACAGAGGGCCACGGAGAACCTTGTTTTCCCAGCTTCCCCGCACACTGCGCACATATGGAGCCAGGCAACCTGTTCTTATAATGCAACCTAATATGCACACAAACATACACACACACACACCCTACAGCTATTAGATAAGGTTGATCTGCACACCTGGTCTTGCTGTGTGACTCTACAAACGATATTATATCCCAATACAGATTAGACGATGAGGGCCCTTGACTTTTACAAGCAGTTTCTTTCATACTGAGCAAGTTTGTTTTAGACTGCAATGTCATCAGCAACAGAGAGTGAACTTGTATAGAAAGATAAGAAGAGAGACAGAGATTCACTTGTCACAGCCAAGGTTAAATTAAGTTTTCTGAAATCTATGTAGATATTGAACAAATAGTGAAATATCTGAACCAGTGAAGAGAGCTCTCTACATATTTATACATCCTCAAGTGAAGATCCATTACTAGTATCAGAAGTTAATTCAAGGACTCAGTTTTGTCATGCTTTCTGTGGTTTTGTAAAGAATGTGTGTGCATGTGTTACCCACTAGTTCACATGCAATTTATGATGAGAACATGATTTTTCCAGTCCTGACCAGCTTCCAGTCCCACTCAGGATGCGGAGCAAGGTCTTTACAGGAGACTCAAGGCCTGTATTTCCATCTGTCCCTTCCTGTGCCTGTCAGGAAAACTAAGTGGGTTTGTTTGGAGACCTGAAGGCAAGGCTAATAAAATGAAATCTCTGAGGTCTCTTGCTTTGACTTGGCTTCAGTTGCAAGTCATGTTAATGCTCAAAGTATGTTATAAATCCCAGCACCTCTGACAACAGTGGTCTGATTGATGCTGTTACATGGCTTGAATCATTCAGACAGATAGTGTAATAAGCCTGCCTAATGAGTTAGGCATCATGCATTATAATAGACTGCAACTGTAGGTTCATCTGCAGTGTGTCCCGCTGACATGTTACAGTAACTGCCTGTTCATTGTGCGCATTACAAATTATCAACGGTGTTGGATGACAGAGCATTAGTTCTTGATGATTTCATCTACTGTAAGACACGGTGCATTTGCCTGTATATAATGTATAGTACAGTACAGAACATATGCCACTATGTGCAATGTTGCACTAAAGACAAGAAATTAATCCTAAAGATGTATGACTTGATTTGATTGTCACAAATACATCTGAGATAAACCAAATGCACCACACAAAGGATGCAAAATATTGTATATACTGTACAGCACGAATACGAATATTAAATGAAGAAAAGACATATGCAAAAATATCAAAACACTGAATAAGATTTTGTATTCCCAGTTGTGGGTTGACACATCAGAAAAGAGAATATGTGTGTTTTGATTCATTTTTGAATGGCCATGACCATCAGTACTCCGCTAATGCAAAACATTGATTTGTATGCTTGGAATACACACTCCAAAGTGTCTAGTTAATATAAATACAAAGAAATCATGCAGGCTTTACAAAATTCTGTTTCATTATTCATTCTCTTTGTCTCTTACTATGTGGTGCTTTATCTCTCCTATGAAAAATCATTTGTTTTATAATCTACTGTATAGCAAAGGGTCAGAGTGTGATGTGAGTTCTGGGTAAAGTCAGCAGAGCAGCATACTACTGTGTATCAAATGAAAACCCGCACTGAGACAAACAGTTTGTGTGTGAATAAAATGTTTCTTTGTACAGAAGAAATTTTTTGACATCAATTAACTCTCATCAGGGTGGTAGCAGAAATATTTGCTGAGCCTGTGTCCTTTGTTGGCAGTGAGTTCCATGTTTTAATTGCATGTATGCCATTTAAAGACAATAAATGCATTTTTTGTGGTTATGTCCAATGTTTGCATCATTGTTTGGATGTGTGGAGTCCGATACAAAATCTCAGCAAAGCACCCATCAGCTTAGCACTGAGCTACCCTGTGTAAAAGTGTATGGAGCAGGCTGCATCATGGGAGCATTCCCATCAGGGACGACATGAGGCAGGAAGGCTCGTTAAAGTGATGCGAGTTGTTTGCATGTGTTAAGGAGAAACAACCCTCTGACACCAGAGAGAGCCCAGGGACACACACACATACACCTCCAAACAGCCAACTCAGGCTAACCACATTGCACGTGCTGGTAAATTGTGGTAAACAAATGTGGTAAACTCCTTGAAACACTTGATTAAATATTTAACAAAGGATGATGCACAATGCCTTTGTGTACTCCAATGCTCCATTTTTCTTTCAGAGAGACAGCATTATGGCAGAGTACATCTATATGCAAAAGTGCAAAGTGAGCAGTTGTAAACTTTCCAAAGACAGTTTGTTCTTCACTGACCCAAGGCCTAGAGCTAAACAAGAGAGAGGTCACTGAGGACTTAGCCTGTTACGATGGACTCAAATATCTGTCCTATATCTACTAGGTGGAAATAGAGAGAGCCATTAGAGACTGTTTTAACCTCTGATCACATTGTTCTCCCTGCTGGGTTATGCCATAAAAATGATAAACCTAACAGTTATAATGCAGCAGCATATATCCCATCACACCACGAAATGAGTCTGAACCACAAGTGGCTGCTGCTCATTGCTGCTGTGCTAAAATTGCACCTGTTTTTCTTTGTTTTTCTTTTTTCCTCTCTCGCTCTGGCAGCACAGTAAAAATTGAAATGTCATATAAAACGTGACAGGATGCTAATATGTGGCTCCCAGAGGGCATCTGAAAGCGTTCTTGTTGATTTTGTAACTGCAGAGAGAGTCGGTATCCCTCCCATTTCCACCCCAGGAAAAAAAAGGGGGGGGATGCTGAAAAGTTGAGCAAGTTGAGGAATGCTTTAGGGGTGACACAAATTCAATTTCCAAAGCCTGTGCAAGAATTAGGAATGACAGAATAATAAATAGTGCATACAATTAGCATCTGTATTTCTAAAACGAGACATGTTGCTATCTGTCTCTGAAAAATCAATTATGGATGAAAGAAACAACTTACTGCAATTAAATAAATCTTGCGATGGGATCACACCAGCTGTAACACCCGTCAGCAACATGTTGACGTTCCAGAAACTGGTTCTGTTGACAGTGAGACCACACCCATTTTGAAATGCAGCATTTTAATGTTAACCACACAACTGTTTTGTGACTGTGTCCACAAACAGACACCTGCCAAAGTAACCACTGTACAGTCGGTGTCTCCAGGACCACTATTTGCCACACGCACACACAACCCATGCTGTTGTGCTGATTATAATATAGTGGTTGATGGAAGGAAAGAAGGTTTTCACGGGTTCATTCACATGTGCATTTACTGTGTGTTTTGTGTGGTACTCTACGAGAGTAAGAACAAAAGTCAAAACAATTAAATGTTCACATGGAAATGAAACAAGCAGGAACATGAACATTAGGTACATGGTAATGAACATGTTTTAATGTTGTGATGGACATTTGAGAGTCAAATGCAGCATTGGAGAACTTTTTAAATTTTTATATGTTTACCATTTTAATAGTTCTTTAATAGCTCTAAAAACAGAGGAAGATTATGTAAGTCAACAATTGCCCATGAAACAAAATCTAATACGTTTCATTAGTGTTTATTCCAAGTATTAGCTTCAGAGCAACGAGTCGCAGATTTCAGCCATTGGGCCTCAAGAGAGGCCCCTCAAGGGAAAAAAAAATTAGGGACCTAGTAGCCTAAAAGAACATCTCCCCTCTGTCAGGATATGACAACAAGAAGAGACAAAGACCCTGCGGCCGGTCTCAGATACCACCATGCAACCTGGCACCTCTCCAGCACCACATGAAAGAGGCAGATGTTCCTTTTTTTTTGAGGCTGCAGTTTTAATAAATAATTTATGCCATACAACACCTAATCCATGAGCGAATGTGGGGAATACATCTCTATTTCCCTCCCTCTCTTTTTAGCATAAACACATAAATATCTGTTTAACTAGGGTGTTGAGATGCATTGCACGTCCTCCTGGTCCTCATCAAGCAGTTCACACACACAAAGGCCACGTTAAGATGTGAAAGGGTGTCCCACTCCCACAGGCCCAAATGAATGAATGTATATGTGTGAGTCTGTGTGTACATGATTTCTTTGAAAATATGTGTGTGCTAAGGGTTGCTCCCACAAAACCAAAGTCAAACTCCAGTTAAGACTGTCAGCCAAAGGTGGACCAGGCAGACAATGCTCTCTAGTACTAATTAGTCTCGTCACCCTGCCTTGTCCCATAGCGAGGATAAATATACACATATGTAACAGAGAAATAGAGGGTAGGAGAGAAAGAGGGAATAAAAGGAAGAGGTGGTAACTTATTTTCGGTTTGACCTCTGCTTGCTATCCTAAAGAGAAAGGTTTCTGGTGTTATGAGTGTGCGCTTGTGTGCGTGTGTCTCTCTAATGTGTCTGGGTGGCAGGAGGTTGTTTGCCACTGATCATCTTTTCCCATCTCCCTCTGGGGCCTCTCATCACCTCCACCACACCAGCAACTCCATCAGACTCAAGGTCGGGGGGGGGGGGCGCACACACACACACACACACACACACACACACACACACACACACACACACACACACACACACACACACACACACCACCCCATAACTTGTGTGCTTGATCACTACCACTTCCTCACCTCCTGCTGAACGCCACCGGACCCCTACCCAGCCTGCACCCCCACCTTGCCCGATTCTCCCCCACATTGCCTCACCTCTGCTCCCCTGCTCCTGCTCTCTCCTTCCCCTGTCCTTCCCAGGATCCTGCCTGGCAGTGTGTGATGAATGGGACAACATTACTCTTGTCCTCTGTTGGCCTGGTTTAGCAGCTCCAGCCCACTCACCCCCCCCATCAGTCTGCCTGTCAGTCTGTCTGTTGATGCATTTGTCTGTCTCAGTGTCTCTGTCTCGGTTTACATACAGATGAGTTTTTAAACCTTTATATAATGTACAGAGTTTTAAACAATTGTTAAAGATAATTGTTTAAGACAAATGTTAAAGAAACAAAGCCATCTTTAAGACACATACATGCTTTTGTGATTATGTAACATTGTGTATTTATCGACTAATTAAGTGCTTAACTAATTAAGATTTTTAACTTTAACACTATTAAAACTTTTCATTAATTAAATCATATTTAATTTTTCTTTGGGTTAAATTACATATGATTCATCACCTAGATCTGTAAAGCTTACTAACTTCAGCATACCTTTAATTACATATTCATGTTCAGAGAGAGAGAGAGAGAGAGGCAATAGAAACAGTTGTAACATCCACTGTTTTAAACTTTGTTTTGGAAGAAAAAAAATGACAGAGCGAGAGTGCATTGCTATGAAGTGAAGGGATCACGTCTTCAAAAAAGTAAATAAAATATGCATCCTCTCTGTGCTCATTACAGATTTATGACTCTTGTTAAAAGAAAAGGTGGCGGCTGCCTTCTTACATGTCTGACTTTCAAATTCAGACGACACTGCTGTCAAGTGTTGTGCTCCACATTCTGTCCAATGAGAGACCGGGAGGGTTGAGTGTGTGCCATCTTCAACATCCTGTTCGGTGAGAGTCTCGGAGAGAATTACTTTGGGTGGATGAGAGCACACAAGAACTCCTCACCTACAGTGCAACGAGTGCTCGTCGTAATCCTTTGATGCATAGTTCATCAGTCAAAAAGTTCAGTTGCTTCAGCCGCTTGTGTGTATGTGATTCAGAACAATAACAGTTGGGGGAGTAGACATTGCTGCATTAGGCATAATGAGCATTGGGATTTGCTTCAGCAATATGAAATAGTTTTGCTGTTTCTGTAGCAACTTTTAGGAAAAAGCACTCACAAGCACATTCAAATCACCCTACCAACCCCACCCACACACACACTGTTTATACACATTGATTACAAAATTTGTTTGTTATTATTATCAGTAACTTAGGGGTTAAAACAATCATTTTTTTGAGAGAAATATAAATATTGCTTTTTAAAATTTATCAGAATTTAAATTTATTTTTGGCAAAAAAAAACAAAACAAAACATCAAACCATTCTGTGAGATTTCTTTCGCTTATGGCTCGTGTCACTTCACAGATGATACCAAAACAAGTACGAATACACAAGTTATTCCAAGTGTTACCCTTTAGTACCCCAGAACCAGAAATCCCACCAGCAAAACATAGTTGACACACCATTACACCTCTATCTACAGCTGTCACCTTGCAGTGTAACAGGTCTAGAGTGCCACAGGGAAGTTACACAAAAACGGAAGCAGCCTTTCATGCTGGAGCCCCATTAGCTTCACCATTACCTTAAAGAGCAGGCA
The DNA here is from genome assembly GCA_038496675.1 of Rachycentron canadum. Lineage (NCBI taxonomy): Eukaryota > Metazoa > Chordata > Actinopteri > Carangiformes > Rachycentridae > Rachycentron > Rachycentron canadum. The sequence goes on from CM076654.1 coordinate 15,999,732, forward strand.
GAGGCCTCAAGGTGGGGTTAGGTTGCGGGCCAAACGTGCAGTGCGTGGGTGTTAATTGAGACGCGGACAGGGAACAAGTACTGTACACAAACCCTGACAGGACGGCAGACAGAGGCCGCCGGACAGATGATGAACTAAATAGGAAACCGAGACAGCGACAAACATCATCAGGAGTCAGTGCCTGAGCCACACACATGCCCACTTACCACCATTGTTCGTATCCACTCAAAGTGCCAGGAAGCCAACATATCCTCGAGGATATGGTTTTTATCACAGCTGTCCTCCCAGGGGCCTGGTTTAGGGTCCTTGTGGATAGATTACAGTGAGATTTTCTCTTTACAACCCAAAGAAATTAAGTTGAAAGGGTTAAAGAAAAAAATAGTATGTTTTACAAATGGGGTCTTGTAGTTGTTGTTTTGGCCAATATAACAAGGTTGTAGCATGTGTGTATAACATTGTTCTCACCAAATGCACTGCAGAGATTGTAAACAGAAGCACTGCACTGGAAGCTTTAGCCATGTAATGCAGTGGACAGTACTGATTGATTTTTTTCAGCATTCACCTTTGTTGAGACTTCAAAAAAGAGAATTGGACTATTGCAAAACTATATTCAGAGGAGCACCTTTGAATATAACCTCTGCAATGACAGTGGGGAGTGTACGGTTAACTGTGTTAACCTATAGGTATACTGTACCAAACTACAAAAAAGACCCATGGTGCAAGAAAACCCAACAAAATTATATTTAAATAAAGGCTGGAGTGAAAGTGTTAAGAAAATGGTAGAGAGTCAGAAAAGGAAGGAGAAATGACAGAAAGCAAAAGACAAAGCAAGAGATATGTATCTGGGGGGAATAGAGATAGTGAGAGATGATCCACCTGATGTGTGTGTGTGACAAAGAGGAAAAACAAACAAACAATGCAGTGTATTTTGCATAGAGAGACAATACCCCTGCATGCCTCTTTCACCCTCCTTTTGTTTTCATTCCTCCCTCTATTAGCCAAACATGATTAAAATGCAGTTCCTACCAGCGTCTCTGCTGAACAACGGAAAAAAAAAAGACAGTGAGATGGGAAGAAAAATGAAGCGGAAAAGTCAAAAGCATCTTTTACAGCGTGACGCTTTTCATCCTTCACAGGCGGCAAGAAGAAAAGAACACAGACATTCAAACTTTTCCCTTCCCCTTTCTCCCTCTGTCTCTCTCTCCCCCATTCTCCTCACAGCTGAAAACACCCCCTGATACCTGAGGACAACCCCACTGCATCACAAGCTCAATAGCCTTCCCAGAACAACATTTCCTTTCAGTCACACTTTTTTTTTTTCCCAGAGCATTGATATAATTCCCTGTGCTCTCTTTAGTCCAATTACATTATGCCATGTCATCTGAGCAATCAGCGCAGTGCCGTGACTGGGACTGAGAGAGTAGTGCCAGGGCTTGGGTAGGTGCTGCAGAGCTCCAGAGATGAATCTGAAAACTCTTTAACTATGTTCACACTGAGACAAAGTGAGCTTCTTATTTAACATTTCAATGAGCAGAGAGCCTAGACACTTACTTAATGGTACACAGAAGAAGAGACAGACGCTGAGACAGAGGTGGGGTGAAAATGACGAGAGACACTGTTTAAAATCAGCAGCTGAAAATGGCTATGAGGCCTGCATGATGAGAAATGGATACGTGTGCTGATACTAGCCCTTTGCCAGGAGTTATATCCTTGCTGGAGAATCAGTGATAAACACACATATATGCACGATTGTGTGCATGTGTGTGTATATACATGTGTGTGTGAGTCCTAGCAGGGAAAGCCGCAGAGGGTGGAGCGGCCACCTCAGCACTATAGATGAGGCAGATAAAGTGATACTGTGGTGCAGAAGAAACAGGAGATCGTGTATGCTCAGTCTCTTATACACAGTGGAGTCATCAATACAACCTCCAAGTGATAATTTTATATATATATATGTACGCACATATGCTATATGGCACTCATAAACCTGATGAAAACAGATGTGCATTCCAACTCGCTATAACCTTTTTGGACCCTCAATTGGGTGGGAACTATTGTATGTCATGCAAGATGTACATACATTACACAAAGCTACCTTTAATTCTCCATAACTCTTTTATAATCCCATATGAAGTAATTATGATAAGACGGTGCCAGGTCAACAACAGCATCAGAGTATAGTGTAGGTTTGACCTCCAAACTGGGTCAGAAAAAAATAATGACTAAAAACTCAGATTTTATAGATCAAGCTAACAAATAATATCCACTGTATATTTACCAGTCTGAAAATGAGGAAGCAATGGAGAAAATGAGTGAGAAACAGGACAGGAGTAAGATCTTATAGGTGTATGTGTGTGTCTGTATGCGCGTGTGTGTGAGTGAGATACAGACAGATAGACATAGACAGAGGGAGAGAGAGGGAGCGCACCGAGCAGTAAGCCCGTGAGCAGGACATGATTGCAGTGTGTATCTTATCTGTGTCAGGTCCTCCTGAGGCTAGTGGAGCCTAGCTGAGCGGAGCATGAGCGCTTCAGTGACCAGTCAACCGTGTGAGGGTAATCTCCTCACTCCTTCAGTCTGTCTCTCTCTCTCTCACTCTCTCTCTCCCTCCCTCTCTCTCTCTTTCCAGTAAGCCCACCCTCTGGGAGGCAGCTGAGCCCCTCTACACATAAGCGAGACGCTCACACAAACATATTTACGTGCACAAACACTCACACCCATGCAGAAGCCTAAGGTGATTGCCTCATGCCAGCTCTGGACAGTCACCCCACAGGTGAGAGGAGACATCACAGGCTACATTGCACACTGAAGCCCCTGCAGCCAGCAGCCTGTCACTACAGGGCTCAGTTGCATGTTTCTGCTATCTCACACTGTCCAAGTCTCACAATGCTACTTCAGGCACTATTGGAAGATACTGAAAAGGCACATAAAGACACGGCAAAAAGACAGAAAGAAAACAACGTGTTTGCTTCATCTCAGTGTTATTGGGATAGCCAACGGAACAAGAAATTACAGGTAATTGGACATCAAACCTTAGCCATTGTATTTAAAAGAACAGTTTCAATTAAGATATTTTGACATGTCAACAGAAAAGAACAGGTACAACTTATACGATTGACAACTGCTGCTTTCTACTTTTAACCAGTTTCAGGGCCCTGGTATTGTGTGTGCTGCTGAGTGACTTGGTTTATTGCATGTTAGTCACAAGCATTACAAGTCATAGTTGTCTGCCATATTAATTCTATTAGATAATCGATGAAAACTCTCTGAATATCATTTTCCAAAACAAAGTTAATCATTTTCAATGACAACTTCACCTGTAATGTTACTTTTGTAAAAGAAAATCAGCGTCAGTATGAAAGTGAGGATTACATGTCAAAGTTAAGATCCAGAGGGAATCTCCCTATGTGTATGTGTTTTAATATATTTAATACATTTTATAACCCCAATAAAAATGGAGATGAAAAACTAAATCTTTCTAATCATTATATGATAAATCAAAAAAATTATTTTGGAAACCTATTCTTAGATTAAAATTAAGATTAACATTTTTTCACAACCCTTAAAATTAAATTTCAAAAACATTAAATGCAGGATCCTGGACAAGCCTGACACCCCATTTACAATTTACAGCTTATTTGTTGTAGCACTGTGACATACTTTCATGTGGAGTATATATAAAACGCTATTTCTAAGTGTGCAATATTTTTAGCTTTGTGTTACATCTATGTATGGCATCACTAAAGGAAAAAAAGAGTGCACCTGCAACATGCCACCATGTTTAAAGTTGGTTTATTGAAAATAGAGGTTAAAAACTGGGGCAGTATACTGTTAACATATTTTATATGTGTGTGTAGGCAATAAGAATCAAGCAAAATTCCATGTTGAAGGTCAGCACACACACACACAAACAAAGTGTGAAGGAGTTGGGGAGAAGAGGAAAATAGTTCATGTCTTAGATTCTTTCACCCTTCGTGTGCCTGCCTGTTTGGCTTTAACAACTGAGCCGTCCCCATCAATTAGTCTAGATGCTGGACTTTCATTGAGATTAAGTGACTAATATCAGTGCTTGCTCACAAGAAAGACACTTTTCACGTCTCCCCAACAATCTGTTAAGTCAAAACACATGTGGTGATCCAAGGCGAAAGGCCTGCAAGGGGTCCTCTTTGCAATGAAAAACAGGTGCTCTACTTTTTGGCCATGTAATACCCCATTTAGCCTCTGGAGCAACGGTTATCCAGCTAATAGCTGCCTTGTGGTGCACTGGGAAGAGACGTGCACATGGCCGGAGTAAACATCTGGGACGGATTGTACATACTTGCAACATATGCTTCAAGTTCAATTAAAATGAGGCCTTGGCACATTTATTAATGTTTTTTCCCTCTCCCCTCTCTCCCTCTCTCTCCTTCCCTCTCTCCCCCATAGGCCTGTGCCATAAAAGAGGCCTCCTTTGACCCGTCCTTCATACTTACTCATACAATCTGAAGTTAGCTCATATCCAATGTAAAAGATCTCATATCCAATGTAAAAGACAAATTTGTTAAGCCTTGAAACTCCATTTGTTCTGCACTTTACCAGGTTGAAGGGAGATTAAAGGGAGGGGAGAGAGAATATGTGTCAGAATGAAAAAGAAAAAAAAGGCAGGGATGGGGACGATTGAGGGAAGGGTAGAAGGAGAGTGGGAGGGGAGAGCGATGTAGGCGAAGAAAAAAGAAAAATGCCCCCCTTTCAACTTCCCTACAGCTCAAATGAAATGCTAACAGTTGAGGGGAGCAATAGATCAAAATGTATGAAGCCAGAGTTGGTAAATTGTAGCCTTTGTGGCGGCTGTGCTATCCAGCATCCCAGCCCTGTGTGAGCACAGAGAGCAAGGCCTTCTTATGTGGAATAATCAGTTTGGCACCAAATCTGACAGAGGCCGCCCAAGCTGCCGCTGCACCTCATTTCAATATGAAAGTCCAAAATGTATTTCATATAATCTGCAGCTTTTCAAATGCCTGTATTTTTATTTTTTCCCTAAGAGGAGGTAGGAAATGCAGTGATGGAAGGCAAACGTTAAGAAGGGGTAAGAAAAAAAAATGGTTCGAGGTTGCCTGGTGCATATCTTCAGTCAGTGCCCCCTGTACATTTCAGCCTTGGAACTTCACAGCCATGAAACTTTGCTTCTGCATCACTGTGGGAGAGGATGTAATGCTCACGTATCTTTGTGTGCTCATCACCCAACTGGCTGCCTGGGTGACTGATTGCATGACTGGCTGAGTTACTGGTGGGATGACTATTTGACCATCTGCACTATGAATGTGTTTTTTTTTTATTTTAACTCTTTTGTTGCCATCTTGCACTTATGACCCTAAAAATGGGAGTGGTTGCAGTGAGGCTGCAGTTGCACAAGTAGATTCAGCATGCAGTGTGTCCTCAGGCAAAATAATTCTCAGATATCAAATTGCCTGGTCAAAGGCCCTTACAATTACCATTGCAAACAGCAATGGTAATTGTAAGGGCCCTTGACCAGGCAATTTGTTTTGCTCCAAAAAGTTTACCAAACCAGGTCATGCAAATTACCACATGTTAGCCTGCTAACCTTTATATTGCTGGAGTGCGGCTGAAAGGGATCAAGTATCAGCTGAGGCAATTTCAGATTCCAGATTGTTCAGTCAAGGTACTTTATAGTTTTCACATGCTCAAGCTATGAACTTGTTTAACATTGCTCGAGTTTGATCGGACTGGAACAGAAAATTATTTTCTGCTTTACCAAAATCCAGACAACACAGTAGGTGGATAAAGAGCTTTACCATTTCAGTTAACATCCCCAAGTGGAACATTGACAAGGTACTCTGTCCTATCCAGTGGCATTTGCTTCAGGAGCTGTTTCTTCAGTGTAAACGAGCAGAGGCAGTAAAGTAGCCACCTGTTGTTACCTGATAGTGTCTGGACAAGCCCAGATGCTGTTTTACAGGGACATAAAGGAGCAGTGAATGGACCTAAATAGCCAACTAAGCACTTTATAAGGGTGCATGATCTCAGGAAGCTGAAGAACAATGTTACTAACCTAAATTTGACTTCAGTGTTATATGGAAGGAAAAATAAGAATTGTGTGCCAACTGCTAAAAGACCTGAGCAAAACCAGCTAAATTGAAGAAAGGTACGGGATGCACTGTGTTACACCTGTAGAGAAAACTTTTCAAAAGGTTAAAAGGTTGTGCAATCTTTGTACACATGTTTGTGCCTTAGGCAGAGAAAATAACTGAACAGTGGAGGGGATGGGAGGGGAGGATGGAGTCATTTCGTTTGTCTGTTTGTGTTTCTGGTCTGTGAAGCAGTGTCAACCCCTCCTGAGGCAATGTGCCAATGTATGTAAGTGTGCATTTATATGTGAGTGTTCATGGATGTGTGTGTGTGTGTGTGTGTGCACGCACGCGCGCACATGTACATATGTTTGTGTATATATTAGCGTGTGTGTGTGTGTGCATCCCTGACACAAGACATAATTACCTTGTCATCTTTGTCAAAATCCTCATCCTCGTCCTCCAGCAGGTCCTCCACTGCTTGCTGACAGTTGCAACAGAGAAAAGAGTAAAAAGGAAACGAGAAATAAAAATGTTTATGCAACAGTTATATTACAGATAAACATGAGATAACACAGGGTCAACGTCATCAGAACAGCGAAAGAGACATATTAAAGCTGATTGGTTATGCTTATGTCGGGCAAGAGTTTGTTAATGAGTATGGAGACACACAGAGCACACAGAGAGCACAACTATTGAACTGGTGTAAATCAATATGTCATGAGATTCAGAATGGTTTTGAATTAGAATTTAATTTTAGAAACATTCTGTTGTTCAAATGTGTTGACACTTCTGGAAATGTAAGCAAATGGTCTGGCTCTGAATTTCAACGGCTGAGGATTAAAGTCTACTCATTGACTCAAATCACTATGCACAAAAGCATAAACTCAGCATAGCTCTTCTTCTGATTGTGCTTGGTCTCTTCTGACCTCTTTAACCTTTGCACTCGTCTCTAACCTCTATTTCACAATTCCTATACATTCATCTATCTATCCCTTCACATCCTCCCACAGAATAGATGCTCCATGAGGGAAGAAAAAGGAAAAGCCTGCAGCACAGAGAACAAGTCACAAAGAACAGCAACTATGTGCTTCAGTGGTCCACGACCGATGAAACAGGAGCTGGTGTAGCTCTGAAGCCCCAAGATACCATGTATGATACATACTGTATAAGACAAAGAAAAAAATGACACACTCGTGCGCAATATCAGAACCAAGCACACAAATGCAAATATGAATAAATATAATGTACAACAGAACAATGGTAAGTGCTATTTAGAATTTAACATACACATTAAAGCACTGAAATGTAGTAGAGAATTATTTTTATGGAAGCAGCTTAGACCTCTATCTGTATGTAAAAGCAAGCAAATGTCATAGCATGTATGGAAATTCCTACCCTAACAAGATCAGCTTTGGCATTTGTGTTTAGTGATACTACTGTATATCTGATTACTCTTCAGTGATACTGTACTTGTGTAGTTATGAATATGCACAAATTCACATGTAGTGCGATGCCGCCAAAGCGAAAACCCACATTGTGGGTCGTATCGTATCCACCCTCTTTCTGTCAATCACGCATCAAAGCTACAAGGTCATATTGTTACTCCCAATTTACATAAACAAACACCCATATCGTGAGCCTTACGGCCGTCAGCCTCCACATTCATCTGCTCCCATTGTTGTATTGCATTACCAATCCCAACCCCCAAACCCCTGAAAACCTTTGCCCAGCTTCAACATCAGCACAACCCCCTAACCACCTCCAGAACGGCACAAACTAGTTTGGAGAAATCCAAAAATCATTACTTAACAAGACAATAGCTTTTGTCCTTTTTGTTTTTCATTGGAATAAGGGGGGAAACTATGTGGCGGCTGACATAAGCCTCTTATGTAAATTCAGCTTCCCACACAAACAAAGAGGAGTTCAGAACAGCAGAGTTGAGAGGGTAGAGTCAATAGTGTGCAAGTGTGTGTGTGTGTGTGTGTTTGTGCATGTGTTCTATCAATAGCTCAGAGTCACTAGGGCAAAGTGTTGTGCATGTATGCACGGCGCTCCTTGTTTTAACTGTCTGACTGTATAGCAACTTGTTATTCCCAGTTCACTTAGACTCCATCACTGTCTAGACAAATAAGCTTGACTGTTCACAGTTCACAATCTCTTTATTGATACAGAATACATTTACTACTATACCAAACAAATACCAGAGAGGGAATTGTTGTGCACAGCTGAGATCTAGATGTAGACGTGATACTGTAAAACGAAAGCCTTCTGGCATCTCTAAACAAATGGACTATAACTGTTTATAAAGTCATCATGGTTCCTTCCAAATCCTTTCACCCATGCCAAAATACAAACATAATGGATTCCTCCACACAGAGGCTTTAGTAGGGTATGCCTGGCACACGCTCCAAACTTTAAACAAAGGGAATGAGCATGAGCTAGCTGGAGAAGCATGACCTAGAGAGACAGAGAGAATGATAGAGTCGTTTGTCTGCCTTTGCTCTCCGCTCTGCTCTCCCCCTTCTATCGCCTCTGGTTACAGAGAGAAGTCATGTTTCCTGCAATGAGACACAGTGTAAAATTAATAAATAAAAAGACATGGAACATGTCATCTGCCCTGAAGATTGCCACGGCTAAATGCGCGCACTGAAGCTACTGTCTCAGTAAGGCAGGATATAAATTACCTCAGTGCAGCCGATGAATTCCAAACATCTTTCTTTCTTTCTCTCCCTCTACCTCGCTATTTGTCTCATTCTTTCTCTCTTTCTAAGACCTGTTTGGTGTATGATATCATTTGTCTGCTTATCCCCCCATTATCATGTTGTTTGAATTACTATCATTACAGCACGGCAGCATCAAAGCCTTGCTGTCGACAGGATCGTGTAGAGCGCACATTGCCTGCAGAGCTGCTCCAGTCAATTCAATATCTACTGAGGTGGGGATTAACATATTCAGACCTATTCAAATGATACAGGGATGATGCAGGCTACTCTTACAGATTACACTGTACCCCATAAATACATACAAAGATGGTGATAATAAAAAGTACACACAAAGAATATAAGTGAGTACAATGACATTGAGAGTTCAAACGGCTGTGAGGATATGAAAGCATCCGTTTGGCCTTAGTGGTTTGAAAGAATTAAGTTTCTGTAGCACTGGCTCAGCTCTAATACAACACTGTGAATTTTCCTTTCACTGTTCTTCCCACTGACGCAAAAAATGTTCATGATTGATCAAAATTAAGGAAAAAAATAAATAAATCATACTATTTTTACTAGGCTGCCTGTAGAAGTTGTTTTGTGTGTGCGTGGCTTTATCTTTAATGACAAGAGGACAACAAAATCAAAGCACAGAGGTGCTGTAGAAGCGTCTTGTTATGATGGCAAGAATTCTTCAGAGCAACCTTGCAAGACCACTGCTTTACGATGTGGCGACTCATACTTGAGAGCTACAAAGCTGGAACTGTGACACTTGCATACATCTTCATGAAATTTACATTCAGCCTTAGAGAGCCAGTTCTGTCTGTATCATTTTCTGTTACTCTGTGCCACCTAAAGCGCATGATGCTAGTTAAAGTCAGCATAGACCAAATTTGAAAAAAAAAAAAAAAAAAGTCTGACGAACAAGTCCAGAGTGTTTGGATCTGAGATTTTCTTGTGTGAGCGAACCCTTGCTGCACTGACTGATTGAGTGACTGAGGTGTGATGAAAGTTGTTAGAAAGGTAAAGGGGAATAGCAAAAAAAAAAAAAAGTTTTAAGGAACTGTCAGGTAGAAAAATATGATAACTTAACAATTGATTCTTGAGAGCATAACTTGTATGATGTGCTCTTGCCTCCACAGGGAGCTTCTTGCACAATGTTAGTGGCACAACAGCACCCCCAGTGCCTTCAAAGACAGAGAGGACACTCTTAAGGTCATTAACATGACCTTCACCTTACAGGACAGACTTGTGTCTCTGTAGTGTTAAGATAAATGTGACAGTAATGCTGATTCTAAACCGCTTAACTTAAATCAGAGCAGCATTTATAGTTATGTAGTATCTGCAGTCTTCAATTTAAAACCTGCTAATCTTGATTCACATCAAGTTGTATCCTCATTACTTCTGTAACTCGTATAAACTTTGAATTTGATGTTAGAGGATAAGCATGATATAAAACTTACAGAACCTGGCCCTTGACACACACAGCAAGAGATGATAGTCAAGGTCATCATGTCAATAAACCTGGTTTAGAAACAGGAAATGTAAACACAGTAATTAACTATACATACTTCTACAAAGTCATATAACTACAATGTATAAAGACATACAGGAAACTTTAAACCTGACTTGACAGTCAGGAAAGTCAGGAACAAAAAACTGCTCTTTGAGTGCTACTTTGAAGGAAGTAAAAGAGACTGTCTGTGAATCAAGGAAACAAATATACACACACAAACTCCAAGGTAAAGTAAAAATCTACAACCTGTACTAGTCAAGTAGCCACAGTATTTTCACCCTTCGTCTAAAATGCTTCTATACTCTCTCCACTCTTTCCCTGGATGGGCTGAGTTCCACTATCTCCCCTCCTAACCTTCCCAATGACAGCCGCAGGGGGAATTGACGCCGAGGCAGACATCCCGGCGAACATGAAGATATACTTTCTCCTCCTTTTTTCTCTCATTCCTCTATCCCTCCCTCCCTCCATCCTCCTGCTGCTCTTACTCTTTGATACGTGAGGGGGTTTTAACCTCTCCAGCTGCTGAGGTTTGGCCAACTGGCTGGCTGGGGGATCTCAAGGCCCTACTTTGTATGCACTGTCCATGAGTGTGAGTGTGTGTGTCTGTGTGCGCCTGCACGTCTACATATTGCCTACACCACAGTTTCTGCAGACTGGGGGAGGGCTGTATGTCTGATAAGGGCTGCTGGCTGAGCCTGGCTGACCCACACAGGCCCTTCACAAGCTGTCAGAGCCTTGGCCCTCAGAGGGGGGCCCATCCATCTGCACTGCCCCAGCCAGGGCTCACCCAGCAGGGGGCTAGATAGGGGTGAGGCTAGGGTGCTACCAGAGCCACAGGCAGGGGGTGGGGGTGAGTAGGGCAGCTCCATATTCTTGAAAGCAACACGCAATCTGTGAGTATCGGAAAAGCTTGAGTTACAGGATGATAATGTAAGCATTGCTAACATAATTTATGTTTCTCATTGCTTATTTGCTGAGGAATCATCAAGTGTGTTTAGTTAGAGATTCAGCAGCTATTCAGAGAAAATCTCAATTTCACACAATGTTGAGATAGTTGGTAAATACAGTGAATTCAGTCATACAATGTTTGTCCTTCTCAGATAGATGATACTGTCTTCTCTTTTTGTTTTTATACTCTTTATACACTTGTGGAAAAGAGGGCTTGAGCTGGTACATACTTGATGTGCACTCTATTGCACATAAACTCACGTACATCAGTAGGCTTAAACTCAAAGTTTAAACTGAAAAACTTGCAAACAGCTACGGCGGGTGTATTGTATTGACAAAACAACAACAAGCACTGAGGCAGACACCCTGAGCTGCTGACGTTGTTAGCAAAGAGCACAGACAGTTACAAAGGTTCAGTGTGATGAAGGGAGTTAGACAAATGGAGGGAAAGGAAGCGAAAGAGAGACAACATGATGAAAAGGGAGGCTGGGAGGATTCCGCAGTGGCATTCCTGATGCTCCCGATGCTCCCGTCCCGCTTCAAACTATGCCCGTCGCCTGTCTTTCTGCCTGCCAGCCTGCCATCCAATCTGGCAGTTTAGCAGAGACAGAGAGACAGCGAGAGGAGCAGAGAGGAGCAGAGAGGAGCAGAGATGAGTGTGGTGATGCTGGGGCTGCACGAGGGAAATCAGCGGGGCACAGGCGCTCCCAGTTAAAAGTGACATGACCTTTTGATTTTGTCACCTGTCACCAACTGCCATGTCTGACTCCGCACTGAGGAGTGCCTGCCATCCACCGCTGCTTTCCTCTGCCTCTGTCTCTCTGTCGCTCCGGTTCTCTGAATGCCTTTCTGTCTTTTTCTGTCTCCTGCTCCCACTCCATCTCCTTTTCTCGTTCTCCTTTTTTTTCCAGAGTTGCAGTTTTATGTGGGGAAAGTGGAGGTGTGACTTTCTGGAGAAGTTGAGGTATAAAGGCCAGCTTTTCCTCTTTTCCTCCCAACTTTCCTAATATTTACTCTTCTCTACCTGTGTTGTGTGTGTCTCTTAATGAGGGCAGATGTCATGGCAGAGTGTGTTTAGAGATGCAGAAAAGTTTTTTGAGATGCAAAATCAGGGAGAAAATAGAATAGATAAAATTGGCAATGAAGTACAATATTCAAATAAAATCAGACATTATTACTGTCTTGGAAATAAACCACATTCTTTTTACACTAATGAACAATATACTGCCGCCATGCTGAGTGCTTCAGAATCAGGAAAGTAAAGACTAAACTAGTACTAGTACAAATAGAACTACATGGATTCAAACAAATACAAAATGACAAAATCAGTGGAAAAGCTTAGTCAATTATTTTACTTTTAAGGATGACTTTGCGCCATCAGGGAGATGTAGAGTGGCTTGAAAGTAGTCAGTGCTATATTGCTGTAGGAGGCATGTCTGTAAGTGTGAAGTGTCTTCAGGCCATTAAGGTCTTCTCGTCTGTAATGGGTTGAAAGATCCAATGGGTGGATATATGTAATGGTCTGAAGTATGGGATAAAGAGGATGGTCCTCCAGTGTGACGAGGCCTAATTGCCCATCATCCTGTGGTAGAAAGAGACATCACCATGTTTCGAATTTGCCCTCTACGACAGGCTGCACTGAAATTAACACCTTCATAACATCTGGTGAGTGCCTTTCTGGGCCAACAGCAAGGAAAGATTTCTATTGGGATGTGTCCTTGCTCGTTAATCTCAGTGCAGATCATATACACTCATACAAGCAGACGCACACACGAATGCAATGCAGTGCTATGAAAAGAGACACACATGCGTGTACGGGCGCCTTGCAGCCTCTTTCTCATGCAGCAAGGCTGCCTGTCCTCTGATTGACCGGGTCCAGCCTACTGGCAGCTTCTTTTGCAACAGGCTTGGGATGTATCTAAGACCCAAACTGTTCCAGGTTTCAAAACAAGACAGAGATGGAAAGGGGATGGTAATGTCATTAAAGTGCTCCCACACCTCCCAACAACAGGGGACTCCACACAAATGCAGAAAGCGAGGATGAACCTTCCTTGAAAGTACATTATTAGCTTTGAATGTCAAAGTGAAAGCAGTACCATCCTCTGCATATATTCAAAAGAATAAAAGGTCAACTTCTTTGCTTGTTTGTTTCATTGAGCATGTTACAGCATGGCACACAGGTCAGCTAACAGTGCTGAGGAGTCAGGGTTCACGGGTCAGAGTGCTACATGATAAGAGAGGAGGTCAGTGACCTTCTTGGTGCGTCGCCTCCTTTAATCGCTGTTCTGAGGACGCTCCGACTGCTTAGCAGGTACCGGTCAAGGTTGGGGCGAGGGTAAGGAGCTCTGATCCGGGATCTGTTTGCAAAGCAGCATGTAACCACACAACAGTCAGTGACCCTGAGTGGTGAATTACAGCATGTAGAGAACACTGTGTTTATTTATTTGCTACAGACAGGGCTATGGACTGTGGTTGTGGTGTAAAATCGGAGAAGGATCCCCACATTGAACCCATCAGATGAAGCAAGGCCTTTCACTTCATTAGGAAGTCTGTGCTCAAGTGTATACTTTTTTGTTTTCTCTTTCTTTCCGCAGTCTATCTGTCTCTCTCTCTCTCTCTCTCTCTCTCTCTCTCTCTCTCTCTCTCACCCTTCAGAGTGAGTTCAGCAGAGATTCCTTTGGCATTACCCTCACCCCAGTCTGCTGGAAAACCGCAGCGCTCCGGATGCTGACCCTTGCTCAGCTCAGCACAATGCTTTAATTTGGTGTGTTGTTTAAAGTAATTAGAAAGCCTTTTTCCCTTGTTTTCTTTTCTATTCTTTTCTGTTCCCTGCCAAGTGTGAGAGGGAAACAGTGAGTCGTCCGTGACTTCAGCTTGATAAAGACTCGGAAGAGGAATCCAGGGGACCGGGAGAGGAAGCAAAGAACGACTATACTGTAAGCTCTTGCTGTACACACTTCCCCCCTGTACCGTCGCAGATTGGCAAACTCTTGTCTGAAAACAAACAGGGACAGGACTCAGGGGATACTTGTGTCTGAATGTGTGTATTAGAAGGTTTGTGTACAGCATTTGCAAACACAAATGTCTTAAAATAGCAAATGCTTCAATGCTTACAACACCGCACATTACTTTTACTATATAGAATTCCACATAAGACAGTAAAATCACAACTGAAGGAGGCAGAGAGTTGATGATGGAGGAAGGAGAGAGAGTTCATCACATTCACTGATCTTGAGGCAGTAAGACTTCAACGGCGAGACAGGCGAGACGATGATTGTCAGAGAATCATCTTTGTGTCGCCTGCACTGCTCTGTACTGTGCAGCACAACTGTCACAGCAGCAAGAAAAGGTAGCATTAATGGTGCTGATCTTTGACAATTAATCCCACTTTCATCGGATATATTGCTGCAAAAAAAGTAGGTACACATGCAGATTTGACACAAAGGCATACATGTATTTTTTCACACAGAAAACTTTCATCTCAATGCACCTGGAGTGACTCATGCAAATGGATGTGTGCGTGTATGTGTGCTGTAGTTCTACACTTTGGTTGTGTCTGAATTTTAACCTTGGAATGAAAGGAAGCACACCAGACGACATCACAACACCACCATCACAACACGCACATTATTCAGTATTTACACGCCATTCAAACACATGCACATTCACTTGCACTCTTGCATAGTGTATTTGCCTCCGACTATCTCACCACCAGCCCGAACTGACTTCTCCACAGGGCTTCCACAAGCCAGTACCAACAATAACTTTCAAAACCATATATAAAGACTATCAAACTCATATTAGACAATGGTGACATTTAATTGAAAGAAGTTCACATAAAACTTCGAAGCAGTGTTCTCCTGGCTGCACAACTTTCTCGGTATTAATGATCTCTTCAGCTCAGTGTCCCAAGCAGACGTGTCCTTTGAATTCAACCCTCAAACCACACTGAAGATGATAATATTGAAGCAACCTTCAAAAGAAATCCTTCAGCTTGGACTGAAGCTAGGCAAAAAATCCAAAAGACTAACTATATGAGCTTCATGAGATTAAACTAAAGCAATAAGAAAATAAGGTTTTATTTGTGCTGTTTGTCCATCATAACAAACCTGAATTAAAGTCAGTCTAAAATATGTGATCAAGGATCCTGGGAATAAAGGTGGATGTACGAATCAAAGTTCTGTGATACTAGTAGAGCAGTAAAATTATTAAAAACAGTGAAACCTATGACAGTTGAGTCTTTTCTTGTCTCTGACCATAAGACAACTTTGCACAACCAAGCAGAACAGTATTGTCACACTAAAAGGCACTTGCTTTACAAGTATCAATAGTATCAACATGTCTTAATGTTCCAACCAATTCCTGTGGTACTTGAGACACAATAGTCTCTTTCAAGAAGGAAAGAAAAGCAATTCTACATGAAGTGGGAGTTACGTGTACTTACTTGTATGTGAAGTGAATGGCACATTATGAGAATATCTAACCTTTGTTGCCTCATTTTAATGAGGAAGTACATGGGAAAAGAATATCATTAGGTCTAAATAAATACAAGCAGCAGGTATGGGGACAAATCATCAGGCTGGGTTTTGTCTTATGGCTTGTGATTTTTTTTTGTCAAGCAATGTCGCCATCTACAGGCGGGGGAAAGCGCCCTCTGAAATTTAAGTCAAATTAGGGGTTTTATTTTGTCTGTGAACCTGTTTGAAATTGTTAAACTTCAATTCTATGCACACCTACTAACCTAAGCATCATCTTAACAGGAGACTTGTATCTGTCCCAAATAACGACTTGTATTTTGCTGATTTTATCACCAATGTTTTCTAATAAGATTTTTAAGATTTATCAAATAAATACATTTGTGTGTATGTACAGTTCACATCTACTTTAATTTTTATGTGTAATGTTACAATGACACAGAAATAAGATTGATGAGATTCCCTATTTAATATGTTTTCCAGTCCAATTTAACTCAAAGAGTCCTTATGAAAAGATAAATATACACATATAACAGGTGAGAGACGAAGAAAATCTGAGGTCTGTTAACTGGATATTTCCAACTTCCACTTATTAAAATTAATCACTTCATTGTTCACGCTCACTCCATAGTCCAGTCCTCTCTCTCGTTTTCACTCTCTACTCTCCAAATGTGCCTGGCCATGATTAAAACATGTCTGTTTCTCCATGACATTGCTTTGACATCATTTAATTGGTATAAGAGATAAAAATAAATGAATTAAATAAATATACTACCAGGTAAGTGGCGTAACGTAGCTCAAGGTGACAGCCTATTATTTCTCCCTTTTCTTTGCCTGAAAGAAGGCGAAGTGAGAAATGTGAGATTGCACTGAGAATGCAGCACCTTAAGGGGCAGATAGAGTTTTTTTTATTTATTTATTTTTTTTAAATTCTGCTCAGAGAATTTTTTTTTTTTTCCAGAAATTAAATTCCAATTTGTTCAAAGTTTGCAACTGCAATTTAATCAAAAAGTATATTCTAAATGACTTTGTATTATGCACATCTTCTTGTTTTTTCTTTCCAAACGTATTTGGCTCCTCACTCATCTGTATGCTGATCTTAGCAATCTCTATATCACAAATATGTATTGTTTGTATTATGTCCAGGATCAGAGGTGAGAAATGTATGTAAATGTAATTAATGTATATAAAACAATGGCCAAATGTTGCCATAAAGCAATGGTGTCCGAGTTTTAACCCTCCATTGCCTATGGAAGGAGGGTTTTACAGTCAAAGGAAATAAAGGCGTATGGATATCAAGAGGCAACTGTGTTACTCACCACATCTTGCCTGGTATCCTTCCCTGATGCGATGAGGATGTAGTTCCAGGCCAAAGGCAGCAGCAAAGCCAGAGGAATCATATAGAGTTCAAAGTTCCAAACCACGATAACAAAGAGCTGGTGAGAGAGAAAAGGACATAACCGTCAGCAAAAGAAAAACAATGATTAAAAAGAAAAAAAAAAGTGAGAACAGTGCGGGTTAAGAATGTATACATTCAAGACCCCATAATGACCCTCATGAGGCAAAACCCCTGAGAACGTACGGCGACCATATGTGCGACTGGAAACAAGACACAATCAAACACATTCATATGCAGAATCATAACCACCATGGAACAAAGCGTAAAAATAAGGCTGTGCTTCAACAAAGGTACAGGCCTGATGTTGGTGAGCCTAGGTTCAATACCCTGACCCTAAAGGCGCTCTGGCCCTTCATCTGAGGAGGAGGATGATGAAGAGGATGAGTACAAGCCGTCAGAGTCTCTTTCCTTCATGCCAATCATCCCAGAGGTTGAGGTCATGTAACGTTTCAGCCACAGCACATCAATTCTGACCCTTCCATACTCAAGCCCAAACCCCAGCATCTGACCTCACACACCCCACACCCCAAGTCCCTAACCCTGTCACTCCAAGCCCCAACACCCTCACTCTTACCCCAAAAGAGTCATATGCCCCATCTCTAACCTTCTCTGCACCCATCTGCCAAAACCATAACCTCTTTACCTCCCCTCTCATCACCACACAAGCAAAGTACCATTTGAAAATTAACCTTTCCTAAAACCCTGTATTCTGGTTTTGGCAGGGCTCTTTAGCCTCTGACAGCAGATTATTGGGGCGGTCATGAGAAGATATCTGTGGGAAAGTAAAATTGCTCATGATAGAAGAGTGTTCTTTTATGGCAGTATTGCATCAAATGTGAGAAAACGGTGTCAAATGTTAGAGATGGGTTATTTTTGCGTGAAACAAAAAGGGCTACAGCAAATTTATAATAATTTATTCTTTTCTAATAATTTCATGTTTAAGTAGACAGAGGATTTTCATGGTTGATAAAACCTCAGCAGCAATTATTAAGAAATTCTGAAAATGCAAACCATGCCTAATATTCAATCTTTGCTAGCAAAACATATTTATCAAATTCAAGTACAAGAAATCAATTATTTCAAATATGAGCAAAGACGATTTGAAATTAATTACTCTCTTTATGGAAATGCATCCCAGTTTAACAATCAGTTTTGATGAGAAACTTTTAGGACTGGTGAAATTGAGACTATTACTGTATAAAGCAGATTTATTGGTCTCTGTACCAATTCTGATCTATTTTGTTTAGCTGAATAATATCAACAAGAGAGATAGGAAGCTCAATAATCAACAATCAAATTGTTTTATTTCTGAGTGTATGTGCAGTTGTGTGTACACGAGGGATAGAGACAGAGGGGATAAGTAAATCAAGATCTTCGTTATGTTTACAGTCTAAGGTTAATGTGAATATGAAGTTCAACAGCCTCTCAAGACTGTATGCAGTTACTGTAGTGGAACCGTCGGACACTAAACTTCGCACACATTCGCGCACTGTGCTGTTGGTATTTCATATTCCTTTCACCCACCCAACCACCCACACACACACATACTCTCCCACACACACGCATCTGAATATCAAGGCAAACAACTCCTCACAATAACAACGCAATTAAACAATTCAATTTGCTCAACTTTTCTCCTTCTCACACAGAAAAGTTTGACAGGCTGATATCCAAACTTTCGAACAGAACAATAACTTCATGTAAAATTAACAGACACTGAGTCTACAAAGCAAAAAGAGACATAAATTAAATATCAGAAATGACCAATGCATTTGCATAACGCTCACAGCTAAATTTCATCTTCAAATAAACCTGAATGGCCTTGGTTCAACAACAAAATCTCCCAAAAGGCTCAATCTTTCTCTGTCTATCTCAGACTCAACTTTGTTTTCGCACATCCACAGTCTTTAACTCTAACATAGCTGTGTAGGAGTATTAGAAAGAATCTATTCAATAATTCATATTTGTATACTAATAAGAAACACAACCATTTCCCTTCATTCATCATAAAAAGCTGTTGAAAACAACAGAAACTCAGATAGAAACATAACAAATGTTCCCAAACACAGTTTCTCAATAAAATGTAACTATTCTAAAATTATCTATCTTCCTACAAATTATTGTAATTTACAAAAGTGTATGATCTGTAACACTGATAAACACTGGAATAACTAAACTAAATGTGAAATAGAGGTGCAGAAACATGACTTCAGTCAAATGAACAAAGGAGCTCACGTGTTTTAAACCTACTCTTGTCGAAGTTATAAATAACTGCACAATTACAAACATCTTCATGCGTATAAACACTGCTCCTTTCAAATAGTCTGATATAAATATAACCAGCATTAGATATATATATTGTACTGTAAATTTTTTTTTTGTCTGGATCTCTAATTGCTCATAGTATCGTTATCACACAACAAATTAATATTGCTCCTTGCTGTCCTGACTTCTATATGGAACTTCTTTAATATATAATTTTTTTTTTATTATTATTATTTTTATTTTAAATCTCACTTTCTTCACCGTATGCCTGAGGTCGTTTAACCTGTCGTCCCCCTTCATCCTCCTCCATTTGGTTATAGTAGCTGAGGGCGAAGTTTTGACTGGCAGCTAGAGGAACCGGACACCCAGACTCAGCAGTGGCCAGCTCTGCCCCGTCTCCATACCCCCCGGCAGGGTAATAGGGGCCCTGCAGTGCCTGGACCTTTCCACCAGGACTGGGTGATCACAGCCACCCCCCACCGCTTGCTACACCAGATAGCAGACTCCTTGCCTGGGGAAGAGGGAGTGGGAAGCAGCCCGCTGTGGATGTCAGTGACCAGGAAAAGGCAAAGAGGGGGGAAAAAAAAAAAAATGAAAATATGCTGGATTGAAGAGAAAAATAAGAGGAAAATGCTAAATGAAGCTCCAGATGTAGTCTATGGGAATGATTTGAAGATGACTCTGTGTGGTCAGAGACACATTATGTAGTGGTCGGTGATGGTTCATAGTGAATATCTGAACACGCATATAGAGGAAAGCTCACCGTGGTTCATTCTTGCTTTTTTGTTTAATGCTGCTGAAATCTTACCTGTATGGAAATGTAAAATATGTGTGTTTGTGTCTTGTGTCTGTAAATAACCCTCTATATTATTTAAATTATGTAGAGTTGCAAATTTAGTTTTGAGAGCATCAAACACAAAAGCAACGATGCAAATAAATGTTAAACTTATTTGTCTGAAACCAAAAGGAGTATTGTACTCTGTTCCTCCTTGTCATGATACCACCATAAAATATTGTCTGTGATTATGTCAATTACCAAGAGTTTAGTCTATTTGTTCTATGGTGGACATTTCATTGTATTTCCAAAATTACAGCAAAATTGTTAAAAAAAAACAAAAGATTAAAAGAGGAGAGAGAAGTCAGGAATAATAAAATAATTTTCCTTTATACACCAACTCTTTTTTTTGTCATAAAAATCTAGAACAATTTATTTTGAAATTATTTGTGCTTCAACAAGTTATTGGTGAAATCCACTGAAATGTGAGAACAAAACTTGTCACAAATCAAGTGAAATAATACTTTCCACTGTCAAATCTGCTAAGCCATTTCAAATACAGTTAAAGGCTACATTTGAACTGGGCAAACTTCACATCTGAGCCCAAGTTGAAATCCAAATGAGGCGTATTATTAAAATAGACAATCACAAACATGAACAAAGGAAAGCCATGGCAGTATAATTTGTAATATTTTAGCTAAAATATCCACGTGCAAATTTAGTAAAATAAATTATTCTGACAAGTCTCTGTAGTTGGATTTCATTTTGTTATTATCTTTGATGCTTTCTCTTAATATTTAGAAACCCACTCTATACAAGATGATGTTTTAAAACAGAGAAGTCAAAATGTTTTATTCAAGCGCTCGGAGCAGCACATTGAGAGTAGTATCTTGCATTATTTGTTTCAAAACACAAACCGTTTCCTCACGGCTCTGCACCGCGGCACTGTGGGAGGGTAATATTCAGTACTTTGGCTTACATTAGCCACACACCAAGCTAACTTTCCCCCTGCTCTGTCTCAGTGGAGTGAAACTGAAGTTTGGATTTCAGAGTTCCCCTTTATCTCTCTTACATCAATTTCCATGCTGGCACTAAGTGTTGCCAGATACCAAGTAGAAGTCCTGTTAAGTTCGAGGGAACTAGAGAGGGAGGGAGACTGTGTCCTGTTTGTGACCGGACCTTCCCATCATTCAGTGGTGCTAGACTGCCCCCTGCTGGAATCTTGCAGAATATAGATTTACAGCACAATTAATGTTGTTCACTCGATACAAAAAGCTGCATAAACCACTAAAACCAACGTGTCAAAGCTAGTCATTTTATAAACACGGAAAAATAAAATGAAGTATCCATCGTCTTATGGCCAAAGTACTGCAACTGCACAATGGTACCTGGTAGAAGTACGGAGGCTGAATCTGTGGCTCCTCAACAAAGGGCCTCGCGCATTTCCTGTTCAGTCTCTATCTCTGGTGATTAAACTCTGACTTGGTATTCTCTGTTAGTCACGCCACTATATTTCAACTATCATTCATTTTGCGAATCAGGAGAGCAGTAAAATGTGAAAGTAGATCTTTCAAAGCTGTCCCTTGCTGTGGGCAAAGACGAAATCCAGACTTTAAAACTTTTAAAAGTTAGATAGGTTCTTTGAAGAGGAGTCAAAGGAGCAATTTAAAGAGACCTGGAGTGGTGTGTACCAGTGACTGCTATGTCGGCGTGTCTGCACTGAGTGTGTATATATGTGTGTATCAAACTGCCAGCCAGACATGTGCAAACACACACACACACACACACACACTCACACACACACACTCCAATAGTTGCTTCTGTACCTGTCTTTGCTTTTTTTCCCTTTTTTATTTCAGCAGGGTGAATTTTTATCTAAATGCAAAGCAGGTGATAGGTGCTCCAGTTTCCTCTAGAAGTAGCTCCCTTGTCTGGGCTCTCTTCCTGATAAGAGTCCTACTTTGCCTGACATAAAAGAGCTTGGTATCATTTCCCCTGCCTCCCCAACAACCCTCAGCTCGCTGCCCTCGCCCTTCCCCAAGCTTCACAAAGCTGCCTCTATTTGCTCCCAATTCAGGGCCCAATTGCAGATAAAGTTACAGCAAATTTGTTTGGAGGAAGAGCTGCTGAGGCCTGCGGTCCCTGGGGCAATAACAGCCTTGTCTTGCAGGGGCCGTGGGGAGAGCTGGCAGCAGCAGGAGAACAGAACCCAACACCGCTCAGCCCCACAATGGCCTCCACTCTCTGGGAGGGAAAGCAAAGGGAGGGGAGAGAGATAAAGAGGGGCAGGGATGGATGGATAGAAGGGAGGGACACTCAGCTTGCAGGTGTGGAGAAAGGAAGCAGACGCTTAACCTCGAGACAGTGAGATGGAGACACTAAGAATCAGCCATAGACACACGCACACACACACACACGCACGCACGACGACACCACCCATCATGCAGGACAGGAGGTAACTCCAGTCCCGTCCGTTGTGCCAACGCCTCAGGCAAAGCTGCCACGGTGGCTGATTCACTGTCGGGATGGGTGGGTGACAGCAGTGTGGGTGTGAGAGAGAGAAAGGCTGCATGTGAGACTATGCGATATCTCTCTTTCTCTCACATCATGCACACAAAACACACACAACGTACACACTAATCACAGCTGGTACTAATGGGCGGCTGGCATTGCAGAACTGGGCAGAAGGAGAGTAAGGGACCATGAAGAAAATGTTGAAGGGGGGTGGTGAAGTGACACACTGTGACAACTGCATTGTACTACTGCGTTCACAATATTGCAATATCTGCAATATCCAACCCCCACCTGCTTACTTAGCAGCTAATAATTGCAGAAATTTGTAAGTTTATAGCTTAAATTGCCCACCTCTGTAGCTACAGCCACGTCGGAAAGTTAAGTGAAACATCTGTCTAAAAAGACAGCCAGACAGAAACACACGTGAACATGTGAACAGACACACATGCTCATAATCACACACAGCCGTACAACTTCATGAACGCACCACCTTGGCCAGATGGCCCCCCATAAAAACCCACTTAAAGAGATGAGCGAAGTGATTAAGAGGCCTCTCAAAGTGAGGGAGAAATGAGAGAAGGATGGAAATGGAAGAAATGGAAGGGAAGGGAGAGAGGGAGTACCTCTGTATAGACAGGCCCTAAATACTCTGATGCTTTTAGCTAAGTGCATACTCCTACCATAACAGACTCCCAAAAGAGCGAAAGGGGGGGGGGGCACAATGACACCTAAATTTCAGACTTTGTATAAACTATAAAACGCTATGTCCTTGGCCTAGATACATCCTTTATAGTCAACTGAATACTTTGAATTTAAGTGAGTACAATGAGGATATGAATAGTTGGCACTGTTACTCAGAAATGGATGTACTGTAAGCTGTTTTTTCAAAAAGGGTGAAGAGCTATACAAAGCAAGAGCACGTGTGTGTTTGTGTGTGCTGACATGGAGGCTGCGCTATCCAAGGCTGCATCCCCCATTCACCATGTAGATTGGCAATTCTGAAGTGACCTTGTTTTGTGTGAATTCCTCGACATTTTTTTTTGTCTGACATTTTTATTTATTTCTAAAAGATAAGACATGAGGGCTTGTGCCGGGTACAGCCTTACAAGAGAGAAAATGCAAACGTACACACATGAGCCAGGCTCATAACCAAGCATGCTCGCACACACGGGGGAAAATGTTAACTGATCAATACTATGTCTCTTCTGACCCATGTCTTGTGATGACACTGTGACCCGCTGTACAAACACACACACACACAGCCTCTGCAGAGAAGAAAATGGTGTCAGACAGCCAAATGTGGCTAATGTCTAATGTCTGCTGTAGAGACACTTATTGCTCCCATGGTAAAGGGCTGGGGCGGGACGGGTGCACCTGTCCAGTAGCTACTTAAGTCAGAACACTAAACCAGACAGGATTAAATGTCTGCTCTGTCATCTTTAGGGTAGGAACCTATATGCAGCCACTCACTGCCCTGTAGAAGAATGTCTTTTACTGATAGCTCTGCTGTCCAATTACACTTCACCTTTTAATACCAGACACAGATGACGGGGTGGGGGTGGGGGTGGGGG
>CM076654.1:16037663-16149590 GCA_038496675.1 Rachycentron canadum
TCGCAGATAGGACGACTCCAGAGCAACTCCTTGGCTCACAGAGACGTTCTCGACTCAGCAAGATGTGTATAAGAGACAGAGAGAGAGAGAGAGAGAGAGAGAGAGAGAGAGAGAGAGAGAGAGAGAGAGCATTGATAATGCGATAATAGAGGTATTGTAGTGAGTAGACGCATCCAGTGAAGCGTGACTGGCAGTGATATCATAGTTATAACGCACACACTGACCTCTACACATGCTATCCAGTTTAAACAACATCCAAACACAAAAGAAAGGGGGTCTTGGGGGTCACACTGAGATTTATGGTAAATAAACACATCAACTGTAAAACAGGGAGAGCCAGCCACACTAGCTTACTCACAAATACTGTTAACAATGCCACTTGGTATTTTTCTCCTCTTTCATGCTTACACACCATAAACACACATTTACATACACAGCCAGGAGTTGCCACGAGGCCCTGGGATTGTCTAAAATAGGAAGGGGAAACACTATGCACAAGGTTTTAATAACCAGGAGAAAGAGGAATGACTGTGTAAAAACTAGTTTGTAAATCTGACGACTAAAGGGAAACCTGTGGAGATCTGGGCCATGAGGCATGGGCACACACTGACACAACACACACTCCCACAATCATAAACTCATGCTTTTGTTCACACCCAAATACTCAGGTATAAACACATGCATAAAAAAAAACCTACACTGAGGCCAAATTGAGTAGCATGACGGCGTGTCTTAAAAGCAGAGTGGAAATGCACTTCACTTCAATTTATTTCTCTCTCTCTGGCAATAACCCCTTCCATCCCCACAGGAGTAATTATAATTTAAATTTCAGAGTCAGGGCCAGGCTACAGACTTAATTCATTATTACCAACTCTGTCAGACTCTGCCTGTTTCCAGCGATATCATTGTCCAAAAGCTCTCTAAAGGAGATGAGAGGGGAGTGTGTGTGAAAGAAAGAGATGGGGGAAAAAAGAGTGAGCAAAAAAAGAGAGACATACAGAAAGAGAGAGAGAAAGAGAGAGTGAGGAAAACTCTCAATTTTAAGGCACGATTTCTCTGAAGATACAGCTGCTTGTTGTGATTATTGGGGAGTAGCCGAAAAGAGAGACGGACAGAGAGAAAGAGTCAGAGAGAGGGCATGAAGGAGCCAACAGAAAAACAGATGAGGGCAAACTGCTGGCTGACTAGTTAAGAGTGTTAGTGTTGAACTGTTGAACACGTCATGATGCTGATAACGCAGCTGAAAGCCTGCGCAATACTTTTTTGGTACTGACCGAAATGTGTCGGTCATAGCAGTGACTATCAAACTACTGTACAAAAAGCTGGCTTCAAATGTTTGGTCATTATCTTGTTTACTTATTATTGAATCTGATATATATTATAACTTAACCAACATAGATTATGTTTTAGTGTTTGTACTCCCTGAAGTTCAGGATCAGAAAATGTACATAAGAATGTGTAGCGTTGTAGTATTATAGTGCTACACAAAAGATTTAAAAATGGCACAAAGATTGAACAAAGAAAAATTACATAAATTGCTTCTTTAATATATAGCAGAGATATTTTTTCATCCCCCCAACCAATTCCCCACTCTTCATTCCTCCCAGCATACAGCCTCCCTGAGGGGACATTTAAGGTTCAACCTCAATCCATGATTGGTGGAGAGTACACACCCATCCTCCTCAAGAATTCAAATCCCCATCAGAAAGACAGGCAGCAATAGATGGACTGGCCAGACAGACAGACAGGTAGATGGAAAGAAAGATGAAGGGAGGCCAAGACCAACCCCCACCCCCTCATTTATGTCTCCACACATCCCCATCAGCATGCTTGTGGAATGATGGGCATAAGGAGATGAAAAGGAGGGATGAACAGAGGAGAGAAAAAATGGAAGGACAGAGTTGGCTTTCATAAGACAAACCCCCGTCCTGTGACTGACATCTTGTCACTGTGACGTCTTCTTCCTGTCTCTGTGACACTGCAGACGCACAAATGAATCAACACTGGTATAGCCTTATGACTCACTGTCATCTTTGCATCGTGTCACCTTTCATCAACGCTGCAAATAACAATTTCTCACACACACATACAGTTCAGGGGACATTTGATCAAATGAATCAAATGACTGAACGCTCAAACACCAAACCAAATGACTTCCTCTGATTCCCAACCCTGTTCATCAACATAGGATCACTGTCTGTCAAGCGTCTCTCTCAAAGTTTGTTCTCTGCCTATCCCACACTTCTACTGCAGCCCCTTATCGCACTTCCTGTCCAGGTTGTGTCCTTTCACTTCACCTTAGAGCAGTGCAATGGAGTGGGTGGGAGAGGTACTGCAGGTGTGTGTGTGCTATATAGTACATAGGGGTGGTTGGTGAAGTGCCACTACTTCAGAGTGGAGGTCACCACGTCCTCCTTCTCTCATCCACTCATCTTGCGGCCACCTCAGGCCCATTAAGAGCCATTAGTGTGTGTGCCCCTTTTGCCATCATAATGCATAAATCTCTTCTTCTCCTTCTCCCTCTGTCCCTCTCTACTTCTGGGAAACAGTAATTAGGGATGAAGGAAAGGTTACAGTGAGCAACAGTACATCTAAGGCAGTTGTCACTGAGTGAGTGAATTGCACTATGTTGCATATAGCTCTGCTGCATTCAAAGTAGCTTGCAAGAGAAATTCATGTGTACTCATTCACACATAGATGCTGAAAATGCAAGTGTGCAGTGCCCCATACAGACCTCACAGACATACACATAGCATGTGCAGAGAGAAGGCCACAATAATAGAGAACAGTGAGAATAAGAGACATTAATGAGCTCTCGGGTGGTGTCTACTATTCATCTTCAATGACAGATATATATGGGGAAAAACACCTGCTAAATACAGCATAGTGACCTTATTCTGACCATATGAGGTGTGGTGTGTCTAGCAACAGGGACATTTTTAGAATTTAAAATCATTAAAAGGATGTGTTGTTTTTACAATCGTCACTCTTTGCAATCCACTGTGACACACTACTCTAAACTACTCGTGTGTGTTTTCATTTTGATGATGAAAGCTGGGACAAGCTTGCAATTTCAATGGCCTTTTCTTCCTTAGCAATGTTTGTGAAGGTATCTGCTTTCTAAAGCTGTAATGACGACGACATGGTACTGGTATTGCTCTGCCAAGCCCCATCTTTTTATTAGATAGCTGACACAGGTATGTACTGTTTTTGCATTTGTGTGTGTGTGTGTGTGTGTGTGTGTGTGTGTGTGTGTGTGTGTGTGTGTGTGTGTGTGTGTGTGTGTGCCTGTTTGTGATTAGCGGTGGTGGTAGATGCCTCGTGGAGGCTTCTGCTGGACAGCTGATTTCAAACTAATAATACTAGTCAGTAAAATAGCACCCAAGCACAATAAAATATACCTACGCACACATACATACACACACACACAGTCAAACACACACATACACACAGTGGGCAGCTTAGTGGGCTTTGAGCAGCACTGTTACCACTATGGTGGTACTTGGTCTTATCAGTGCTTTTTGATAAGGAACATCTTTATTGAATTCTCCCATAGAAAGACAGCCAGTCTGGGGAAAAGGAATATGTTAATAGGTAGGGACCATTCAAGTCTTCAAACCGACCTCACTGTGCCCCTCCATCTGCAAGCCCCCACCTTTCACCACCCTCTATCGCTCCATCCCTTCATCTAACAGGAGGGCCACGGTGGCGACAGAAAAAGCTGAGGCTGATGGGAGAGCGGGACAGAGATGCCGAGTGTGGGGGAGAAAAAGAGGTGGGAAAAGAGGTAGGCGAAGGAAGGGAAATGTCTCGGCTTCAGCCGAGCAGAAAAACGGGGTTTGCACGAGTTGTGAGAGGTGAAATAGCTTTTTCTTTTCATTTTACACGCCTTCCCTTCCCAGTGCAACCCTCACCCTTTACCTCTCGCCCCCTATTACACACACACACACACACAAACACACACATACACTCGTGCTACCCGCCCTCATTTTGTGACTGTGAGGAGAAGCACAGCGTGTGCGTGTCTTGATCCTAGAGCTCCCCCGTCTGATCTTGGGTGGATGCTGCAGTGCGGAGCAAAATGATCGACCTCCTGCAGCTAGCCAATGAGGCACCCGCACGGCTATGTAGGTCGTGGCATCTGTGTTTGGACTGTGGAGTCTCACCGTTGGTGCTCAAGATCACACCAAAAGATACACACCAGAACACATCCTACGACTTTCAAACACAAACAAACATCTATTTACTGTACGTGAACATATGCACAGTATCCCCGCACATGGAAAAACACGTAACCAAGTGGTACTAATGGGAAAAACAACTTTCCTGGGATAATTCATTGGAATAGGTGCAATAAAGGCAAAAATCTTGTGTCTTTCTTGTAATTAATTCTCAAAATAAACTGAGGACATTAAATAAACAAATCTCACATTTCTATTAAAACAACTCAGGCAAATATGAATGCAGAGTGACAACACTCCATATCATTTTGTTGATGTGCAGAGAAATGTCCAATGTCAAAGCTGTCAGTGAAGGAAATCCATTGACAGTGTGTATGAGCATGTGTGCAAGTTGTGTGTGAAAGTCTTTGTAGCAAGGCGTGAGGATGACAGGGTGTGAAGGGTTAACTAGGCTAAGACAAAGACAGGCTGAAACCATTGTGTTGGGTGGAGGGCCTCTGGAGCAGATGGGGCCTTAGGGCTCTCTCTTTCTTTCTTTTTCTCTCTCCCTCTCTCTCTAATGCTAAGCTCAAATCAATGACAACTGGCTAACAAGCTAAGACATTTTACACTGGAATAAATAAGCCCACATGCATTAATCATAAATTCACAATATGCACAAATCACTGCAGGACACTGATGCAAATACCACACAATACTTGTGTGAATCATAGTGACAGAAACAAAGCAGCCCTGTGAGCCTGCATCCTTTCCAAACAGTTAATCCAAACAACCCCAGACAGACATGTGATTTCGCGTCTTCCTCCTTGATCTCTATACCCCTGCGTATCTTCCTTCTTTTCCCTTTCGTGCATCTCCCACTCCTCAGCTGCAGCTTGGTAAATGTTATCTCAAACCTCAGCACATTAGCGTGTAGAGTTCCTGATGAATATGAGAGATTCTTCATGAATTGCAAGTAGAGTTGTTGTTTGACAGGTTAGTCTGAGTCCTGACGCCAAAGAAATAATACAATAGGACATGTCGACACTTGTGACACAGCCATCAGTCCAAGCGAACAGGCCACAGTATGAGGTAAATGGTCAATCAGTAATACAAAGGGTGTTCTAGCATGGATTTTGAGTACTCTCAGCACTAGTGGTTATTGTTGAGTTGTATTTACGTGTGCCATTTAATTTTCAGTGTTTTAATAACACTTTGTTTGTCCAGTGGACAACACAGTGATGCTGGGTATCTCTTAACACTACAAAAAGGTCTGCTAGTGTTTTGGTTGTCCAGTTGAGCTCCTTTCTGACAAAAATATTCACACATAATCATATCTTACACTCTTACAATAAAACTAACTCACATATCTCTGCGTGATCTGGTGTCTCTCATGCGGGTCGTCCAGCATGTTGATTGACAGGTCTGAGATAGAAACGGCGGCGGAAGCAGTGAGTGTAACTAGCAGCACAAGCACACCTTCGCCTTCCTCCAGTGGCAGATCCAGCTTGTGTGTGTGTTCTTTACTGAGGAGTGACAAGTCAATGGTACACCTAAAGTGCACACACATGCACAAACAAACAAAAATAAGAACAGAATATTAGAATATTATATATCTTGTGTGGAAGCTGACCATACTGAAAATAAGCTGATAGCAAAAATGACTGCTTAGGGCAATACAGACAGAAATTTAAAGAAATGTGGTTTTTGAGGCTGAATTTTGCAGAAAAATTGTCTGTAATGAAGTAGTAATAATTATCACAGAACAAGTATTTAAAGTTAGAGAAATCATGTAGACCTGTGATTTAATTTAATAGTGTTTATTCCATTTTGTCCAACCTAGTTATCGTTTAACCAAAGTGCACTGTCCTGGAGCATAGTGACAGCAACAACATGATACAGTAATTGTGAACACATAACAAGTGTCGTGTAGAATATAAGCAACTACGGACAACTTAGCCAAAGCTGACACAATTAAAATCTTTTAGTAGGCACTTGAGGGCATCCGGATTGATTTTGTGCCATGTCCTTGATACATCTTCTCCTGTTAACATCAAGGCATGCTAATATTGGACTTGGGTCAAAATGTTCAAAGCAAGTGGTTCCTCAACTGCCTTCAGTCTGATAGAAACTACAAAAAAATCCCATTTTCTACACAGAATGGTTCAGCATTTACCCAGGGTTGCTGAACCCTTCAGTAATCTATACTGGATATTGAACAGGAGGTTTAAAAAAAAAAAAAAAAAAAAAAAAAAAGGTAAATATAAGACCTACCCGTCTGTCAGGTCCCTAAAGGTCAACTATGTAGGACAGCATACATATCCGGAAAGATGATGACCACTCTACCTTCCCATGAAGTCATCCTTCTTGCCAGCATCTTTGTCCCAGACTGTAATGTCCACATATCCTCCCTGCTCATCATACAGGTGGAAATCAAACTGCTCTCTCCACTGTGGGTTCAGCGATTTGGGAATCGTCTGAGTAAATGACAGAAGAAAATGATACAGCTGTGATAGGGCTGATACAGATAATAAAATATGACAGACTGGATTCTGTAACAATGCACACACAAATGTGATTCATGATGTCATCCTGCTATACAATTAGTAAAGTAGAGAATTAAGAGATGAAAAAGGTGACTAAAAAGTCTATAAGTGATTAGAACTAGGAATTTATTGTAGGTTTATTGTGTCGACATGAGCAGAGAGTGAGCAAATACTTCTATACTTACAAAGATATACAGTATGTGACTTAATGTGTTTGGACCATTTAAGTTACTTAGCAATGTTCAAAAAAGCACAACTTTAAATAATAGCCTAAAAAAAAAAAAAACCCGTTTCTTAATAGAGAAAAGACTCTCAAACAGGAGTGTGTTTACATTTACTCATTTGAGAGACAGATTAAAGAGGATGAAAGCTTCAGTGCAAATCAGTTCCATAAAGGTGAATGGCAAGAAGATCAGGTTAACAAGTGCTCTGAAAGTGCATAGTAAGAGCTAGTTAGGCATGTTAGGGTGTTAGAGGTGTTTACCTTGCTTTTGTACTTCTGGTGCCCCATCCTGAATTTCACATATGGGTCACTGAAGCCGTTGGCATCCATGGGCTGCAGGCCGCGACCTTCTATCAGACTGATGCTGACTATACCTCGCCACAACTGGGCTTTTCTGTGCACATCTGACAGACGCATACTCTGATACTGCAGCAGGCACACGCGCAGACAGACACAGACACACACACATTCAAAGAAACATTTACACAAACGCGCATTGATACAGACACAAGCACATACACAAACAATCACAAAAATACACAGAAATATGCCTTAATTAAGCCCAAGATAAAATTATGGCTTGTGTGTACTTTGTCAAAAAAAAAAAAAAAAAAATCACAAATGCCAAACAGACAACATAGAGAGGAGCAGGCAGAACGCACAAGAAAACACTTCAACACAAAATGAAAGTAATCAGATTCCCTAACCCCTAAGGTGTGAGCTCACCTGACCAGAACATAACTATAGGGTATCCTACTGATCTGTCAGTTACAGTCTAAAATCCTTAACCGTTTCATTAACATTATCACCGTCGGTAGCAGCATTTTATCCACATCTGTGGAAAAATGAAAAGCATGCACTGTGACCTCTTTCTATCCTTTCTGGGTGTTTACTGAGAATCTGCTCGAGGAAAAAAAAAAAAAAAAAAAAAAAAAGCTTACAAAAATGTAAATGTCACTGCATCATTTTGGTCTTTTTTGTATACATTTTAAGTATAATAAATAAACAAAAGGAGGAGTGATTTATAGGCTGTCTTATCCAAAATGGGACAGACCACTGAGGTGCTGTTATAGTGTACCTCTGTAAATTTCTTATTCCATCTGGCTGTGCTGTAAGTTGACAGCTCTGCAAATTCAGATTGATGATTATCCATATTTTAAATCAGCTTTTTTCCCCCCCAATAGTTTTCTAAGCACTTACAGGCCTATTTAACCTCCCTTTGAATCATGTCAGTATCCTTCACTAAAACAAAGAGCAGGGTATTTATTTGTCAAACAAATACACCCTTCGCTCTCTCTCGCTCCCTTTCTCTCTCCTCCTTCCTCGTTAGGGAGAATTTATTAGCATAGCTTTTGTTTTGCGGGTGAATTTCATTAAACTCTGAACAAACCCTGCCTCGCAAGTGCAGGCCTTTGATCTGGAGACGGAGCCTCTTAATTTCCATTCTCCAGACATTAAACAATGCGAATGGCTCCCTGCAATACAGCCAACCTCCCATACAGCAACTCCCACATCTTTCATTTCTCCCGTTCACTTGCTCCTAACACACTGTATGCTAATGATGAGAGGTCGCTGTTATGTCCTACTCAAGCACAATCCTAATTGTTTCCTTGTTTTGTTGCTACATATCTCTTGTTACAGAAAACCATGGGCTATTTAGATTGGGAATCCACATTCTCGCTGCCAGAACACAGCAGGAAGCAGATCATGCACAGATATGTTTGGAGGCTGAAAGTCTTATAAGAGATGCTAATGTTAGTTAAAATACAGCCTTGCACATGGTTCACCTTTTGTCAGCCCTTTGGAAGAAGAAAAATGCTTTAAGTGCCAAAATAAGCATTTTGCCTAGTGGTAAAAGTTAGAGAGACCTGAATTCAGGATGCCTCTGACTCATAATTATTATCTCAAACTACTTTGTGAACAGTTTCCACACTCACATACGCTTCATTAAAAAGGAGTGGTTGTGTAAAAATAACCGTGTACTGTATGCTGTCGAGCACGGAGGCAGGGAGGCACTCAGGAGTAGTGCCTTTTTTGGTGGGGTAGCAGAGTAGCTAGTTAGTGTTTGAGCTAATTCCCGAGTCACAGGCGGGGTGGCCCAGTTTGGAGGCTTCAAAGGCTTGGTTTGGGGAAGCGCGATACAGCAGGACGTCTGCCCAGCTCCAACCGAGCACACTTCAAATGTATCTGTGTCTCTTGGTGGATATCAAACTTTTTATTGTTAGTTAAAGAATCAATCAGTGTCTCTAGGTACAATTTAGTAAATCAACTAAAAGTAAAACTGCATTTCCAGATTTAGCTTGTTTTCTTCTCAATGACAATATAAAAGATACTTAAGTACCTTTTCAGAAGTGAAATATAAGCAAACAAGGTTGGAAATCAACACAACCATGTGCACAGACTTGTACCTGATACTTATATTGCTGTACTATGTACAGTAACTATGTAACTACTGTAACTATGGTAGGTGCTTCATGCGTGCGCAAATAAGAAGCTGGGCCTCAATCAGCATGCTGTGTGTTGACAGCCAACAAGAATCACAAAAAACAAAACCAAAAGGTAGCAGGTCTCTTATGTATGGCAAAATGGGAACTCAAAATAATGTGAACATCAAAGATTTCCACTTGATGTAAAGGGGTCTAAGAGCGTCCTATAATCAGTCAACAATCTACAAACATTTTTTTTTTATTGTGAGTGATTTGCTGCACAGGATTCCGTTAAAACCCCTAAAAAAAAAAAAAAAAAAAATCAATTGCTTTATTTTCTCACACAGTAGCTGCAATACACAATGCAGATCAAAGGTGGAAGCAGCGAGAACATACAGCATCATACGTGGAGCTCACGATGAGCAAAATCACTGCACATTTTAAACAGCTGAAAATAACAATGTTTAAAAGATTATTTTAATTGTGAGACAGATGCACTGTGAAGCCAAATTACACGACAGCCACTCACTCACATCTCTGTAAATGGCTTCGCTGTAGGCCAGTTTGCAAATGACAGTTTTGTCATGTAATGATGTTGAGCAAATTTGTAGCATAATTTTTAACTTAAATCGGTAATTATTACAGATTTCCTAAACTGAAATATTAAATGCTTTAAAACCTAACTCAAAAGTGAAATAAAACAAAATATATTCCTTGTAACATTGGCAGTGTTGATATTGTATTACTTCCACCCTTGGTGTGTATTTATATGGCTCATAACTTGCCTTCACATATACGGTTCACGTTTAGACTGAGTTGCACTTGCATTACCAAAAAACAGTGATGTAAAAAGCCGGTGGTATATTGCAGCTTGTGGAAAATAAGCTGGTGACAATGAGAACTAAAGAACTGATCAAGAAAGAAAAATTGCTAATACCACTGTGGAAGGAAGAAAAGGAGGGAGAAAGAGAGAGGGCCGGGGAGACTCCATCCATGTACCGGGACACCAGTGAAGAGTGCAGGATAGGTGAGGTGCAGTTGGTAGTGGGGTTACAGTACAGTTGGAAGTTTGCGGGTGGGGGGGTTACATGCTGTTTTAGTTTACCTTACTAGATCGTTTCCAGTTCCTTCTCAAAAGCATGGTCTGTAAATGAGACAAAGCGGTTACAGAGCGCCCCCCACTGTCTCCCCCTTAAAGCTGCAGGGTCAGAGATTAAAGGGCATGGAGTGTATGAAGTTCATATGTAAGCCTTGGTCTGGTGAAAGGAGGGGAGGGGGGGTTAGATGAGGAGAGTGGGACAGTTGTCATTCATGCAAGTTAAGTAAGCAGGAAGTGTAAAAGAAGCGCTCTTACTTGTCATATGGTCTTATGAAGGATTTGCATATGTGAACATGCACACACACACAGATAAACATGTTTGTATACAGTAGCTGAAGTCTGTGCCTCTCACACAGTATAAACATTTTTATACTTGATACTTTTACAATGGTCATTTCCATTCCTTAACCAAAATACAAAGAGCAAATGAAAAATCTGCCTAGTAAGCTGTTTGAGTTGAAAAACAGTTGTACTTCACTGAACACAAGAACAGATACATTTTTGCACTAGTAAGGCATTAAAAAAAAAAAAAAATGAGGATTATGGACAGTTTGTTGACGGTGTTGTCCCATGGCTTAAACTTTGGATTCAATGTATTGTTAAATTATTTTTAATTATTTAATGTAAACCTAATCATCATTGCAAAAGTTTCAAATATAGAAATAATTATCACATGTGGGGGCTATTATTTACTCACACAATTCCCTCATGTCATCCCAACACTCATGAACTTGAAAAAAAACAATATATAAAGCAGATGACCATATACAGAAACACTGTTGATTACCTGATTATTAGCAGTTTAATATGGGATTTCAAAATAGATTTAAGTTCTGTGCTTTCCCTTACCCTTTGATACCAGTAGATGGCAACAGAGTCAGTCATCCAGAATCTACTAGTACAACCTTGTACTAATTTTCTTCACAGTTGGATAAATCCAAAATGATGCTTAACCTAAATAGAGTTTATTTGTTCTGTCAAATGTGGACTCTCTGAACTACAGTACAAAATAAGCAGCAGAATTAAGACATCAGATCAAAAGGAATAAAATATTTCCCATATGACTCTGCCTTGTTCTGGATAGAGCATGCAGGGGTCCAATTAACCAAACAAATAATTGAACAGAAATAAATGCAACTCTGAAACATTGAGCATGTCCACAGAGGCACAAGCCAACATAATTAATAAAGAGAATCCAGTGCTCTTTGAACAGGGAACTTTTCCATAGAACATATTAATTACAGTTGTGTTTATGCATATGTATTTGCTGAGTTGAAGAGTTTCCAACAACTGAGGCTGAATGAAGCCAGCACATCCCTGTTCAACAAATCCTGCCTGAGTTTCTGATGTATGGAGACACAGTTCACTGAACTGGAATAACACTGTTGCAGAACTTTAATTATGAATACGATCAAACTTATTTTCTTGATTTGTGTGGTTTTTTACTGAAAAGCAGATATGCTTTACTAAGTTCTTTAGCAGTTCTACGTTTGCCAACAGTATATCAGAGATGATGTACAGAAGGGTGAGAAAGATAGAAAGAATAAATTAAGAATAATTCCCCTGAATGATGAGGGGATGTAGTGTGTGTAGGAAGAGATGAATTGGTAATCTGAAAAGTAAAGTTCATATAGTTTTCTTACAGCATCCCTCACATCTCCCTCCTTTGGTGACAGAGTGACAGCTAGTTCCAGGCTGCCCAGGTTATGTTCAGGGTACTGTGGGTCCTTCAGGTCCAGTGTGACATCCAGAGTCCTACATGGAAGCACAGTAAACCATGTTCACATTAAAAAAAAAAAAAAAAAAAAAAAATCAGATTGTAACATTGCTACATGCACACTGTAGTTGACCAGTAGACTTTAGGAGAAACGCTGCCCCCCAATCCTCAATAATGCCGTTTCTACCGTGGCTCAGAAGAAGAATGCTCAGCAGCAGATGAACTTCCAGTGTCAGTTTAGGAAGTTCAACCTGCCACAACAGCTGTTGATTTAGTTTTATCATGCTGTCATCCAGTCTGTTCTCTGCTCATCTATCATCATTTGGTTTGGGTGGGCCACCAAACAGGACAGGAACAGACTGCAGAAAACACCATACGCCCACCATTCAGGATTTATAGGACTAAGTCTTGAGGACTAACCTCCCGACTGAAAAAAACAGCAAGAAGCATCACTGCAGACACAACACATCCCAGACACAACCTGTTCCAGCTCCTCACCTTTGGGGGGTGCTACAGATCACTGAGCACCACAACCAAACACAAGAACAGTGTCTTCCCTCAGGCTTTTACTCTGACAAACACTTTAACAATTTAAATCTCTCTAATATTCCACATATGTACATATCCCTCAGTAACTTAACTGCTGCACTATTTGTACAGTATAAACATACAGAGCGGCTGACCTGCACACACTAGTCACGGTGTATACTCACACTCATCATTCTTATTATATATATACACATCTCGTCTATTTCTCTCTATTGTCAATTTTCGAATATTGTCTATTTTTTAAACCTAATGTTCATTTTTATGTTGTTTACTATGTCAGTACTTGAGAGCAATGCTAAATTGGAGTCCCTGTAAGTACACACAAACTTGAAGCTGATTCTGGTTCTGATATGCAGTGTTATGAACACACTGATTCCATCCATGAGATAAGCCGCTCCACTGACTAACTGTCATTGTTTCAGTGGGCTACAATTAAAGCAAGTAGTCAATCTTGCTAACAATCTCAAATTATGCATAAGGAAAGTAGTACGTTGATAGCTAGCTATGAAATGCCAAAACAGCTGCTATGAAAACAGTCTGCTGTGCTTGCTGGCTGACTGTCAGACTCTACTGAAGTGAACTGGAGCCACTGTTAATGTCATCAATAACAGCGTTGCTTTGTCCGTCCATGACAAGTTCTAATGTGTGCAGTGAAAATGGCCCATTCCTTGTACAGGTCAACTTCCACCTGATGAGACGTTAATCAACCAGAGTAAAAACACAGCATGTGTGCGCAGAGCTGAACACATGGCTGTATTTCTGCGTAACAGAAAATAAATGACTGACTTTCAGTCATTAAAATCCTCTATACACTTCTATTTCGAAGCCCTGTTGTGCTTCTTGAGGTATGTGGTGATTTACCGAAGACTGCCACTAGAGGGAGACAGGCTAGATTTGATATAAATGACTGCATTAAAAAGCAGTAACAACAAAAGAAAAAGCAAAAGAGACAGACCTCTGATGTTCCAGTGATTCCAGGTAGAGGTACGCTGAGCCCATGAAATCATCCTGAAGTCCAAAGTCATAGTCAAAAACCTACAGAGACAAAATAAAGTACAGCTACAGTTAGGACCTCTTAATACCACACTGCATACAATGTCTGTCGCTAACATTATTCTCACATTGACTGATCGTAACTTGGGGAAAAAAAAAAGGAACATTAAATAGAAACCTGTTCATCGAGACTTAAGAGTCATCCAAAATACTTTTACATTTATCTGCTGTACCTTGACATATAGTGGGTCCCTCAGTGTTTCCACATGTAGGCTTACTCTCTCATCCCACACTGGGTTGAGGTTCTTATGGATGGTCTTACTTCTGAACACCTCCTTCCCTGCAATCTTAAACTTCACATATGGGTCACTGGTGCCTATTGTGAAAGAGAGGAAACAGAGAAATGCTGGTAAATAACTACCACAAAAATGATATGCAACCACTCTATCGATAAAGTGTGTGAGCAGCATCATCTTGTATCGTTGGCAAATGGTGGTATCTACAATTAGTACTGTAGTAAAATTTTTTGACATTTGAGTCCAAAACATTCAAATTCAAATTTACCTTTTCTATTGATAATTGAATTAGATCTGATTCTACATTTGGAGATGTTGAATGATTCAATGTCCTACTACACAAATTATGTGTTAGTAATTATTATATAATATTAAATATTTTTAACATGCAGTTATTTTATTATAGCCTCTTTACATGAGTCACAAGGCATGTTATGTGATGTGGGTCATATGATCAACATTTATGTTGACTGTAGCTTGAATGTTCATATCGCATACAATGTCTATTTGACCACTAGGGGGAGCCATTGATTTATATTTGTTTGTTGTAACACTACATAATTTTAGTAGAATTAATGAGGACTGCAAAACTTATCTTTCTTTTTAAAAGGCATTACTAAGCATTAATTGGGCTGGTAGGTTTACAACCATTTAATGTCTAAACTGAGCGCAAGTAAATACTTTTATACATGGATGTAAACACACAAATGTAATACAGATACATGGTACAGTGTGCTCTCAGTTACATGAAGCACACGCTAGAGGTTTCATGATTTATCTCATTCATTCACCATTAATCATGATGCTCAGGATGAAAAAGGTGTGTAATTCTTAATCTACACTTTATTACCATGACGAATGGGCATTGATCCTCCTGTCCATTGCATTTCTGCATTATTCTACTACCTCATTCTCCAAGGTCCATAAACATCAGAATAAAGTAAATTGGTTTGACAGGCAAAGAAAAGCTAAGACAGAGACCAGAGAGAAAAAAGAGCAAAGAACATGATCTTACTCACTCATTCTGGAGAGCGGAAGGTGAAAAATACATAGTATCAGGGACTTTTAGGCCAGCAAAGAATTTCATTATGTATCATACACAGAAGTTCATACTAGCAGAAGATTACTGGCTCAATAGTCACTCAGATAAGTCACTAAAAGGGACCTGAACGAGATTTTACAAACACATATAGTTACAGCACACTCACCCATATAACTACCTGTAAAATGTTATATCAAAGAAATGGTACTTACATATATAATGCTATTTATAATCATAATCAAAGCAAGTTGTATATGTAATTTGCACTGGGTCAGGGACCTATTATCTTATCCTTAAACCCTCACTCCAACTTCCAGTGAAACAGTACCCTGGTTCACTGATCTGTTTGTTTGTGCCGTACGTGTTTCAAATTAGTGTCGTGTTACCATGCACTGTGACTAAAGTGATTACCAGGCAAATCAAAGAAGAGAGAGGGAAATTGTATGATCGAACAAGTCGTGCCCTCACACACAGTGTATATACACTGCCTGTGGTTTACCTCTTGTATAAAACACAAATTTAATAGTAAATATATACAACCTATACAGCACAGTACCAATGAGGATCACAAACAACCATAGTCCTGATATATTGCTTACCTTGTATGGTAAACTGCCCTGTTTTCCATTTTGCAATCCTGAGGGTGGATGTATTGTAGACACATCTACAGCAAGACTGACAACACGGATACTAGTTTATAAAAGAATGAGCTCCCTCAGTGTCTGCACATGTCTCATCAGTTCAACGTAGTCTTACTCTATAATTAGAAAAAGACAGACAGCAAACGTGATTCTCACATAATGACCTGACTGATGGTTACTAGAGGCAGTTAAGAGACTAATGGCAAGACTGACTATTTTGTCATTACAAGTAATATGATTTTGTATTTAAATGCATGGTAATTACAACATTAAACACAAAAGCATAAAATCTCCTGACATGATTCTAAGCGGCAGAACATGGACCAAGGCCAGCCAGCTGGGAAGTGATGTCCATTTCTTCACATTTAAAAACAACCTCAGGCAACCGCATGCACACCAGCAGAGCTACCACAAACACACATAATGTGCACACTCCACACTGTTGCCTTTGACATATCACTGCAGGAAAGATGCAGCAAGGGGACATAGTTTACAAGAAGACATTGCTGTCTAGTGTAACGGACAATAAATACAGACAACAATGCAAAATTCTGTAAATGCACACACAACCTCAATAAAAAGGAATCCTTCCTTGTAAAAGAAGCAGAACATACTGCATCATGAACATGAGATGACACTATAACCAACATCAAAAAAAAACAAACAAAAAAAAAAAAAAACAGTCTCCTGCTGCATCATGAGACAAAAGCCACCATTATCGAAAATTACACCAATTCTCTCTCTCTCGCTCTCTCTCTCCTTCTGTGGCCCACTGGGTGGATATTCCCAAGACACATCACTGGCTCAGTCTCTGCATCTCATACTGCCAGGTTTATGGTGCCATAAACACACTAAGGGTGAAAACCATGAAATGGAAAAGGCTGGTGACGTAAGTGGGCTGAATAGGAGTGAGCGTGGGTACAGTCCGGCAGAGTGATCACAGAGGTGCTTTCTTGGAAATCAACTACCATACAGTATATAACATATCATATAGGACTTAGACCCACAGCTGGGGAAAGTCCATAAAGTAAAAGTGAACATATGACCCATAGGGCTGGTGGGTAGATAGGTCAATAAGCAATAGATATTGTAAGATCGATAAGCTTTAGAAGAATGTATAATGGTTGATGTGAATGCCTAAAGCCAGTTGAGGTTCAAGACAGTTGGTTTGAGGGATTGGTGGACCCTAGATGTTTATCCACCTTATACGCAGTAGGCTGTGAAATGTAAGTGCTGAGTAAGGGGAAAATGGGTATAAGGAGGCAATCTGTCACACACACTGATAAACTGGCAAAGATAAGTAGGTGGCAAAGGCACTGAAGTGCAGCCATGGGAAGTAAGAAGCGGTTTCCTGCTTTGTAGTGAGTGGCATTAGTGCTGATGCTTCTGGGCTAAAATCAAAATACACCTAACCAACCTGGACAAGAAACAGTTATCTGAACTCTAATAAAATCTAAGAGTCTAAACTAATCTAGACTTCCAACTATTGTTTGTATTGCTCAGAGATCACATACACAAGCTTACTTTTGAGGAGAGAGGTGGCCAGGAGGCAGTACTGCTGAGACTACAGAGATATTAAAACTGGTTTGCTTTCATGGTTCAAAGTTCAACAATAGCACAGTCTTTACCTAAAGAACAGGAACCAAGTTAATAATAAAAATTGAAATATTTTGACATTAGTATTCAGACCGTTTCCTCTGGCAGCGATTATAGTCTTCATGGGTATTAAGCAACAGTGTTTGCACACATGGGTTTGGGGATTCTCTGCCATTCTTCTCTGCAGATCCTCAGCTCTGTCAGGCTGATGTTCTGAGAGCTTTGGCCTGGATTTTCCTAAAGAAAATTTCTGTGTTTTGCTCCATCTATCGTGCCCTCAACCCTGACCCTGTCTACCTGTCCCTTGTGCTGAAAAATACCCCTACAGCGTGAAGCTGTCACCACTCTGCTTCACTGCTGGCACGGTATTGAGCAGGTGATGAGCGACCCCTCGTTTCCTTCAGACATGGTGCTTAGAACTGAGACCAGACTGTTCAATGTTGGATTCATCTGTCCAAATAATGTCCAACCAATTCAATTTACCACAGGTGGAATCAAATCAAGGTGATCAAAGTGTAGAGACATGATCAATGGGAGAGATGAGCAAGACAAATGAAGGGCACCTGAGCTAAACTTTTAGTGTCATAGCAAAGAGTCTGAAAACTTATGTCAATTTGATATTTCAATTTTTCTTTTTCAATTCATTCTTGTACTTACCTTTACTTACTTACTTAATTTAATACTTAACTTTTGAACATGCTGTAAGTTACGATTTTACAGACACAGTAAACCCTATATCATGGGCTTTGAGAGACCATTCTCAAATCTGGAAATCCAGGATTTCCCAGAGTTTTGATATCAAAGACATAGTTACCTTCTTAACCCTCCCTTCAGGAATAACCTCCTGGGTTAACAGACTGCTGGTGACTGTGTGAAAGTGGAGAAAGAGCCAAGTACAAAACGAGACAATGAGTGCTTCATTTTAAACTGTTAATATATCAATCTTCTTTTATGCCATTGAAAACAACCACTAAATACTGTAATAGTAGCTAAGAGTAGAGGTAAATGTGTTCATGAGAGGACCCAGTGGCACAAAAAGTGGATAAAATTGCCTTAGGCGTGGCACATAGACAGACCTACAAGCCCCTGATAGACTTACTTTTGATAGCTGTTCTCCATCTTCCTGACAGGCAGCTGAAAACATAATCCACCACACATTCATCTCTTCTGAACCCCTAATGGGCAGTGGCCATAAAAATACTGCTCACTGTGTCTGTCTGCCAGTAAACCAGGCTGCCCTGCCAGACACCTAAGAAAGTAAAAACAGCAAGCTTAAAAGCACAGCCAAATGATCCAAGTGTAAACAAAAGCCCCCACTAATAAAACCTGCTATCACCTTCTGAGTGGTCATTTAATACAAGCTTTAACACCACAACAACTAACTGCTTATTAGCATCTGAGCAACCAAACACTATTACTGAAACTTTTCAATTATAGATATATAGAATAATTCGTTTGTGATAACTGCTGTCAGGTTCTTGTGCATGTAGTTATTGGCATGAAAAATATGTAAACGTTTCTGTACATATACTGTACATTTGGCTGAAGCATTTACTTACACATCTAATCTGTGTTGAGACACCTTGTGTGATTGTGCACAATAATTAGACAGGATGAACAAGGCGTAAAAAGGAAGGGAAACATTTGTGTTATGTGCCTTGCAAATCCAAGATAAATCAGAGCAGGTAGAAGAGAAAGGTTAGCTGAATATTCTTACTTACATACTTGAATATTCTGCACTAAATTTATCAATGTGGCAAACAATTACATATCTATTTTTAATCCAGGGATTTTCTGTTAAATTAGTGAAAGCAAAGTGACTACATTTGAGTTTCTCCAGTCCATGATGTTTGGAGCAAAAGATTTAAACTTAAATTTGACCTTTTATGACATCGTCTGTGGATAACCAGACTTCAATTGTCGCAATAAGCACAATTTTAATTAATTTCATTTACCAGCCGTTACCAATGGAAGGCAGTGTGCATCTATGTACAACATACACTCCCTCAAAGGATGTGTGTGAGAAAAAAGTTATCCCTACTCTGCTTATTACGTTTGTCTTTGATCTGCAGTAGCTTTCATTTTTATTGATGATCTGGACTAAATGCAATTGTGCCATTTATTTGCCAGATTTGGTTTGAAGACTCAACTTCCTTTGATGCCCTCTCTGTCTGTTTCTCCCTCATAATTCAGCTGAGTTTCTTTCAACCCCTCTAACCCTTCTTTTTACTTTCAGTCCCCTACAGCTCTCTAAACTAAATTACATTGCTATGCCTCATATCACTAATTTCCAGTTGATTTCTTTGTCTACTGGAGGTATTTAGGGAAAGTTATGGCATTGACATATTCTCACTGTATCATCTGGC
Organism: Rachycentron canadum; assembly: GCA_038496675.1. Taxonomy (NCBI): domain Eukaryota; kingdom Metazoa; phylum Chordata; class Actinopteri; order Carangiformes; family Rachycentridae; genus Rachycentron; species Rachycentron canadum. The sequence continues at coordinate 16,057,318 of CM076654.1, forward strand.
AGCCTGCTCACACATCCTGAAGCACGATTTTGCCCCAGGCAAACTAAAAATAAGGTTTGTAAAAACACTTGCAAAAATGAATGCACATTTCGTGCCAAGCTTTTCAAGCGTTTTGCTCGATATGAAGATAAAATGCAACTAACAGACCAGGTAACATGCATGTAACTACTTTATTGTATAAATGATGACATGTGACACCATTTAAATGACCAGCACCTGACAAATGTTTATTAATCACAGAGAATGCAGCCTCTCCAACCACTATCACTTCATATAATAATAGAAATATATTAATATGTACTGTGGCATAATAGAGTGCATTTTAAGCATGTGGGATTCTATTCATTAAAATAATCCTCAGGTTCAGAGAGATTGTAATTTCCTCATTTCAGGCTAAACATTGACTGATAGTAAATAAAACGGCATCAAGAAGTACACTTAGAATTGAGAAAACTTCAAAAATATCAGTCTCCGCCAACAGTCATTATCAGGTTGGGCTGAAAATTCTGAAAAGTTAATCAAAATTTAATGCCTTCATTTAAATGCCAGTGCAGCATTGGGATTAAGCAACAGCCCAAGGGCAGGCAAGTATGCCCCCCCCGGTGCTCCACACAAACTCACCGAGCAATAACAGACAGTGTTTATTTTACACATAAAGGGAAGAACTCATAAAGGGAGATGTGCCTGTCCATGTGTTTGTACTATCAATGTGTGCGGCATTAATTGCAATGAGACACACTCGGACTCACAAGTGCTCATTCCATTGATAAAAGCACCACTACAGTTTAGTGCTCCCTCACTTTTCAGTCACTACAGTATCTCACTTATACACATATATAAGCACCCATTAGTCCAAACAAACACACACATTCAAGGCCAAACATATATGAAGTTGATAGTTCTGAGAGGCAGTAGGACATTAAACAAGGAGAACTTCTGACGGCATCGGCATCTAAGGTCCTGACCTTGAATGAAAAATTCTGGCACAAAATAAGCTGACTACTATTCGTCAGAGACAGGAGGAGGCAGAGCAGACAGTTTTTGAACATGTCTACTGTGGAGAGGACACTTCTTTTGCTAAGAATGGCACAATATGACGTTAAGATCATGTTCAGACTTATTAAAAACTGTCTACAGTACCTGACACACTGTCTAGGTCAAGTCTCTCTAATAAGAAAATGAAAATTTACTGACTGCAGGGTGAAAGACAGTAGCAGTCGTACAGGCTTGTGATTAGCTGCAAATCTGAAAATAAAAGACTTTTTTCTGTCATATGGCATCACACTGATATGTGAATTATTCTGCTTCCCCAGTTCCACCATAAATCTGTGGATACTCATTATACATTCATGATCAATAGCTTTCTGTGTCAGCACAGGGCAGACAAATGGTCCTGAATTATTAACTGATAATATATCAGTAGGTAATTATATTTCTACAGAGGACAGTGTGATAATATCTTCTAAAAATAAGTAGCAAACTTATCTCACTGTTTTGAATATTACAGTAGGACACTGTAGTAAAACCATAAGTGGTATGCTTGTTCCTTTTAAATTACCCAATATTCAAAAACACAGAAACATATCAACTTTCCCACAAAACACAACATTAAAAACAACTAAATTCTTCTAGGTGAAATGTGGAAAAATAGAATTTTCCTACTAAAGAAGTACTTAAGAAACTTGAAACTAAAGTAGAGCCTTGTAGAGCTGACACTTGCAGATAAGATTTAGAAAATCCAAATACAATGAATATGGATGACAAACTGCCTGCTGATAGCATAAGAAAACCCATTAATAATGCATAATGTCAGTATGAAATCCATGCTGTTTCCATTTATCAAATAGCCCAGTTGTTTAGTTTTCAAATATTTAAAATTTTATTTTTATGAGGAGAAACTGACTTTCACAGAAAATAATAGAATATGCAGTATGTAAGATGGAACATGCTTTCGTAAGATATAAATCCATAAGTTAACAAAACTGTCAGTCACTATTACATGAACAGGATTATATACCAGGATTTTAGTTTATTGTGATGTAGCATGTGAAAAATTTTTGCTACAGATCCAATACCTGTGCTCAGTCACACACTTGTTACATTGCATATAAGCAGTTTGTTTTCATTATAGTGAAGGTGCAGTACCTTTCCTGAGGGGGGAGAAAAAAATTAAATATAATCATTAAACTTCAGAGGAGCTAATAAGTCTACACTTCCATATAGTCAGTGTAGTAGTAGTTTACCTTGACTTACATTGTGCGAGACCCCTGGTGTGAAACTATCCATTTAAAAATGAACATGGTGTGTTGAGCTTTGTTACAGCAGATGCCAGCTGATGCAATTAATCAACAACAGTCACATTTTAGGACATAAACATGTTAACAAGATGTCAACATAAACGACTGAAACTCAATCAGTCTGAATTTTGTGTACAGATCCGGATGTGTCTTTGAGCTGCTTAAGTTTGAGTTGTTTCCTTCTTTCATCTCACAAGCTTTGTGGAAACCTAAGCATTCTGTTATTTCATTGTCTGTAGCTTATCCCTAATGATCTGCGTCTTATACAAAATATCTCAATACACCAGTTTTGGTCTGCTTTTTTTTGTTGTTTTTGCACAAGTAGTTGCAGAGCCGTTCCTGCACTGACAGTTCTTGCTGTCTTTCCACATTTTATTTTTATTGTTTAGTGTAACTGCCTTCTTCTTCTGTCCGAGTGAAGTATCAGTTGTTGCGAGATCCTCAGGCAACAAGCCCTTTTGCCTCGTCTTGGGACTTGACGGCAGCACTAATATATAGTTCAGGAAGACCTGTTTAGAGATGGCCAACACATTGTCAAAAACTGTTATTAAGACCCACATCACAGATGAGACTCACTGATGCTTGTGATGAGATGTGAGAACATAGGACAAAAATGTAGTAAAGCTGCCCATAAAATTCTCAGTCATGCTCAGGCTGCAAACTTGGAACAGCCTCACTCTCAGATTGGAGCTATGTGTGACTGCAAATTGAGTGTGCATATGTGTGTGTGTGAGTCACTGGCCCATGTGTAGTGTCAGGACTGACGAATGGTTGCACCTCTGGGGGTTTGTGATTACCCAGAATGCAACAGGACGTATTGGTAAAGGTTGCAAAGATGAGAAATTCCATCACCGAATGCTGACAGATGGATTTAGTGTCTGCATCATTACAATTACCCACAATGACACACGTATGTCACTGCTTCTTGCTGCTTTATGCTGAGGAGGAGGTTGCTTTCCTCTCTTACACTGACATCTACCTCAAATGAACCCCGTCTAATGTGCAACCTGATCTGGCTGTAATTAAAATGCGTGAGTTACCATAACATTAAGATCTCTTGTTTAATACAGCTGAGCTGAATGAGCACAAACAAAAACAAAGCAGACAACTGCACAGCATGCAAGAGAATAATGTGAGGTGAGAAGGCACTGAAGGGAACTGGAAATAAAATAAGAGACAACATGCCGACAGTGGTGTCAGGCTCTGCCTCTCTCGCCGTTGTCACATCTTAAAGAACCGTTGTACAGCAGATGAGATAATTAGGCTTGCTGTAGTCTCACTGCTCTTAGCTGTACTTTGAGAACTAATCACTGTAAAACTCCACGCTAATATTAGTCCTTTAAATATGCACGCAAGAACACACACACACGTACTCTTTAACGAACACAAAATGTGACAGCACATGCAAATAACAGAGACTACAACCATCTGGTGAGTCATTACTAAATCTCATGGAGATTAAATTACAGTAGTTTCTCATGGGGATGTGTAAGGACTAGAAATTAGGCTGATGCAGCACCTAACCAGGACTGCCCATGCTACTTGAAGACAAATTACATTTAGACTTAATTTCAAAATTCATAAAATTGTATTAAATTTCATGTCTGCAGAAATATATGATATTACAGTGAGAAAAATGTGCCCAAATTGTGTCTAATGGCCCAGACACAGCAACCTGTTCTGGCTACTTATACACCTACAGTAGAGTTAGTCAGGCTGTCATCTGCTTGATTCATCTGATAATTCACTGAAGATTTTACAATCCAAAGTCTGATAACCTCATTCCATGCCTCATATCACGCCGCCTCTTGAACTGGAACAGTTTATGTAGCTAGACAACAAAAGCGGGGATTACTGGATTGGCAACATGAAAGCAAAAATAGAGAACAAGAAAATATGCGGTGAGAGAGTGACACATCATGAGACAAACCAATGAGAAATAACAGCAGGTAAAAGAGGATCAGGGGAATATTACCCAGAGGAGCGAAGACAGCAAGCTGCTAGTGATAAAGCAATAATGATAGTATACAACCATAGTACATCATTAAGTTTTCGAGTGTTTGGCCCAGGGTGCACAAATGCTCTTTAAAGAAAATTCTAATCAAACATGAGAGTGGAATGTGGTTCCATATATTGAAACATAGCCAAGCACAATATCCAAATCACAAGCTTTTTGATAAGGTTAAATAAGTCACAACATTGTGTGTTGTGGTACTACAGAGCTGGTGCTGCCTATAAACATTATTCTCCATACATTAGGGTACAAGCCCCAACAAAAATTTCAATGAATGTGAAAAGCAAAAAAATATAATTCCAACTGAAATACTGTAGCAGTAATGTGGTCACCAGGTACCTGTACCTGATTTTGTAATATAGCATTGGGGGTTGGCAACATCAGCAGACATCACCAAAAATCTGCCTCCACCATGACCAGATTTTTTTTAAGTTATTGGATTTTCACCATGTCTGTGAAGAGTACTGAATTCACATGGCGTTTTGAAAATTTCAATCAAAAGATAAGAGATAAAAGACAGATAAAATGTTCAGGAATATGTTTCCTGTACGTCCTCTGACACACATACACAAAGGTATTGCAAGATGGGAAGGGAGAACGTGGTGTCAGATTTTGGACAACAGACAAGCTTCACCTTCATACCCCTGTCTCTACCTCTAGGGGAATGTGTTTTCATCTGAGGTCACCTACAAAGCTGCCAAGCGTCCCATTGGCATCTCATCACATGTGACAGCTAAGACAGGGTTGGGACCCTGGGGACACAACAAGGTCTTACCCATGTAAGATACAGTGAAAGTCAAGGCATGTTTTTTTTGACAGTTACAATTTACTGGACTAGAGCAATAAACATGAAAAAAAAAAAAAATAATAATAATAAGATACTCAAAGACTGCCTTCAGATAAATGGCCAGGCTACTGCACTGTGACTATCATGCCTGCTCCTTGATATTCACTGCTTTTAATGTCTATACCTACTGATTAAATTAAATACAATATCATTGGAAACAGGCGTGAAGGAACAGGATTAGATGAAAAACCACCTCATCAGAATAGACTCATCTTCTGTACAAGCTGTACTTTTGATACAACCACTGTGAAATAAATCTACCTACTACCACAAACTGTGAAATGCAGGCTCAAGAGAGACTGACAACAATGCTACCAACACGTGCTTATGTTGAGAAAGCTCCAAAATGGCCTTTGTTGGTTTAACACCCGACAGGTGAGTTAGTGATACCTCCTCACTCTTTATCAGACAGTCTTGCACTGTCTTCTGAGGGTGAAGGAAATCCTCATTTGGAGGTCTGTGTTCTGTGAAGGCTCATGGAACAGCTAGATAACAACCACACTCTGAGCACCAGGTGGAGACAGGAAAATGAATAGGTTCCCAAAGTCAACAGAAACCCACAACACAATTTTTTCTAAAGATACCCATAAAACCTCTACATGGACATTGAGATTTTCTGTAGCATAAACAGAGCACTACACCTTCAACTATAAGTCCAAGATAACATGTTTGCATCAAAGTAAGGGAGGGAAAAGAACAGGTTTAGTGACATGAAGTCTCAGGGTTCTCACTCAGTAAAAGCTTCAGAAGGTTGAAACATAATATAATATGATCAAAGGTGACACATAAGCATTTGTGCAATGATACATTGGTTTTGCTATAATGTCATGTCAAGGCCTGCACTGTGTCTGTAACTCACATTTAATGTCCACCCTCTGCTCTAAGCACTGCACCCTATCAGACAGCACCTGCATGCTCAGCAGAAATGACAGTACACAAGGTCACAGGAGAAATGTTTGTAAAGGAGCAAAAGCTTTTTTTTACCAGTAAAGAGATGTTTCAAATTCAATTTTCAATTTCATAGTTTAATTAAGTGTATCTAATTTAATTCAATACCATTAATTTACAAGCAAACTATTTAGTCAAGCGCATTTAAGTCTTTTTTGGGAAAACATTGCTGTAGTGTTAACGGCAACAAAGTGCTCGCAAGTGAGTAGCCCATATTTTAAGCTGTTCTAGAGCTAACTCTTGAGCTTTTGTTCATTTAACTGGCACAACACTGAACTTTTGCAGACATTTTGTAAACACATGTCAAATTCTGAGTCTGTGAAGGTAGCCAATGGAATAGCAGGAGGCTCCATCATGGTGTTGGTCGAGGCTCCAGGTGTGTTCCCTTTTTCTTTTTGTTACCATGGTTTTTCCGCATCCTTTGTGTTTTCTGTGCTGTCTGTCTCTCTCTCTCTGTGTTTGTGCGTCTGGGGGCGTGGCATCCCCTTCCGCCTCTGCTGCTCCTCACCTGCCTGCTTCATCCATCCAAATCTACCAAACAACTGTCCATAATAAAATCTATTCAACTTGCACCACTGAGCCTGCGTTCTGCTTTTGGGTCTTTAAGAACATTTATGCAGTTAAAGCAGCCTCAGTGTGAAATGTTTGCTTCCAGACATTGTGTTTGCTCAAACTGAGGGTCAAATTCTTAAATAACTGAAGATGACAGGACAGTAGACACTAGCTGTCAATATAAAAATATCTAAAATGACTGAGTGTATTTTACAATTCACTGTGATAGGGGACTGGTAGGTTGGTAAAGGTGCATAAGTTATTGATTCCTCTGCTTTCTGTTCATTTAATACACAGTATTATGGACCCGTTGCAATAATAAAAAAAAAAAATTGCAATCAAAAATAGATTAAGAATATTATCCATAATTATAAAGAAAGTGAGGAGAACCAGCCTAAACTCTGTTTTGGCACAGTTAAATTCCTTATTTCCAAAATTTGGCTGCAATTACTGATTCTACAGTACAAGTCTGTGTAACCACATTATTTTGGTTGCTTTTATCTCCTCAAACTGAGATGGAGTTTTGTTATGGTAACACATCCTTTAATTGGCTGAGAGGGCTGTTTCATTTTAACTTTAATTTATCCCTTGTCCTTGTGCCCGCACTCAAACAGAAAAGCGTTCATCACCGAAGGGACATCAAGGGAAGACAATGCGTTAATGTGGAATCGGACACCTCTTGTCACTGAGACGCTGTCCTTCCTTCTTTTGTGTCTGGCTAGTCAACCTTGTCTCTGGCTGCATACATCACTTTGATGCATGGACCAGAGCTGCTGTGTCTGACAAAACTGTGTGCTTCTGTTAGCTTTGTGTAACCCGCACATTTAACCATCCTTAACTTTATGCATTCTGTGTCTGTTTGCCATCCATTATTCTCCTATAATATGATAAAATTGAATTTCTTTGACCACAGCAAATGACCAGGCTGTTACTAAAAGCAAGCCGTTTTTTTAATTATTCTACATAGTCAGAGAATCAATTCCAGTGTTTTATAGGTGAGTGTTTCACTGATTCGCTTCAGGCTACTCCATAAGCAATGCTTTGTGCAGCTTGGTTTGATGCCACACTAGTTTAGGAAATAATGAAGTGATTAGTATGCATGTTGAGATGCTACTTTCAGCACAGTTATTTTTAGTTTCACTTACAGGTTCACTGGATATGAATAGCTGAAATTTCTGAAATTCCATATAGCAGCGGTATTACTGAAAAGCAAATTGTTTTGGAGACCAAACTGGAAATTATTTTATATATAATTCATGTTGAGGCTTTTAGTGAATCAATAGGTAAAGCAGAACTAAACTGCTTCTCCTATCAAAATAGGTCTATTTGAAAACCCAGCTCTTTCCCAGTCTGTCAAGAAAGCCTAGATTGATAAATGGAAAAAACTCAACAATAAGTAAATGGTGCGCAGTAAATCCCATGTCAGCCTGCAATTTATCCTTCCCCTGCTATAAGACAGCAGCAAAATGAAGGTCCTGACTGTACTAGATTTGGTATCAACTACTTTCTTTTTTTCTTTATTTATTTAAAAGAAGCCCTCTTTGTGCTTTGTGTGATGAAACAACACATGTTAAAACACTGACACTATATTTCCATGTCTACTCTTCACGGTTTTGATGTGCTGAGGACAGGACAGGTGAGCTCTGTGCCTTACTGCTCATTATCCAGGTGGACAAGTAGTCGGGCAAAAACGTATGAGAGAGCAGGACAGCTTATTCAGCTCTGTTGTCATGGTGACTGCTACAGCCACTAATGAGACCTTGGCATCTGTCACTATACAAACCACAGTTGGTGACACCTTGCTTGTCTTTGCAGGCTGGCCTTTCAACTATCCACAGATATCATCACCTGTACTGAACTTAATATTATATTCAACACCAACTCCAAAGAAGGGTCACAGGGGGGTGGGTGGGGAGCCAATCCAAGCTGCTACTAGGGCAAGGGCAGGTTGACAGTCTATTGCAGGGCAGACATCAAGAGACATGTATAGAAAAACAACCATTCACGTTAACAGTCATGCCAATGGGCATGATCATCAACTACCCTAACATACATGTCTTTGGACTGTGAGAGGGAACCCTTCCTCCACAGAAAGACCGCCACCAACTTCTTGCTGTGAGGTGACAACACTAAACACTGCACCAACTTGCCAATTTTTACTCGAGTTAAAGCAATGGAGTACTTTCCTTTTAAAATACTTTTCAAAAGCATGTAGAAAATAACCAGTCATTTCTGTATTTTATGTATTATATTTTTTTGTTTGTCACAAAATCCTGAAATTTGTGCAAGAGTATACTTCATATACTCTATGTATTTCAGTAGATCTCACCGCCCAGACTCAATGTCAATGTGTACAAGGTCCAAGCTTAAGTTCTTTTCATGCTTAGATGCACATTAAATGTGCCACATCATTCATAGTTATTCTATCCCACTTCACACATGGAAAATGGAGCTGTAATGATGAGACGTGTGATTTAATAAAGCTCTACATGGGGGGAGAGATGAGAGAAAAGAAAGGGAGTAAAATGTGTGGGGGGTAAGTAAAGGTGAAAATAGACGACGAAATATTAAATTGAGAAAATAAAAGAAGATGAAGAAGATGAACACAAGATATAATAACGATGAAACCAAGCATAAACCAATTGAATTCTTTGACCTGTGCCCATAACAAAACAATTGTGAAAGGTGGGAAGACACCAGGATGGAGTAACTTTCATTTGTTTGGCTAGATAGAGGCTTGATAGACTGTCTGCCCTGTCTCTCTACATAAACCTTAACAGTGTTGAGGAAACGGGTAGAAAAGGAAACAGTTCCTACCTGTCCGATCTCGGATGGCCAGGTTGTTCCCTTTCTTTAGGGCAATATCCAGCTGGTACATGGCTGGACTAGGAGGTCGAGGTGAGGGTTCTGCATTACTGGGCCCCACTATGCTGATGCCCTGCAGAGAGAAGTTACATAAGTTATCCCGCCCATATTACTCCAACATTAGAATTTTCATGAGGACACAGAGGGAAAAAGAAAAAGATGCAGTACACACAGAAGATAGCAACATCTAAGTAGTTTAAAAGAAAGTTAAAAGAAAAAGAAATTAACACGGTTTTAATTTGTTTACATTACATATCTGTAATCAACAAGCACATATGAGACTCTGGTCACTCCTGCTACTTCAAAATGTTTTATTACGTTTTTGAAGTCTGAGTTGACTGACTGAAAAATGTAGTGAAGTGAGAAGTTTTTCTGTTGGATCACTCCACTCAGTTCACATTCAGTTGAGAAAGAACCTAGAATAGACTAAAAAGGGGGAAAGAGAAACTGCTCATGCTTTGGAAAGTTAATATTTGTACATTACATAATATACGTTGCATGTGTACTGTAGTCAGATAACTTATCATGGCACGCACGCAGCCTTCTCTGGATGCTTCTGAGCATCAGGCTTTTTGAGGGGTCATCTTTGTGTGTCAGGCTGTAGCCCTGAGGACAGTGCTGAACTACATTTTGACAGGGAACCCCCACTGGCTGTAATCGTGGTTCCCCTTGGAGCTGGAGGCCCATTAGCAAGCCCCATGATAAGACCAGGCTATGCTCCGGGACGCACTAAAGCTTACTTTCTTTCTCCATCTCTTGCTCATCTTATTCTCCCACCATCACTTCTCCTCCCCATTGGACAATCCATGCGTGGGCACTCCTGTCACGTCTCCCCAGCTATCGCACTCTGAGATGAGGCTAAGAATAACTATAAGATCAGAAAAATGCTAGTGGGCCATTGGGAGGCTACTTAGAGACTACCAAGGCCAGCATAAGAGCAACTCCCACCAGGGAGGAAAGGAAGAGCAGAGAGATCCCCAAACAGTTAAAAACAGGATAAAGAAGCAAATGGAAAAAAGGAGAGAGGAGACCCACTGGGAGGTTCCCTATTAGCACTGTCATCAAAATGCACAGTTCCATAATGGGGCTGTCAAGTCATTTCCTGCAACTGTTAACAACATTGTTTCGAACGTTGGAAAAATGTCTGATTGGCCAAAAACAGACTGACCATGTAGATAGTTCAGTTTATTTAACAAGTGCTACTTTCTAATGGTTTCAAAATCCCCGTAATCGTAAAGAAGGGTGTAGGATTCCCCTGCATTTCATGTTTATAATGGTGCTATCAACTCTCAAAAACTCTCTATTGACAACAAGGTTTCAACGTTACATTAAGGCACAGTCATGCACTGAGGCTGCAGGTTAATAATACTGAGTATAATTACACTGTGGTCCTCTTAGTGCCATTGCAGTACAGAATGATCTTGTGCTGTCCCAAGAGATGACCAGTTTAATTTTCTGTAATGAATATCATTCTGACTGTCTTTTTCTATGCAGGAGGAAGTGGAGACTGGTAAATATGTTGCTTGAGGAAAAACACTACAAAGCAAGGATATGTAACAGAGTTTCTAGAAGACATTTGTATTATATATATATATATATATATTTATATTTCTGTAGCTCGAGCTACACCTGAGGAAAATGTCCTTTTTCAGACAGCAGCTTTTTAGCACTGGAAGCTCACTGACACAAGAATAATTATAACTCACTACATAGAAGTGCAATAATTACTTCATACATTAATGATTGTGGATATCAAAATATTAACAGTATGTGAAGAGTAAAATGTAGACTATGCATAGCAGGAGTTGAATCTACAGCAGCGGGGTGTTGTGTAAGTCTGGGAAGCATCAAATCTCCATGGAAAAGTCAACCCCAAAACAATTTTAGCTTCACAACGCCTGCTGTTAAACAGAGGAAACAAGAAAGAGTCAATCTTCCTGGGAAAAGCCAGAACTGAAATAAATCTGAAGACCAAAATGTAATCTGTTAGGGAACAGGCGCACAGGCTCAGCAAATATCTGAAGAAATCTAATGTGAACATTCAGGGACAGACAGAGAGATAAAGCGGTGTGATTGGATAGAATAAACCTGGGGTCAACAGTCAAGGCACTGTAATTGAGCTCTGCATGTGTGTATGTGGACACAACACATAGGATTGGACAAAAATTACAGGGGCCTGACCATGTAACATTAAGCCCTTTTGTCTATGAAGATGACTAACAAACAGTGACACAGAGACACACAGAGCAACACAATGTTGATCTGGGTCACATCATAACACAGCGATTAAGAAAAAGATGGAAATCCCAGGACACAGTGTATCCACAGAAAATCACTTTTTTTTTGTTTCTCTCGTGCACATGTATAAAACCTTCAGTGCTTTGTATTGTCAGTATTTATTGTGCATATGCAGTACACGACCACTAACACACACACGCACACATCAAAAGCTCACCTATAGACACAGATGCACCTGAACATAGATGGGGAGATCCTGGGGAGCACAGGATTTGAAATGGATTTGCAGATAGTGTGGCTGTTTAAGTGAGCGACAGTGTACATGATAAGCTCAATGGGGTCTTTGCTAAAACAAGCAACCTGATAAAAATCAGGACCATCATGCAGCCAAGTTAGAATTATACAGAAAACGCAAAACCAACAGTTCAAGACTAGTGTGGCTTGGTGCTGCATATCCAAGCTCATGACCAATGGAAGTGACATTTGCACTGCTCTAAAGAGGGCTATGGTCTCTGTCAGCTGAGCAGCTGGAGTCATAAATGCTGAAACCAACAGAGAAAAAAAAAAAATAATAATAATAATAGCATCATAAACACTCACCTTATCCATTTAAGAGCTCAGCCTTTTCCAAAGCTGAGGGGAGTTTCTAAAAATGCCTTAAAGCTGAAGTTGCCTCTAAATGTGTCACAGAGTCGTAAACATGAAGAAGGAACTGAAGGAATTTAAATTAGAAAATGAAGGAATTTAAATTACAAAATGCTTCCACAGTATTATGGATTCTATAGCAAAGTAAATATAATAGCAATAGCAAATATACAATAGTATAAAGCTGTATTGCTCCATCCTTTGTTTTTAAGTAAACCTATGAGAAAACAATTCTATTTTGGATGAAATGTCTTATGTTTTTTTTTTTTTTTTTTTTTTACAATTTTCAGGCACGAGATAATAAAAAAGTAAACTTAAATACATTCAAACACACAGACACACATGGCCCTGGTCCATCCTTTGCAACAGATTTGCCAGAGAGGATTTCGAGTCCAATAGACGTCAGCTTTTATTTCTGCACAACAAGAGACGCGCTCCAAAGACACACACCAAATGCACTTTTATGATGACAGAAATGGAGAAGAAGGGAAGACAGGAAGAAAAGGAAACACAGCCAAGAACCATCTCATTCCACCTGCAGTGTTTCATGAGTCCTTGAGGCTGACAGAACTAAACAATAGCTACAATAGCTACCATGTCCCAATTTTCAGTCTCTCTACAAGTCAGCAAAAAAGAATCTAGAAGAGAGAAACCTTATCAACAGACAGAGTTTGTCTGAGTGTATATTTAGACTATAATTTTTTTGCAATGCAAGTGTTCTCGTGTGACACGGGGGGGGGAAACTAAATTTTGATTTGTTTTCACCAAAAACAAAAAAGTAAAACCAGGTATAATTTACATAAATCCTAAATTTAGAGAAACATAAGCAAGGGCTAGTGAAGTTTCAAAAGTTTAGATACTGTCTGTATGAATAAAAAATAAATAAATAAATAAATATCCAGCAGGAAAATGTAAATACAGGAGAGAAAAGATTTCCATTACAACTCCACGTAGCATCGAGCCAGTGAGATTCAACTTCCAGAGCACTTTACATTTACATTAAATAATCCCCGGGGAACCAGACGGGAGAGTGCTCTGGGTATTTGTATACACCATTTCAAACCCTTCAGACTGAATCCCAAATGAATCAATTCAAATATCAATCAATACCAATTTCCTTTTCCATTAACTAACCACTATATTACAAACGTGACAAACAGGGTTCAAATATTGAAAGCATACCTCCACCATCTCCAGGGGGTAGTCTGCATATAAATGTTGAGTGCATGCACAAAGACTGTTATGTGCATGTGCACCCTTTTCCTTCACATTTCTGTGTGTGGATGTATAGGCTTATCAGCACTAAAGCAGAGAGCGGTGCTGACCCTTCATCAATAAATAAGACAGATGATGTATTGCGCTTCTGAAATGAGAGCAAGCATTCAATAGGATATTCTACACCAACAAACTCTAGCTAGACACAATGCACATTATCTGCTGCCTACAGCCCAGGAGGGCACAAGAGGGTTAGCAGCAGATTATGTGGATATACTGCACTGAGCTCGAGTTCAGCTCTCAGGCATGTTATGAAGCCATGAAAACCACTTAGTCAAAACTGGCTCACTTCCATTGACTTCACTGAACCTTAATTAAAAATTCTACTGTGCAAGAAAACTCACAGGGACAGACACACACACCACTATCAGCGCAACCGTTTTCAAAGAATAAAGTGAAATTAGATGCAACAATAAAACTAAGGTTTGGTTGAGGTAATAAATTTTACAGCCCTGATAATTCTTTTTCTCTGACAGCAAATTAAAACTGGGTCAGTGACCTTTTCACCACCGCCACAGAAGTTTTGGCCTTTTCAGTCTGCATCTTACTCCCAAAGCTCCACTTTTTAGCCACTCATGTTCTCAACAAGCAAAGAGCAGCAATGTGGCAAACATCAAAATACTAAGATGGTCATTTGGCAGCTCCTAATGTTCCAATTTTTCCAGCCCTCAGTCTGAACAGGCACTGGTGGATCCTCCCCAGGAACACACTCACAACCCACGCACAAAGCATACTTTTCTGCTTCCTGTCAAGTCATCTACAGGCTCTGCATGAAAATGCCCAGTTCTGAAAGCTCTAACCAAACTGGGCAATGGACACAATGGAAAATGGTGATAATGCAAAATGACTGGGTGTAATTAAAAAATTTAAAAAAACTGTATAATATTATACCTGTACACCTGTTACCAGCTATGGTTATTGGTAAATAATCAGTAAGTGAGAGCACTATGCTGCTGGGTTTGGCGGGATTTCAGTTTCCCCTCTTACTTCCTGTGTTCTACGAGTTGCATAGATGAGCAAGTTTTAGAAAGTTTGAATTGGTAGACTCCAGACTCACTACCATAGGAACTTCAGTCCTCTAATTCCCACACGTTAATTCAGCAATGAGACAGGAAATATTTTTTTTGTTGGAATTAACTCTTAACAGCGCTTCAATCACCTATAACCCTCAAGACATACAGGTGATAGTGATGCCTGATGGTGACGTTATTTTAAATATTGTAACAAATGATGTGCTATGCCGTCTTAAAGCAGAGCCCTGGAGTTTAAAATTGACTGCTGCTGGAAATAAGTGAAAAATGGTCTATTGGGAGAATTATAGATGTTCACAGTTCACATTTAAAGGGCAAACTGTACAAAACAAAAGATGCTTTGAAAACTTAGATGTCAACCAAAGTCATTTATTTCCTATCCTGAATTTTATATGTCATGACACCAGTGTCTTTATGGAGGAGGAAGTCTGTATTTAGCCTTGGGCGCTGTGTGGAGCCAGACTCTCGTTTCTCACAGCGATGGCAGGTAATTTCCAGGCTCTACACCTCTATTCCTGCATAACAATAACCTGTTCCTGCTTTGCTCATTAATAAGAACATCATGACAGTTTACCTTCTATTAGTAGAGATGCCACTTCCAGCTGCTCAGGAGAAAATCACTATTCATCTCCCCCTGATGGTTTTGTAGAGAAAAAAAAAAAAAATAGTTTCATATATTGCAATTTGGTAGGACAATTACATTTAAGGGACAGATTTAAGAGTATTTTTAATCGATAAGGGGGGGCAGTTTTTCTGCATAATCCAGGTCAAATTCATTTCGATTTTAGCCAGTTGAAATGTGAATACACATACAGTGGGTCCTTTTCAGAGTCCAAAGTGCAAGGTCAAAAGCAGAAGGAGCAAGTGTATTTAGGGTGTGTATATCCACTGTTTATACCAGGTATATGGTTCAAAAGGTTATACTAAGTCTCTTAATCAAGTGTTTTGGGTGTAACATGCACTAAACCCATCAGAGTGTAATTTTGAATTTCCTTTAAAAAGGCACATTGGCTGTTTGTTTTGGCACAGTGTTTCACACACAAGTGGATTTTGCATGTTTCTGGCGAGTTGACTACATATTGCAACTGACCAATGAGCACACACACGCAGCGGCTATGTGTGCTCTGAGGGGCAACAAAGGGCTGAAGAAATCAAGCACAGCACAGCTCTATAAAAAAAAAAAAACACAACATTTGACATATTTTTGTTATATCTGAAAATTTTTGGTTCATTATTAAACTGTAGTGGACTAATTTAGTCTAGGCTAGTAAGAAAGAATACTTCATTTGTCACAAAGATCTTCTGAGGCTGTATTGTAACGTTCCAACCTGACTTTAAAAAAAAAAAAAAATTAATCAATAAATAAATAAGAGTGTAGGCACATATTGCTATCTTGATAGTAATAACAGTGGAATACTGCCACTGCCATACTTCAAACCAGGTTTTTGTAAAAAAAATAAAAAAAAAATTAAAACTAATACTATTAAACAAACCCTCTTTAATATAAATAGGATTGGTCCACAGTGGGTAATTAATTTGAAAGTTTAAGTGATTATTCATCAAACATACATATACACTCACACAAAGATGCTTTTTGTTGGTTGTGGTCTGGGTGAGCCAACCAAAAACAGGTATCCCGTCTTATTTGTTCCAAGGTTTTGACATTAAATCAATGCTCTCTGTATTTTCAAAACTGAGAATGACCTGAGGAAATGTCTGAGTGAAGAGACAATATTGACTGCAGCACTGTTGTGAAAGAAAGAGTATTGCTGTAACATTTGGTAACACAAAATCTAGTCAATTAATTTAAGAGTAAACAAATTAAATCATCCAAATAAGTATTCAGAACTCTAACCAAAATAACGGTTTGGATGTGTTATTAAAGAATACAGTGTTATGACATGTGGCAGTTGATTATCCGTTTTAACTGTTTTGTTCATTGACATTGTGACAGATGATTTTGCTCTTCATTTTGACAAGACAATACAGGGCTTGCTAACTGTTTAAAAGAAAAATCTGTGCATGTCAACGAGCCCCACTCGTATTTAAACTTTGTGACCAACTTATAACTAATGTTGTTTAACGTCTTGATAACAACATAAATGTTCCTTAATTAATGCAACTCAGCTAACAAAGAGGAAAACACAGGTAGATAATGATTAATTAATAAGAATAAAACTGAAAATGAAATATACGTTATTTGTCAGGAGAGATTTGAAAAACGGGCACACACTGCTGAAGTCTATCCTTTGTTTATTTCCTTGAGGGCATGAATCTAGGTCTTGTGCAGGAAATACAAAATATACTAGTTACGCGTTGCTATGCAACAAAAATAAATAAATAAATTTGTTATCTGTTTGAGGTAAAACATAACCCCCATCTATTCCACCACAACATGAAAGTAGCACATGAAGTGAGCAGAAAAAATGAGAATAAAATAAAGGTAGGTTGAGCCGAATCCTCCAGGCAGAGTAGTTGCTACCTTAGTAGTGGCTAATGGGGATCCAAATAAATAAAAATAAAGACTAATGCAGCTCCCAATCAGAGTCGGGATATATTTCCATACACACATGTAACACCTACATCTACACAGATAAATATAAATATTATGCATATGCACATGGAATCACACACTTACATACAGATAACAGGACAAAGATACACAGAAACCATTATTTAATGCCACACTGTTTTGTAAATTTGTAAAATACTGGCCCAGTCTCTTCCTTTTGGTATGGCGCTTTTGTTTCTACCCTTAGCTAAAATATTTACTGCCTCAAAACAGCACAGGCACACAAATGTATGAATGCATGTACATAGACACTTGAGAACACAGACACATGAGAAAAAGGAAAGCTCTTGAGGTCTGTCAGTGAGGCCTATTGAATTGCTAGAAATGTGTCTTTTATGTACTTGTTCTAAATATAGGATATATGGGGGAGGCAAATAGTGGAGAGGAAGAAATTCAGACTGAGGTTGTTTCCAACCGTACATTACAGTACACTACAGTGCATTTCTCCATCAAGACCCTCCTGAAGTAAAGTAACAGTGTGGTACCTACTGTGTGTCACAGCGTTGCACTTCATTTATTTTTTTGGAGTAAAAAAATACCAGTGACTCTGTAGTACCCTGAGATGAAGATATTATTTAAAAAAAAATAAAAAAAAATCTCATTCGAAATATGATTTAAACTCATGTTTTACCTTTAGACATCAATTAACTTAAAAAATTTTTAAATTATTCTATTCGTCATATCCCACTTGACCCTGACCTCAATAAATGAAAAAAATAAAGTACGTAATGTTGTACTTCAGAAACCCACATAAAGCCATATTTCCATTCAACAAACCTTAGTCGCACATAGTAAAGGTGTTTCAGTGCCTCAATAATGTTGTCAATTCAGTGAATCATCATCATTCTCCGCTGCCACTTTTCATCTGAATTGTCATCCTGCTCTCCTTTTCTACCCCCCACAATAAGACCATATGATAGCATCACAACCACAAAAAAATCACTTTTCCACTGTCATCTCTGGGACTTATTGTTACATTTATTTAGATCGGGGCACTATATTGTATTTTTATTTTTTTTTTAAATGCAAACCGTTGAGACAGATAAACACACAAATATATTTCTCTCTCGTCACATCATGCCAGTCACAAAACCCTGAAAAATGTTCTCCATTACACTTTCCCTGCCAAAAAAGCTGCCCCATTAAATACCACTATCTCAGGGCCATTACTGAGCCTCTCCTCTCCTGAGTATGTGCAACCGGGTAATGTATAATGTGACAAAGCACAGAGCCAGTGCAGGGCTCAAGCAGGTAGACAGCCAACAGCCACTCGGCTAGATAATGAGGTCTCTTTGGTGTGTACTTTTCTTAATAACAGTCTAGCAGTGCACTGTGCAAAGAGCAAGCTTCTTTACTCTCCCTTATATTGTCAGAGATAAAGCTGGTCTCAGACTCGGGTAATGAGTCTCTTGATGCAATACTGCTGATAACAGTTGAAACACTTGATGTGTTTGAAAAGGTGACGGGTAAAATCCTGATAAGCTGACAAGTCAAGTCTAATACTATATAAACACTGTTCACAGAAGAAATTATGAATTCTGTTGATGGTGAAAAAAAGGTTTTCTTTTTCATTAACACACTGCAGACTTACTTGTTTAATATTAAGCTCATTTCTCTCAATGTCACGGCTTTCTATAAGACAGATGCTGATGTAAAAATATATTCTCTCTCCCATTAACCTGACGCTAAGAGATGATTTAACAGCTGAGATGATATTTCACAGTCTAACAATTGTTCATGAACACAAAAGGGAAACCCAGTGATTGGAGACCTAGAGATATGGAAAGCAATGAAGTGATTAAAAAGTACAATAACACAGTGACAAAGGAAAAAAAAAGTCTCCTCACTCAGTGTCAGTTCAAGAAAAGAGTCATCCCAACTATCGGCTTAATTTTTTAAACATGAAAACAATAGCATTCATAACAATGTTGCTGAGAGGATTTGAAATGAGAGAACCAAAATGAAGATGTCAGCTTTCTTTTAGCAAGCAGTAATGTGAATCTTACCACATACCTGCCTTGTGGGATTACTGGGGAGAATGGAAAAGAGTCCCACTTGTGTTCACCAAGACTGGAAAATGAACTGAAATGTGTCTCCGCCAGCAAACATTCACAGCTGTCAAGCCAGAAAAGCTGAAAGTGAGAGATTCAGACTGCTCTTTACTCGATAAAGTACAGTATTGAAAAATTAGGATTTTGTTGTCTGTACTGATACCAAGTGCTTCCACAAAAACGCAACATTAACTACAAGTTCAATGGACTTTCAAATTGCCAACTAACTACATGTCTTTACACTGAGCATCACCTGTGAGTGATTCCTCTGCTGAATTACAGCTGGAAGCCACACGCTAGATTTGACAACAGTGCTCTTGAAATAGATTTATGGTCAGCATGGCCAGATTTTTGGAAAATATATCATGGATTACAACAAGGGAACCATCTTTTAATTGTCAAGACAGTGAAAAACCTGACTTGGCAAAATCTTACAAATATCACAATTGATCTGCAGTTCAACAGTTATTGGGTGATGGACTTCGAGAGGATTATTGTTTTACAGTCATAAACATGCATCCATTCATGACCACAATCAATAGCTCTTTATACATCAGTGATATAAAAGGAACAAATTCCTAGAAGATGAATGGACACCCAAAGGGCTCTTAATTAAATAACGTCTCTTTCTAGAATTGTCATTAAATTATCGAACATTAATCCTTTATTATCCTGCAGATACCATTACAAGAACAAGCAGCACTAATCTAGCAGACATGAGCTCCATTGGGCAGAGCACAGTGATTGAGGAGAATAACTACTGAAGATGGCGTTAAATGACTAAACAGTACAAAAGTGCAAATGCATATTTATGAAGTCTTGACAAAGATGGACAGTGCTTGGCCCGAAATCAACCCATTTCAATCATCATCATCATCATCATGGACCAGACTGCTTTCTCTTTCTGTTCTTATTAAAAAAAAAAAAAAAAAAAAAGGTATCCAGCAGTGACACATCTGGATGAGAAACACAACACTGACAGTACAGTCAGCAGCAGTCTTTGCAATTAAGACATTTAACAGGACTCAAATGTGTCCTCTGTGTTCAGACTGTGGGATAGTTTGCCTGTAGAGTATTGGTGAACAAAGACAGAGTTCCCTGAGCTTTATCTGTGTTTTCTCTCTCTCTCTCCTTTGACATCCTGAACAGAGTAGCAGTGAGAGTGCCGCATACATTCCTGTCAAAGCAGGTTAGGGCCTCCTCAGAGCTTTCTAAGCCCTGAGGACAATGTCAAGCTCACTGCTGATAGAAATATGTATGTGTATGTCATTTTATAATGACTTCTATATACATTGCAGCAATGCTATAGGGAATTGGGGAACATAGCGGTTATGCTTGAAAGCCTGGTTCATGTTCAAAAAACATGTTAAGTCTCACATCAAAAGAAGTCTGTACAGAGCAAAGAGATGGAGAGACAGTGGAAGATCGAGGCTCAGAAGATATAAACAGAATCAGAGGTGAAATGGTAGTGGAAACATAAGTCCCACAAGATCTTGCAAATGTACAAGACTCAGCACAAAGGAGCAGCATCCCCCTGATGCTTATATGTGCTGCTCCAAGAACTGGGACAATATCATCATCATCATCTTTATTATTACTCTTAATGTCACCCCGGTGTGCCCCCATGTGTGACTCTTATCTCATCTAACTCAGGAGAGTAACCCAGTTTCCATCCTTCCTGCCAGCATTGTCAAGACCCTCCCTCCAAGTTGAACCAGATGTCAGGGCTGAGCTGCATGGCTTGGCCCACTTTGGGTCATGGTTAAATGATTGGTCAGCTGATAGACACTGGGTCATATGGGATATAGCCTCTTTCATTGTAAATCCCATGATGAGCAAGATTAAGTTGTGGTCTGTGTGTATGTGTGTCTATATAGACAGTATGAATTTGCAAACTGACTAACAATGTTCATTGCTATGGAATTTAAAATCAAATCATCTTCTACCGTCATAGAATCAAACATTGTTTTATGTTTTTAATGTTCTCAATACTGACTTTTCATTTCTTACATCCTGAGAGATTTACTAATCTGCGTAGTCTAGTCATCTGACTGGGATAAAGTGTAAAATTGTTTTATTTGTGTTAGAAATATTTTGTTTATTAAGTTTCTGTGAACAGTGTATGAGGAAAAGGCTGGAGCAGTGCAATCATGACAGTAAACAAGAATTATAACATCAATCAATCTCAAGACAAGTATTCCTGAAGCTAATTTTTAAGGTTTTTGATGTTTAGTTATACTGGACATATTTTTATACAATTAGATGGACATGATTTTCTTCTGTGGTAAAAAATATTCTGAAAAGCCAATTATGGGCAACATATGATGTGTTATTGAAGAGCTTTTTGTCTGGAAATAGATTTATTGTGGCGTAAATGAGAGACAGACAGTGTGTGACAGTTACACTGTCTGAAGTAAATCTGTTGTCTGTGTGGTGAGTCAGTTGGATTTGTTCAGGGATTCTTCTGTTCTGGCCACAGATCTGACATCCAGCGCTGTTTATATTACAATTTTACACTTCCTTGTCACTGACCCCACTGACTGAGCTAATAAGTGTGAATTTTAACCAGTCGCAGCTAGCACATTACAAAATGTTTATGTAGAGATGCCTCACTTTACCTCTCAGAGAAACTCACAAAAAAAACATACCTTTTCAACACATCTACTTAAACTGCATCATCTGGTGTGACGACTGATATTCACAGGCACATTGAAAAAGACATACAAAACACAAATTTACTTGAAATTCAGTACAGATCATTGCTAGAGACACGTTTCTTGTTTGCTGCATCTGACAGCTACACAATGCAGCGACTCTCCATAAATGATAAAAAGGAAAGATCTACCACTGACAAAGAAAGACAGAGGTGAAATAGGAGCTAGGAAGGCAGAGTGAGTCAGTAAAGGTAGTCAGCATTCAAGAGGGCCAGAAAAATAATGAAAAAGAGAAATTAAGAGGTGTGTATTGATGAGTGGAAAAAGGCAGACAGCTGAAAAGAATAGATGTGACTAGATAGTGACGTCATGACAGCATGAAAGATGAAAATAGGAGAGAGTAGGAGTTGTGATAGAAAGATAGAAAATTGAGACAGGTAGAAAAAAATCTTTGGTAGGCAAGCAAATGCAAACTAATCATAACAATATCAAAAACCAGGAAGCATCTCTCACACAATAAACATATTGGCAGACTGCAGAGCATTAGCAGCTTTTTCCCTTGTGTTTGTCACCAGTGAATTTGGTGCAGTGACAAACTGAGCTGGGAGCGTCAAGTGTTGCTAACATCGCCGACAGACAAGCTGGTCGCCCTGCTGTCAACCCAACCTGTCAACTGACCAGGGGCGAGTCAACGCCAGTCTGAGATCACGCTGACACAACTCGCAAAGAGAGCACCGTGCAGCTCAGGAAGCACAGCACATTCGTCAGGAACACATTGACCCAGGCCTCCGTTTGCTGGCTCAGCAACTCCAAAGCAGAACAGAACTAGTCTAAAAAGATAGCCGATGTGCTTCTTTTTTTTCAAAGCATCACAATCCCATCTCCACTGCAACAACGTAATGTACATATTTAGGCTCCCAGCCTTCAAAAGACTCTTTGGATTACTTTCAGAATAATGTACTGCCGCATAAAGTATCACTGCTGATGCATTATCAATTATCTTCAAACGTTGAAAGCCATCACTCATAAATTGATTGAAATATATCTCAAAAAATATATATATATAACTAAAGTATCATTAGCATCACCAGGTACATTTTTCCGCACATGTAAACCAACATTAGTAAACCAACATTAGCCACCACCATATTGGACACTAGTAAAACTACACACATTGTTATGATATTTTGTATGAGGGTGGTGATTATACCAGTTCCATGGTTTAGAACCATTGAATGAGTGGACACAGTGAAGACATTAATCACAGGATGACAACCACTACAAGTAATCTGAATTTATTTGACTGGACTGTCTAAAATCCATCACACTCCAAAGCAGTTTGGCTTATAAGAACAGGTCCATATTCATTAAAAAAATACACATTACTTCATGATATAGTGCATTTTATTTAATTAGGAAAATATCAAAAGAGATCTAGGGGTTGGTTTTTTGTTTTAATTGAAAAATATATATATATCCTCATTGTTCTGTGGAAGTCCCTGTGATTAAACCTGCTGTGTCTGTTTTATGGTATATATGGTTGTCACCTTTTCATGCTAGAGAATAATAACTTCAAATTTTCTAATTAATAGCATTGTTTAAATCAGAGTGGACCTAGGAAATGCACCACATACTTCAAGCAGCAGTGCCCATACCCACCATCTAACATTGTTTTTTGTTAATGTCTTTAGAATCATCTCTACTCGTGCCTGTTATTATCAGCAACTCTCTCTGACTTCATAGGCCTGAAAGATAGTGTTTTCCAAATGTGGAAGAAGTGTGAAAACAAAAACGCTATTATCATCTCATTTTAAATGCACTCCAGTGAGCTGCAGCTCCCTTGCAAACAATTTAATTAAAAAAAAAAAAAAAAAAAAAAAAAAAAAAAAATCACACTATACTGAACAGAAGCATGCAGAGCTTGTAATGGCATTAGTATTTTTTGTCTTGTCATATGCTGCACCATTTCTCATTTCTTGTTGTTTTGAAAGTGCCCCCCCCCCTCCCATTTTTCCTCACAATGCGAAGATCCCCGTTAGCATGGGGAAAACACAGGCTGCTGTGTGTTACAGGATGCCCCAGTTTTAATTATATCCATCATATTATATCGACTATGGGTGACAAAGCGTGACCTCTCATCAGTATTGACTCCCCCCCCGCACCACAACCTCCCCTCACTGTCTGAGTCGTGACACCCGGAGTAAAGCTCTGGTCTGAGCAGTATTATTCCAGATACTACTCTGTACATTGCAAAAAACATCTATTCAGATCATTCAAAATAAACAGACATCAGCTTTTTTTCTGAAATGCTGTGCAAGCTTTACATGTTATGGTGAGGCAAGTATTATGAAATAATAGCAATGGTCTACAGAAACAGTAGGAGCTGCAGTATTTAGGACAAGGGATAGTGCTTAAAACAATCCAGCACCAGCTGCTCTGTAAAAGGTTAAGAACATTGACCAGATGGGCTGGCACCACTCTGGTTATCTATTTATGTACCAAAGATCTTCATAAAATATTTCTCTATGAACTGATGAATCTAAGCATTCAACTTTTTTGAAAAAGAAACATGCGATAAATGTCTGCAATATGCATGAAAATTGAATATTCAGTCCAATAATTTTTTATTTTTTTTTCTCTCAACATGGAGCAGTATGTCTCTGCGCCAGCAAGTGCCATTTCTACACACCATGAGGATGAAGCTGATCAGAGACTGTAGTACCACCTCCACACTGGCAAACAAACCAACTGGCAGAATGACAGGAGTGTATACCCTCTTCATTATTACGTTTGGGAAAACTGCAAAGACGGAGAGGTGAGAGGAACTGTAGGAGTAGATGGTATCACTGCAGTGAGCAGGTGATGGATGTGAAGCAATGTGCCAGGTGATGGAAGGAGAAAATGTTAGAGGAAGAACAGTAGAAGGTAATATGGAGAGACAAGGAGTTTATCTGATTCATACATAGAAACACAAACCCAGTGAACGCTTTTAGACTTTTTAATTCGCTGTAATAATGGCAACGTTTCATCTGAGAAATTCAGGGACTTGCCACTGTACAAAAGGTGTATGAATACCTAGAACAATATCACCTGCATAAGCGTCCCCCATAGCACTATTTGCATACAGAAGAAAGTAATAAAAGCTATTCTTCGCCCCTCCCGGGCACTTCATTCAATGTTTGCTACAACGCTCGATTTACTTAGCATTTTCCATCTTAAATGTGTTTAGTTTTAATGGTATAGGAATCAATGAATCCTGGCTATTTTAAATTGAGCTGCTATAAAAAAAATCAGCAACCAATCAAAGTGTGCAGCAGTAGCTAATCCATCACATCTGCAAAGAGCAAGAGCCTCCCGCTCTCCTGGACTCCCCAGCTGAGACATTTACACCGGCAAAAAAGTGCAAATGTTGGCTGAAATCTGCTTGGCATGTTAACAGGTGATAAGTCTTAGTTTGGAAATTCTTTTAAGATTCAGAAAATCAATTTGGGGGCCAAAATATCAAGTAACAGATTTTGTATCCTATAACTGTTTGGTTATAAATAAAGTTTGTTTCCTAGTCCAGTTTTTCTTCATTCATACATAAATGAAAGAATCAATACGTTCTTCACAGTGTGAAAATGATGCCGATATAAAACTTTAATCTATACTAAGACAAACTGGCACCGATCACACTGTGTGTAATGAATTTATTTTATGTACAGAGTAAAAACGGCAGCTTCTTCAATCATCTCAAAATCCTTCCAGATATTAATAACATCTTATCTTCTGTTACTGGCTTCTGTGTGAACCTCAGTAAAAGAGAGTGCACAATATTTTGAAAAGTAATACATATAATTTATATGACAAGATGAATGATTCAGTCACAACTCAGACACATAACACTTACTCATAAAACTTGCAGATTCTGCACTTCCTTCTAAAACACATTAGTCTTGCCCGGGAGAACTTGTGCATTATGCATGTACTGTAGTGAGTATTAACAAGAAATGCTATTCAGAAGTTCAGATTCAAGTTGTTGCTTTTCTTGCCCTCATTTCTTTGAAGTGAAAACATATGTTTATTTTTAAATGACAGAATTTTCATGCTTGATGTAAAGCTGTCTAGGTTTCCTTAAATGCATTCTTGCTATCTTGCAAGTTGATGAAAACTGTGCTTCAACAATCCACAGATGCTCGAAGGAACCCAGCAATGTCCCCAGCATTTGTCTAGTGAGAAGAGCTTCAGTCACTCACATCTGTATCACACCTCAGAGTAGCCCCTCTGTTCCCACCTGCTGTAGTCTTTTCTCTCTAGTGTTCTCTATTCTCATTTCTTCCCTGTTACCTTGCCTCAATCTTAATTCCTACTCTGAGCTCTTGTCTCTCCCCTCCACAAACTCCCGTTTTGCTCTCATTCTGAGCACGTTCGGCACCCAGCCCTTGAAACACGAATTAAGGGAACAAGACTGCGGCTGGAGAGCCAGGCAGAAGGATGTGAACCAGGCACATTAGTTGGAGGTGGTGGGGGCACATAAGACGTCTCTCCTCACCCATATGAATGCTCTCCTACACATTTAGCAATGTATCTTTTTTTTTTTTTTTTTTTTAAACTTATCTGGTTGGAAGGTGGAAGCACAAGCAGGAAGGCATCTGTCTTCAACTGCATCAATTTGTCTCACATGTCTAAGTCCCAAGTTCTTCCTTATTCTCTCATCTTTAAGATTAATAACCCTGTTTTTTTTTTCCTTCTGTTTATCTCCTCCCTCTCTTCCAAGAGTCTGACTTACAGTCACATGTCATGTCATACTAGCAGCCTGCTCAGGTTCCACACTACTGGAAACTGGACACGACACACCCACTGCACCTCCAGCCCGCCATCCACTGCTTACACTTACACACACATACACACACAGTGTAAAATGGCCAGTGTCTTCTATTGGAAATGCTGAGTGTAAATTGCCAGGCACTTCGGTTTATGGAAATGCTGTATGAAAATCTGTTCTGCATGCAAATGTGTGAACATGCTGAAGTGATGGAAACATTGCGCTGATAAATGGCACATTTTAATATCTTCGTCACCTCATCTCATTCAACTGTCTCAAACCCTCTGGACTAAATACTCCTAGAAGAAAGAACGGTCCTGTGTAGCCACTATTTGCCTTGACACTCAATACACCATCACAAGACACAAGAAATATCAGTTTACAAATATGAATGTAGCCAGAAGGGAACAACAACAGATAGACAATCAGAACAGCACCGCATACATGTGTATGTGTGCTGTAGTGTGTGAGTGTGCGATTACCTACAGTAAGGCTTCTTCCCACAGCTGAGAGAGGCAGTGCTAACATCCAGACACTGAACACGCTCCACTGTACTACTACTGCTGCTGCTGCTGCTGCTGCTACTGCTGCTGCTGGCTTACCCTCCTATATGAGGGAGACACACATAGCGACTCCCTCCGTACCTTTCTCGCTCGCACACACACACACGCATACTCACAGCACAGGGGCAACCAGCTGTGAAGTACTTGCATATAATCACTCAGACTTGCACACTCTCGCTCTCTGTCACTCACACTCAACTGTGTGGAGATGGTCATTGTAGACCCACTAATCCACTGGAACGGAACAATTTCAAAAAACGTCAGAGGCTCAACTACAAACTCGCTACCAGCTGCTGTCTCAAACATCTGCAGATGTTAAGCCAGTGAGAGAGCTAGTTTTATTCTTGCCGATTCCTGTCAGATGTACATTTTTATAAAGATAACATATCCACTTCATTGAACAATGTAACAAAGAGACAGTGACAGAAAGTATTAAGTGGAGATGACATACATAGACAAAGAAAGTAGTCATGTACCAAGGATGTGATGGGATGTCAGCAGAAGTAGTATGAATAAAAGGGAACATGTAGTCGGCAGACAGGAAATGGACTGCATTCAGACCAAAGGTCTTTGTACAATCTACCCACATAGACACCACTGACGCTGCTAATGAACATATGTAGATAGGAGGAGTAAGAAATCAAACGACCGACCCTGCTCACATGTATGCACAATATACAGAATTTCTTCCTCCAGCTTCTTTTTCATTTCACTCCAATTCATGTTCATTTTCAGTATTTTTGCACCTATTCAAGCTCCGTTTCACCCGTAGTCTGCTCACAGAGACCTTTTCTCCACACCGTTTACTGTAAATAGCCTCCAATAGATACTTTTGCTTACCTTTTTAAAGCAGGTTGGTAACAAGTGAAACAAGCTTGTGGATTTGCTGAATTGATTGATTCGTATCAACAGCAAATTTTATTTTGGTGTAACTGCCAGCGATGCACTCATGCTCACATTTTCCCAACTATGCGAGCAAGACAAATTGGGACAAACAATTCTCTACTGTTGAACAATGGAAAAGTAAAACTCTCCCTCTGAAACCAATTACCACCAATGCTGTGGAGCCACAACCTCCCCGTACTTCTCCTTTAGGACATCATGCTCAGGTAGTTCAGGTTTATTCACTTAGGTGGCCAATCAATGTTTAAGAAAATTTATTGTACAGCATATAGCTTTGAGTAAAGTCAACTGACACTATCAATCTGTTCACTGTTCATCAATACTAAAAAAAAACCCCAAAAAAAACATACACGCACAAGATGATGTTCATAACCTGTTTGTGCATACTTGATGTTGCATGCTTTGCAGATAACGCTATCAAGTATTCTCCTTTTCAGTAGATGTGTAAGCTGTAAATAATGGAAACATCGGTCTCTCCAGCCTCTCACCTTCTCCTTCTGTTAGCACCATCACTTTTTTTTGCCTGCTAGCTATTCATATCACACATGTGGATAGCGCTTCTTAGCAGGACCACCAGTCCAGAAATAAAAATTAATAAAATAAATAAAAAATCTGGGAGAAACATTTGGAAGGTTCACTTTACAAGTCAAAAAAAAGAAATGTTTAGTTGAGGCAGAGCTTAAAAGAGAAGTTATAAAATAGTGAGGAAATATACAGCGTCTTAGATGATCGAAAGGTGAACCTGTAGGAGAAAGAAGAGATGGTGGGTTGGATGGTAGATATAGAAAAGATCAGACAGGAAAATGTTTTGACAATAGCATAGGGAATCGCAATAAATCAAAACAACTACAGGCCAGACATGAGCAGCAGGAGAGACTGAAATGATACAGGAAAGGACAGATGGAAATAAAAAACAAATAGCACCTGATAGCACAAAGAAAAGGGAAGAATATGCTGGGAGGCTCACACAACAGGAAGCATATATTCTTTTCACTCTTTTCAATAACACCTTTCCGAACCTTTGCATTTGTGAAGCAAAACAGGGCAACTGCCAGGCCAGATAGGGGGCACCACAGCAGGGAGGTGCCTCTCTGCTTCCTGGCACCAATAGGTTTGCAGAGTCAAAACAAAAACTCTGTCGAGGCATAGTGACAAGAGAGCTTTGTGTGCGTGTGATAGTGTGTATGTGATAGTGTGTGTGTACATTCTTATATTACAATAGAGTCAGACCCCAGGACACGACAGCTGTCCCTTTCAAGTGTGCTGTTGTGTGAGGCTTGTTCAGGGATGCGTCTGTCAGCAGGTCTTATGACTTCAGTTGCTGAGCTCAATCCAATGCAATACACCTCATTCTCACAGCCTTGGGTGTGACAGAAAAACAGATGAAAGTAAATTTCTCCCACACCTCTCAAAGAAAAAAAAAAAAAAAAAAAAAAAAAAAAAAAAAAGCAACAACCACAAAATGATTTCTGATGCCTCAGTGCACTATGTGATAAAGCACATTTTCCTTAAGCTAAAGCAATTCTGACAGGTTAGAAATGACATAACTAAGACCTATGGGGCTCAGAAAAATATAGCTTTATGTACAGTGCAATGTGTGCATTTGTTGCTGGGTACATTCATGTATATTTAGCAAATGTGGTGATTGAGGCTATAGTCTGTACAGTTTCATGCTTGTATAAACAATCATTTCCCAGCAATGGTCTTCAGCTAAAAAACAAACAATCGTTTTACACACACAAATGTAGTCTAGAGTCCCATCTAAAATGTATGAGGTTGCTTCTTTTCTACAAACACACGTGCGCGCGCACACACACACACACACAGAGTCATGGACATATTTGTGATAAACAAACACACCCATGCGATGCCTCCATCCTTGCCTCAATCTCCTGTGTTGGCATGTCTGCACCAGCAAACCCTGGAGTGTGCGCCATCTGTCTGTTCTTTACTCACCACACATCACAGAGCACACACATATAGACGCACAACCATGCACAGCGTAACATCAGTGAAACACATACAGTGCATGCACACTTAATGTTTCAGCCATAAACACTGCAATGACATGGCTTGACAGTGGAGATGACACAAGCTCCTCAAAACCTCACTCAGCAGGACTCTCATCTCCCATGATTCTTTTACTACAGCAGCAGTATCAGTGGAGGACACGGGAGCAGGCTCTATCGGGGCTGGAAGTGGCAGGTTGGGCTCGATCAGAGACAGATGGACAGGGAGAGAAAGGGAAGAGAGATAGGCAGGACTGATTTATTTATTTTCATACCCCGCACCTCGTAGGAAGCTCATGACATTTACTCTAGGATTTAAATAAATAATCAATTAAACACATATAAAGTAGCCAGCAGGAGTTGGCTCTGTTTCCCTGCAGGAGACAGAAGAGCTCTCTGCAAGGTGGCTGGTACAGGTGGCACACATACAATGCTTTCCCCAATATCTTCCTTGTCTGATTATTGTTCCCATTATTACTCCCCTCTTGCATTCTGTCACTATGCTCTTTATTTTAACCTGTAACATCTCATCTCTGTGTGTGTGTGTGTGTGTGTGTGTGTGTGTCTGTGTGTGAGTGAGAGAAAGAGAGATACTGCCTTGGACCCTCCGCATGTTCACCCACACACTCATTGTCTATGGCAAATCTTTCAGTTGTCTCTTTGTACAAAGTGAAATATTAGATGACTGCAATTGTCCTGTTGAAAATTGATAACTGGAATAGGTGTGTATATGACCGCCAACATGGTAGAGATTAAAATATACGCCAATTATTCAACAGGAATGTCTGTCTCTCTTCAGAAACCAATTCCAAAATCTCAACTTGGGGTATCTGCCAAAACCGAGGACCAATCTGATAGCAGTGATTTCTTTTTGCCAAATTTAAGCTCTATTCACCCCATGGCTAGAACTTACTGCAATCATTCTTATTCAAGGTATCATGAAGCACTGTTAAATTGCAATGGTTATTTTCTATTATTTAATGACACAAGAGAAATAAAAGATTCATTGTTGAAAGAGAAAATATAATTCACAGACTGTTTAGTTGCACTCATCTGTAAAAAGGAAACAATGATATGAATCTGTATGCACTCTGTAATTTGTATGTGCACCTTTGTCATGTGTGATGTTTAGCATTCAACTGTGGGATCTATGAAACGTCTTTCTCTGTGATAATTAGTTTGTAACAGTCATGATGAAATAAACCAAAATGAGCAGAGCAGTGGCCTCAATCTGATGTGATGTAAAAACTGCCACTGGCATGAATTAGAGACAAGCACCATCAGTACTAATGCAGAGCAAGATGATGGGAAAAAAAAAAAAAATACAGCAGCCAAATGAGACAAAATGCAAATGAAGAACAAAGACAGAAGACAAAGGTTCAAACAAAACAGAGCAATATGAAATCCAAAAGGAGAAAACAAAACAAACAATGGACCCACAGTAAAAGTGATGAAACGACAAGGCAGTGGACGAAGGGAAAGAGACGAGAGGTTTCAGTCATGACAGATAACAGATGAAGGGATGCAGTGATATATGAGGGGCATAGTCTGGTTAACGGCTGAGGAGCCCCAGTGGCAGCCAACAGAGGAGGCTAACACACACTGGGAGCCAGGCTAGAAACAGCATACCCCCTTATGGGAGAATCACTGCCTACCCTGGATCTATACATGGATTCACCTCTCTGCTCTGTTTACTGTTGTCTCCATTCATGTCTCTGTCCTTCTCTCTCTCTCTCCTCCTCGACTACTCCTTCACTTTGCTTGCTTCATCACTTACTACTTGTAGTACTGCCTCCGCTTTGACTATGTCGATCAGGCGCCCAACACTCTTGTCTCCCTTTCGTCTTCTTTCTTCTTTAAACTGTTAGTATCCTTGGACAGCTTCTGTTTCAACCAGATTGCCAACTAGAATTCAGCATCTCAAAGACAAAGGTGACGACAAACTTAAAGTAAACAGTCACCTGAATGAGTGAACATAAGAGAAGGAATCTCTGAAATTTAGATGATTGTTACAATGGAATCTGTATTGGTATCAATACATGAATCAATATATGAATATATATTATATACACTATTTTCCAGCAGCATAACAATCTTCTGGCTAGAGTTGCAGCGGTTTTGCAAAATCCATATCTGAAAATATTTTCTAACCAGTGTCTTTACCTTACGTCTAAGTATGCATTTGTAGTTGTTTTAATGGATTAATAGAGATAGAGAAAAACACCTGGATTTACCAGGAAATCGTTTAGCTTTTTGGTGTAAATTTAATGAAAGTGGCAATTAGCACTAACACTCACAGAGTCACAGAAGTGAGCATATTTTAGAAAATGAACATGAACAATAGTGCCCATTTCAACCCCATAACACAGCCTTATGGTGGTGCAATTTAGTTTACAATTTTCTGCTATTTTCCCTCTCCCTTTCCCTCAAGAGCTGCATGTCAGCAACAAGAAAAGCATGAGCTCAAGTCAAATGTATCTATCGTCTCTCCTGTCACTATTATCCAGGTTTGGCATTAGAGGCTGCAGGAAACACAGCAAAGAACAGTGGGTTTGATGATGCCCGGGACATAGTGCTATATGTACAGTCAGGTTTAGGATATACCATGTGTTTCTATTGTGTATTTGTAGGCTTGTTCTTCCATTTTTAATTCATTGGTTATATTAAAACAAATGTTAGAGGGTTAGTTACCTCATTTTAGTTACTGCTGTTGTATTAACTTTCTTTGTGTGAGTTGCAGGTCACTGTAACTGGAGCTGGCAACAGCAAACAGAAGTCGTGTCTATATTGAAACAAAGCTAATTCTGACCTGTGAATCACATAAGCAGCTGTCTCGTGGTTATCAATGTGTATCTGGTTTGGAAGACCCCCGGAGCACAACAATGTTCAGTTCAGATATAATTTGGTACAACGATGACGATGAGTCGCATTATATGGAGTCATAAAGTGAATCTAAAATTTAAATGAGTTAGTCTATGAAGGAGGTTTAAATTATCTGTTTAATGTCTCACTAAATTCTTTGTTCTTGCTGGATTCTGAATCACACTCTGTTCCCTTTGGTTAATGTCTATCACATCACTGCAGATGCATCGTGACTGAGCTTTGTGCATGAACTCAGCTCGACCATGCGCTATGATTGTACACTGTATACTTCAATAATCTGCAGGAACAAATGCATGTGTGGGTCAAATGCTAATCCCTTATCTTTACTTTATAATGGGTTTCATCTGAGGCCTGAGACATGACTTGCTCCATCTAGCCATCCTAGACCAAAGGGCTGCCGACTGTTATTACTGCCGCACATTCCCTGAGCACATTACAGTGCTGACTGGCAAACCCCTCTGGTGAAAGTACAAACTCGCCACCACAATAAAGTGTTCTTGTCCGTTCCCTTTTCAGAGTACTTATTTGAATTAATAAAGCCTAAAGACTTCGTGTACAAATTATTTCACAAGAAAAAGGCATTCATGACAGGAAAAAGAGACTTTTTAAAAGTTTCAAGATTTGTAAATTTTATTTTAAACAATAATATAGAAGCAAAGAACTATTTTCGAGTAATGGTGTCCTAAGCAGAGAATAAAGCCCTACTCCTACCCCCTGTGTGTGTTGTCATCCGAGTTTCTCTGGTCTATGTTTTGATAACCAGTCACATGTGCATGTTGGTGCGTGTGCATAAGCATGGTCCCTCCTGTTAAACAGTAGAGATGAAGAACAGTTACCAGTTTTCCCCTTAATCACAATAGAAATGCCAGACTCTTAGTATTACAATGTTAATTTTAATTATCAATATAATAATTTATCACCATAGTTAATTACTCTGGTTTATTTAATTTGCATCAGGTAGTGTGTGGCAATAACCATCAACAGTCTCCCAGACGCATTCATGACAAACAACGTGATTAGTTAGTTAGCAGGTGTAAGTGGTTTTTTTTTTTTTTTTTTAAAAAACACCAGTAAACCCGATAAAGAGGTGATTAAATTCTAAACTGCCGTACAAGTTCACCTTTCTGTTCAGATTGAAGTCATCAGATTTACACAGAGCACACACAACAGACGCAAGAGAGAAAGGATGAGCTCCTAGCCTCTGAGCCTCCATCTGAGACACTGACGGTGTGTTTTTGAAACTTATTTTGGGGCTGCAGCTCAATGCAGTGTAGCCACTGTGTATCTGGTTTAACAGCACCATGCTGGGCAGATGTATTAACAGTGTGCTGTAAATTCCAGCATGGAAAATAATAATACATTTACTATTACAGAGTGCAGCAAGCAAACTCCGTACTGCTACTTGTCTCATCATCTGTGTTTGTGTAGGCAATGTTATTTTGATGTTCAAATGCAAACATTGACTTGGTGAAATGATTTCAGGTTGTCTGTTCACAATACAGCGTTAACACTGATAACCATTAGACCATAGCGGTCTAATGAAAGAACTAGTGGCAATGACGATAATTTACAGAACCTTTAATTTTTTAATTTTTATTCCTTTCTCTTATTGCCCCGCTCGTTATGAGTAACTGCAGTACACTGGCACTGGTACAATGAAGGAGCCATGTGTATGTTGTAAACAGAAAAAGTCAAGTGGGTCAATAATATCACATACTCTTACATTCCCTTTATGGAGGGAAGACAGAATCTATGTTGTATAATATGCTTAGACCAATACATATCATATCAGAATTTTTTGCAATGTTAGCACAGTCGAAGCCCTACAACAGCTTGCATGGACAACAAAACTCTCCAGGGTGACTCATCAGTAAACACAATAAGACTGTGAGCAGTACTGCTTCATTTATTAAAAAGGCAAAAGTGCAAGGCTGAGTAAATACACTACCAAGAAGAGATTAGATAGAGAGGCTACATTGTGACCGTGTATTTCTATGTAGATGAACATTATCCAAGAAAAAGAAATCAACATTGTCAAACAAATATATGCCCAGAAATACAGGATGTCATAGCGTCTAAAATAGCTGAAGTTTTAGGTTAGAATAGGCTTTTCCTTGAACACCCCGGGATTCTTCCCCCACACAATGTGTCATCACGGTAGCCTACACTCCAGACCTGGAAAGAAGCCCACACTCCAGACCTGAGCAATTGTAGTAGCAGTCCTTACAAGTTTCACCCAGTGATTCATCCTCTTTCATGATAACAACACCCACATGGACACTCATAGCACCACATGGTTCTATTATAACCACTGAGAGCTTGTTGCTCCCTTAAGACCCATCCTTGTCAATGCTGCAGTAATTTAAAAAGGTTCTTAAAGAGCCTTCATTAAGAAAACTGTCTATTCCCTTGGTTTTGAAAAGTTTCATTGTTTCTGATTTCATCCATAAATCTTTTACAATGGCTCTGCAGTGACAACACAAGACTGTCCATCTTGACTAATCATTTTGTAGGGTCTTGAGCAATCACTTAAAAATCCTTGACTATGAATAGCATAAACTTTCTCTACATGAGGACTACCTTAATATGAAGTAGTACAAGGGTCATCTTTTAAGAATGCATTAAAGCAGCTGTTGTCACAAAACTAGATGATTACAGTAACGGCACAATGATTAAAGGCAGGGACAAGTGTATGAACACAATATCTTGATAAAATACAGTGTATGATTCATCCTCTTTGAGCTCAATGCTGATCTTATAGCTACCGCCGAAGAAACTTATCCGTGTTTCTAAATATAATAATTAAAATATAATTAAATTGATGTCATCTAATGAGAAGACTGGGCTGTTCTGATATTGCTGACACATTCAACCAATGGTCTCATGTTGTGCATAGCTATCGATGTGTAGCAACAACAACAAAGGTCTGGCAGGGGTAGAGGTCTGGCATAGGGGAAGCCCATAATAATTCCTACTTGAATTAATACTGTATTTTGGTAACACATCAGTGTGCAAAGAGAATAAATGAATATGTGCAGCAGGAAAGATTTTGCATGAATATGAAAAGACAGAAAGACAGTGATGAGCAGATGTTTGATAGAAAGTAACTTTCCCAGTTTCCAGATGATGACATAAAGCCAAGTCTCTCTCTCTTTCTGTCTCTCAACAGAGAGAATGAGCAGATTTCAGTCAGAGAAATGTCTAATGAATGTCACTTGTTTTGCCATTGCATGCTCTGATTCAGGTATTGACAGACATTGTCAGATTGACAGAGCTGCATTTTGTTATGTTATATAAATAAAAAATGACAATGATTAAATACATGAGCATGCGCAAGCATAACAGATTCTGTTGTTTTCCTTCTACTGTGAGTCAACACCAGGGCTGAACATAGTATATTGTAGTATCTGCCACACAAACAATATCATCTCTTACGTACACAAAATGCTGCATTTGTGCTGCATGTTGTGTTTAAGACTGACCCACCCATATCAATGTGTGTATTTCTGACATGTGAGGGCGTATGACTTTACACACAAGGACATAAAAAGACAACTGAAACAGGTGGGGGCATGCTGTGCCTGTGGTGAGTCGTGGCCGTCGTGTCATCGAGGTAAAGCCGTGTAATAACATCCGCAGAAATCTCATACCCATTAATGTGGCTCTCAAGTGTGTAATGGACAGTGATCGAGCAAAAAGTTAGATAAAAACAATTTGAATAATTTTTCACAGATTTTGTTAAGGACTCTAATATTGTATAAATACTAATAATGCTATATATGACAGTTACTGTAAAGTGATATGAAACTCACCCCTGATTCTGTAGACTTCATGGATGTAACTGAATGAAAATCAATCCAATGTCTCTCACAACCACATAATACAGTCAGAGGACTGAGAGGGACAGAGAGTTAATAGGAAATAAATGCGTCTGTGTGTCCCAAAGTGTCCAGTATGTCAGCTGGTGTGTCAACAGCAGATGTGCACACCTTTGGGAAAGGGAATCTTGGACTAAGCTCATAGCTTCAGAGGTCACCAGAGGGAGCAACACCCTAATGTCAGACCATTGAATTAACACAAGTGAACACGCACACAGCGACAGCCCGCCCCTCTCACACTTCTTAGTTAAGAATTTTACAAGTCAGTAGTGCTCTACAACATGACTACT
Organism: Rachycentron canadum; assembly: GCA_038496675.1. NCBI lineage: Eukaryota > Metazoa > Chordata > Actinopteri > Carangiformes > Rachycentridae > Rachycentron > Rachycentron canadum. The sequence goes on from CM076654.1 coordinate 16,094,637, forward strand.
ATGCGTCCTTGAGATGGAAAATGAACAGAAACATTAAGATGAACATGAGACAGACTGACAAATGACACAGAGAAAAGACAGGCACATAAATAAAGCTAGGATTAAAGTGACAGGCTGCAGAAAATGAAATCAAATGGAAAGAAATGCTGCGACCTGCAATCCTTTTTATAGAGACTCTGGCCTGTGGTCGTAATCACGACTTAGAAATAGCAGCCACCTGTTGGAGTCTGAGATTCCAGCACAACGCAGAGCAACACATGGGCCTCTGATGGGAATTGGGACAAAATAACAATCATTACAGATAATCTTGGTGTGCGTGTTAAAATAGTTATAGATTTAAAATGTTATAGAATTTAAATGGCCTGTGTTGCCAACGCAATTCTTTGGAAGTAAAGTTCTATGACTTTCAAATGTATACAAACTAAAAAAATACAAACACAGTTGGTGCAACTACAAGAAGAAGGACAAAAACAAATTTCATTTTAACTAAGGTAAGTGCATTTTGGATGCTAATTTAATGAAAACTTTTTGAAAATAACAGTCCAAGACCTGAACCTACTCGAAAGTGAGCTGGTTGTCATCTCTGGACTTAACTTAACCTACAACTTGTCTATAAAAAGAAGAGTGACTGTAAAAGTAAAGAGGAAAAATGGATGTAGGTGTGTCAAATGTTTTCTTCAAGGACATTTCTTAAAGTATGATTTGTCCATTAAGTGGCGAAAGGGTAATATCTACTTTGTCGTGTGGTGTTGCTAGGCAACATCTTAAGAGACAGGGGGGTTCAGTGAGCTGGGCCAAGCATTAGAAAATTTTCAATTCTTTAAAATCAGAAACAAAGAGATTTCAATATTTGCTTTCAATCTCAAAAAAAAAGGAGAACAACGTTGCATCCTGCCACACAATAGCCTATTTTAGCTAAGCACATTGAAAGTGAGATGTGAGCAGTGCATTAAGCACTACTGAAGCGTTCAGTCAATTTATTCCACACTGACCCTGACCTCTGTTCAGCCATCTCTCAACAGAACCAGCTTTCTGTCAGCAGCTCCTGAGAAACTGAAAAGACAACAGCTGACCAAACTCTCGTCACCCGGCTGGCTAAAATAGGAAAACAAAAATAGTTCTGAAGTAGGCCACATGGGGAGTACACAAGATGAAAATTTACTTTTTTTACTGTCCTTCACTAAGGAATCTATGTGAAAATGTGGGGGATCTTGGGGTGACAGCATTTCTGACGTGCAAACAGAAGTCTGTGAGGATTGATGAATTTAATTTTAAAAGTGTCTCTGTTTTATGAGGTAGGTGAGATGATGTGAAATGGCCATTTACTGTCTTCATCTTGAGTCACCTGTGTCAGCTGTGTTGATGTCCAACAAAAGTTATTTCACACTTTCGGGAAAATAAAAATTATGATGTCACAGTGGCTACTTTATAAAGGAAAGGTTAGCGATTACATCTTTAAATCCTGCAGCTTTTTTTTTTTTTTTTTTTTTTTTTTTTTTAAAACATACAGAGCTTCCGACAAGAAGTTCCAGATGGCAAGATCTGGTAGAAAGAAACACATCAGTTTCTCTCCCTTCAGGTAAAACTCTTTTTTTTTTTTTTTAATGGCTAAACATGCTTTTGAGTCGAGTTTCTTCATTTTCCTATCTACTTTCATGCATGCAGTACAAGTAATTGCTTCTGGAACATTTACAATATTCAATACTGCAAACATGTAATGTGTCATTAGTGGAAAGGTCATAAGTTCAATGTTTTATATTGAATGGCTTTTGTCTTAATGACTGGTCAGAAGAAGACAGCAAGCAGCAAACAAAAGGAGGTTCTGCATCATTTGGATCAACAGGATGGTGAATAAACAGGTGGAGAAGAGAATCGCAGACCTGCGTACAGAATTCCTTCTCAGAAATGATGCTCTGAGAGAGGACATGATGACTGAGCTTCAGGAGCTGAAAGTGCTGGCAAAAGAAGCAAGAGAGAAACCCCTGTATTACAACAAGCTGGACCAACAGCCAAGTATCACATCAAGGTTGCTAGGGAAAGAGGAGGAACACAAGAAGAACACTAAGGAGGATGAAGAAGCTAATGCGAAATCACTGGACGTGGAGACATCAAGTCTTGACTCCATGGAAAACTCCTCTGATACTAATCACAAACCATCAAAACAAGAGCGAGAAGAAATCTTAAATATTTTCTTAGATATCTTCTCTGATGAAATCAGCAGTGTCCCTCATGATGTTGACTCCAGTTCACAACCACCCAAAGGTGAGCTAGAGGAATTCTTAAAGATGTTGTTAGATGGAGTCTGTGATGGTGAAACCAGCAATGTCTCCAAAGATGCTGTCACCTGTCCACAAACAGCTAAATTTGAGCAAGAGGTAAACCAAGGGAGCTCATCAGATGTCTCCATTGGCTCTGACCGAAGCCAAGTGAAGGACACAGAAGAGAAAGAAAGCTCAAGGAATCTCCTTCATGCAAATCCCAACTCCATGACCAAGGAACTCGGATGTGAGACGGTAAAACAGGATACAACAAAAGAAGATGAGGATTTGCTGATGGAGAGACAGTGGAAGGAATGGATGGACAAACAGGAAATGAGAGGAAATGATAAAGTAAAGCTACCAGTTGACCAACATGAAACTGAAAAACAGGGAGGGGCAGCACCACCTGCATCAAAGAGACAAACTAAACAAAATGTACAAGGAGTAGACACCATGATGAAAATGAAGACATATTTCAGTGACATCTTTAAAAATCATTTTACATCTTATAAGTGGGAGAAATTAGATGATGAGGATTGATAAACTCAGCTCAAAATAGTTTTCATTCATCTTTTCCATTGTTTATAAAGCATTTGAATAATACTGTAACTGTTATATCAGCAAATATAATATTGTGCAATAAAATAAAATAAAATAAAATTGTGCAATTTCAGATATAATAGATTAACAAAAAGTCCATCTCTCCCTCTTTGCAATGTGTTGGTGCTGCAGTGTGCAGCAGAAAGTGCCTCTCCCCCAGATTACCTTTTATGCACACACTAATCCCACCTTTGAAAAACACTTGATACACATAGGGCTTTATGTTCTTCAAAAAGAAATCTTAAATTAGAGATATAGTCAACAGCTCACAAGGGAACACTGTTGATAAAGATGTATGAGAAATACAAAGATGTGCGATTTTTATCTTTCAGAGAAACATTTTAACACACATCCATCCGAACGCATCCCACCTTCATCAAAATTAAGATTCAATCTGTCAAGTTTATCAGGTTGAACTTTCATAAAAGAAAATGAAAAGTTGTTTTTTTTTTTTCATATTTGGAAAAAAAAAAAAAAGTGTTGCCCAGACCATTAAACAAGCAACAAATCCTGCCAGAGGTTTCAGACATTTAAATCTGTCTAAAACACAAATTAAAGCACTAAAGGACACAGTCCAAGATATGGGATTAGGCCGAGCATCACACTGAGACTGGACTCATGTGTGAAAGAGATCACTGACTTATTCCAGCTATCACACATAAATCCTTCTGTGTAACCAACAACTCTACACACAAATACACTATGCATTTAAGCAAAACACACAAAACACACGCATGCACTGTGTGCAAAATTGATCATTGCATTGTGCACCCGTTTCTAACCACATCTGTTATATTTGAACGTACATGAGAGATAAGGTACGTTGCTATTTTACAGTTATTTTTAAATCTGTCTGTGTCTGATGAAAGAATGAAAGGATGAACTATAGAAATTAGGTCAAGATAACATGAAAAGCTGGTCTGCTTTACTTTTTAAACATACATTAAACAGCAAAAAAAAAAAATACATTTTTAATGGCTATTTATGTTTTAGTTTTGCATGCCCACATGCACACACCCACACAACCACAGAAGGTGTAACTTACATAACACCTGACCTTACAGCTTGTTTGACTGCAAGCTAGTTTGATAAACAAAATACTGAGATGAGGTTGGAAGCAAATTTCAGAAAAGGACAATCAAAATGCATATGCAATCATTATTTCATATTCATTAGAATCACCTAACCTCACCAATGTAGAGATTAGAGATCTATATGAGTGATGTCCAATAACAATAATTTCTTTAAAGCAATTGTAAAAGTGCCTTTTAATCACAGAGAGAAACTGCAGAGTGTGCAAAAAGCAGTGCAGAGAGTGCACAAAGTGGCTATGCACTAATATTAATGGAACGGATCACGTCCATCCAGGCAGCCAAAAGCCTCTCTAATCATCCTGCCAGTTTCCTCTCTTCTCTCCAGACGTCTACATCAGCTTTGCACCAGTAGGTGGCACTAAGTCCATTCCAGGCCTTTGCCAAATTCAGCAGCATTATGAGCAGAGCCAATAAAGTTCACGTTGATACAAACCACTAGCTTTCTCTCATAAGCATGATAGACAGTGATTTCATGCTGTAAATTTCTGTACAACAGGCTGATCTTACCATCAGCTGATCTCCAGTCAGCATGCAGAGACAGCATCCCTGAATGTTTAACACTGGAATGATGCTGTATGTTTGTCCTTTCTCTGCTGTGGGTAACACTCTTCTAATGTGATGATCACTGCACCAAAATGATGTTGCTCTCAGTCAGAACCTGAACCAGAATAAAAGCATCGTGAAAAAGGACAGCTTCACAGAGACAAACAATGAACTGATGAAGTTGACCTTGCGGGGAATGGAAGTTTTGACTCAAAACTATTAAATTAAGGCAAGTTATAATTTATCTAAACACACTGTAATTAGGAGAGGAAAAGGGGAACATTAAGTGCTATGTGTAAAGTTGTGCCATTGTTCTGTGTTTGTTGACTCTGTTCATCCACGAGCGCATCTGAAGTTAAAAAGTGTATGGCAGCGCATGACTCTTGAGTTTATTCCTAATTTTCATGGCCGACTGTGAAGGTCAACTACTCCAAGTCATGACTGTGAGAAAGACAGATTATAAATGGATCATCTCTTTGGCTTTAGCTAGAAAACAGGCTACTTTTTCCTCACTGTACTTCACATGTGAGAGCTAGATAGAGATTGGCAAATAATCCAGACCTCATACTACAAACACTAGTTGGCTAAATGCTTATCTGATTTAGCCGATAGTCCAGTAGTCCTATAGTTTCTCTCATATCCTCATCTCTTGATTCCTTTAAAACTTCTTACGGAGACAAATGCAGCAAATGTCTTTCAAAGGTCCCTGTGAAATTCAAGCGACACTGGCTTCCTGTCTGAATCTGGACCCAAAGTGATCCTGATCCAAAGCCACCCATCCACACAAACCTGTAGACTTTTTCTTTAATCTTATTGATGACTCAATAACAAAGAAAAAAGTAACAGCAAAGTAATAAATGTCAAAATATAAACATATCTGTATCCTATTGACCTCTCTCAGATTATCAAATAAGATGGAGTCATTGAATGTACTTCATGAACAAATGCAAAGCGTGCTTTCACTGTCATTCTCATGACATGTGACATGCAGGATGCTTTAAATAAACAAACCAGGCCGTTGTGTAAAAAACTGTATGAGCTCTGCTCAGCCATGATGAGGTGTATCCTTCCACACCAATGTTTCAGAACTGGAGCAGCAGTCATATCTGCAGGCTGCCTGTCTGCCCAATGTTGAGATGTTGTGGGCCAACGAGAAAAGAATCTAACAACAGTTTGAGTTCAGTTAGCTTGAATCTCATATCACCTTTGTAGGCAGTGAATGAAAAACTATTAAGATACTTATGTCCTGTTTGGTACATGGTCATCTCACACCAAGAGGTAAATTCATGTAAATGAAAAATCCTAGAAAACAGGAATTTGTACAGCCAGATCCTGAGATGCTCATTTGCATTGGTATGTTTCTACTGGCCAGTTTTTCACAGCAAATGGAACTGCAGCGAAAATTGGCAGAAAAGTTTGACTAATTCAGTCCTATAGCACCTCAGGTCCACTTTCTCCTATAACTACCAAATTCACTGAGCACTGGGCAGACATTACAGAAAAGAAGTCCAATGGAAAATATGTGAGGTGGGCGTTTAAATACATGGCTCTCCCTTGCAAATATTTCCCATACTCGAACTCTACCCCAGTATCTACTTAGTCTCATCTGTCTTTGCTGCTCTGTCTCTGGATCAATACAGTGGCTTTTCAGATGATTACATTGCCATCCTAGGAAACCCCATTATGATGTTCCCTTGAGTTCAAAAGCCTCAGATTCACTATACTCTTGTCAAAATGGAAGATTCTGATGAGCTAGCCAGGAACACAAGTATTAAAATATTGAGGCATTTTGGCTTGATTAGTTTGAATGCATTTCAGGAACATTTTGCATTGTGTCATTTCTGCAATTCATTTTCACATAAATATAAAAATCATGATGATGTGAAATTTTTTTTGGGCTTGTACCAAAAAAGCAAGTTCTGTTATATCAGGCAAATATGATTTATACATCACAGCATCTCTGTAACAGCACAATGCTTTATTTATGGCATACTGTAATGCATTTGGATATTGCACCAGGCCATATCACAACTTCAACAATAATTTGATTAATTAATCAAACGATTTTGCAATTTTGAGTCTTGTATATTTGCATAACTCAAGTTTGATACCAAGGTGACAATAAGTTAATCAGCTTATTTAAAATTCTTAAGCAGGTTTTTTGGTACAATACACCACATTCATATTTAACACCTTGGATATTTATACTGAGTGACATGGAACACAAGAAACATTAGAAACACACTTAACAGGGGTGAGGGCCATGTATGTCTACTTAATACGCAGTACATCTAGCTCCAAACCAAGCTCCCATATTGATCTTAATGGGCCCTAGACAGACGTATGACTCAGAAACTATTGGGACATCTTCATATGCTACAGGTAGACTAATTTGCAAATATTCAATATTCACTCACCACTGAGGAAGTGGGGTCTACATTGAGTTGCAAATTATCTATGTTTGATTAGCATGAGGAGTAGGGAAAACATCCCACAGCCTTTGGTGACCATGTGTTGTTTTGTCCTGAAAGAATGACCACAGCCCACCTGTGCCATTTTATTCTTGTCTGTCTGCCTCTCTCGTGTCTGGGTTTGTCCTTTCTTTCATCTTGTGCATCCGACCCACTTATGAAAGCAGTCATAGCTGAGTTGCTCCATGTTACAATTTCAGTGTTTTGTTTTTTTTTTGTGCTCTTAAAAACAAGAAAAAAAAAAAAAAAAAAAAAAAGAAAAATCACACCATCACTCACCTTGCACCTCACACACACACCCTAATCCTAACCCAAATATCACATTGTAGGCTATTGTTGAATGCCATGATACATTAAAAAGATACCATCTGTAATTTGACCCACCCTTTACACACATAGCCATAGCCTTCCAACGATGAGACACTGTTTAGTTGCGCCTCGACTTTGTGATGATTAATCTATGTGGGAGGGTAGCATTTAGAGATAGAAAGCTAATTCCCCAGGTCCATCTATTGATTTAAAGGATGACCCATCCCTTTCTGCTCTCTCATTACTCTGACTGACATCATGTCTGCCACTGCTTTTGGCCTTTGTTTATGTGTATTGCTGTGTGCTTGATCATTGCATGTTGCTCTACCAAGAGAGAGGAGGAGGAGGGAATTGGCTCTGAAAGTAATCAATCACTTTCACTCTCTGTATAAACTGCCATTCAGAAAAGTACATTGGCATTCCTGAGTTATTTAGCAGGCTACACTGTCTTATTTGCATGTTTACAATACTAGTGCCTCAGACTACAGAGCGTATGAATGTGCACGTCTGTACACTGAGGTTGTATGTTTATGTGCTTAGGTGTGTGTGTATGTGTGTGTATAAGACTATACAATGGGACTGGCTGAGACTGAAGAGAGCAATGCTAGAGGGTATCACAATGTCAGTGCAGAGCTCCCATCTTGCACAGGCTGTTCTTCTGACAGGCTACTTTGGATTTGTCCTCAGAAAGCTCTTGTAAGGGAGGAGTGTCATTATCTGAGAGACTAGGGCTGGGATCAGCAGAAGAGAGATGTTAGATAGATCAGGGCGACAATGCTGGTAAGGTTATCCTTCAAGGACTTACTGAGGTGTGATGCAGGAAAGAGAGAGCTTTTTTGGATCACTGAGGGCGAGGATTGACACAAAAACTTCAGACAAAGTGTGCTAACTGACTGACAGGTCGAGAGGAGAGCATAATGAAAATAAAGTAAAAAAGTTTTGATCAAGTGGAAATTAGACTAGTGGTTGATTTGCTGCTGAAAGACTTGGTTAATGGAGCAGCACAACAGCTTTCAAATTAAATTTTTGAGATATTGTTTGTTTTTTTACCCTACTTTCAGCTCTTGCAGTTATTCAATCAATTCTTGATAAACTAATTCTTAAGAATGAATTCATAGTATATCACATCCATAGCTAAAACAAACAAAGAGCTGAGGCAGATGATTAGAATCAACAATTACTCTAATAATGTGAATAAACAATAAAGGTTGAAACATCTTTAAGAAACTAAATATCATATTATTATGATATGACATGAAAATCCTTTCCAACCTATACTAGGCAGAAAGCAAGTAGACCCTGGGCTACCAGGGTTACTAATTCATAGCATGATTTACAGTCAATACTCACATTCATATGGACACACCCCAAGTTGAATGCCTTCAAATACTAAAAAATAAAGCTGAAGCAAAGGGATTTAACATAATTCTCAGTCTCCTGGCCTTTAACAAACACTGGAAAAGACCATCAGCCACCTCCTTAAACTAAAATTAAATTTAAATATGCTGCCCACCACTCAGATTGTCCATCACTGATTTTTCACAGATGTCACTGCAGAGAAACAGATGCACTCATATGAGTGGGTAGCAGACACCAGGCAGTTCAAGACACTTAATAACAAAGCAAAAGCTAAAATCCATCACCATCACCAAATGGTGTCAGTCATACTTTCGCCATTGTGGATTTTTTTCCTCCTAGTTCTCGACTCCTTTGAGGTCAGCATCAATCATGTGTCTGTCAGTATGTGTTACAACTGATGCCCCCCCTCCCAGGCTGTAATGAATCCTAATTTAAGCTGTCATCAGGACACCTCCAAAACGAGGCCACAGGCTGTTCCCAAATGGCCATGATGTTGCTCTCACAACACAGCTTAGACAACATTCAAAAAAAGGACACTTTTTCCCTACAAGAAATCCACACATAGATAATTTCACAGTCACTGCATTATCAGAAGGACAATAACCTAAATCATTTCAAGTTTCTGTTTTGCCAGCATAACAAGCTCAGTTAACAAAATTTTAAGACCTTACTGGGAAAAAAAAAAAATAATAAAAAAATTCACTGAAGCTACAGACCAAACGATAAGCTAAGAAGTGTAGTTTAGAAAACTAAACCTTGTAAAAACTGTTTAAATGAGGAATTGCAGACACAACTCAGTATTTTTCAGTTTTAAGACATGCATGCAGGATTATTAACATAATATATATCCAGATTCTGCAGTACTATTTAAAAAAAAAAAAAAAAAAAAAAAAAAAAACTTAGAAAACCATATAAAAACTCCATGGTTAAAAGGACAAAGCATTTGTCCAGGCCATGTTCAATAAAAACAGGGGTATTGTACCCACTACGCATCTTTTACATCAGATATATTTAGCATTAGGCTGTGAGTGTATAGTCTCTGTGACACAAAAACCTACTTCCCTGGTTTATATGTGTTAAATATTTTAAAGTACTCCATATGAGCTGAGTAGAAGAGTGGCGGAAGCAAGAAGGAACAAGGGATTCACGAGTACTGAGTTTTGTTTTTTTTTTTCACAAATAGATGCTTTTGTTCAAATGAAAAGTTCTTTTTAATTCAGAGATGTGAAATATCGCTGCATGTCATACTTATTAACACAAACTAAACAATCAAGGCGGCATTAACACTCAAAAAACAAACTGACTTAGTTCACTTCTATGGTTAAACATAGAGATAAAACTATACTGAGTGGAGATGATAAATAAAGGCTGCCAGATGTAGTGCATCTCTGGATGCTATCCCACCTCACACACAGGATTATCCACAATTTACGTCCGTCATTCAACACTTAAAATAACATAACATATGAAAGCAGGTCGACATAACTGCAGTGTACAGATGACTGTATAAGCACAATACAAGCACATATTAGTAGTTAAAATAATCCCAAAGGCTTTACTCACCATTTAATATCTGTTGGGCCATCTCAGGATAATCATTACAGCACATGCAGAAGGACAGCGGCACTAACCTCGCAGTGAAACATGGCTCGTAGTTGTTTGGAAATGTAGATGTCCATAAAAGTGGAAAACAGATTTTCACACATGGAAAAACAGGCACCGAAGTTAGCCACTAAAGTAACGTCGGTAACCAAGCAACGGACGCCTTGACTTGCTAAACCCTGCTTCTCCTTATAACTGTAATAATAATAATAACAACAACAACAACAACAAATACTACACTCACAAACGCTCCTCATTTTTGTGTGTTTTGGTCCCAGGGTACAGTCCAGACAGATGCTAGCGGCAGCCAGCGGGAGGGGAGGGTAGGACGGCTAGCTCATTGCTAACAGTTAGCCGCGAAAGCGTTAGCTTCAGTCCCTTCACCTCTGAATTGCGCTGTGTGTCATTAACTTCAAGGAGACATTTCTCCAGGTGAGGTAAGTTAAGTGTCCGACCCGAGTGGCCACTGCTGGTCTGTGGATCAAGAGAAATACATTTCCCAATGTATGTGTTTGCTGTTAGCTAATTAAGCTAATTAAATCAGGTGCGCAGGTTGTGTCTTACTTCCTGGCTTTCAAATTAAGGAGCGGACAAACGTGAATTGTCTGTAGACACTTCATTTTTCAGCATTTTATTTATTTATTTACTTCTGACACCACTAAAAAAGATAAAAAATTTCATTTCAGAATTCAATTATTTTTCATTTCAAATAATAATATCAGCTTAACAATTTAAGTTCAAATTCATTATTGAAAAATATAATACATTTCACGATAACGCAGTTTGTATGTATATATCATACATATTTGTTTATATTTGTTTTATATATTTGGTACATCCTCCTTTTGCTGTTGTGACACCTTACAGTTGAGGTGACATGGACTCCACAAGTCACTCCGTACAGTGGGGTTGAATTCAGGTAATTGCGGAATAAATCAGGTTTAGACACTCAGGTCTTCTTTGGTCTTCAAGTGGTTCTTGTGAAGTTTCGATGAGTGTTAAGAGTCAACATCCTGCTGCAGAATAAATCTTTCCCCACAAATATGCAAACCTGAGGGTGGAGCATGTCTCTGAAGAATGGAGTGGTAGATAGAAGTTGCTTTTCTCTCTGTCAGAAAGTTAAGATCGACGCATCGATCTGTCTGATCGTGCTGCAGATGCAACACTTTTTTCACATATAACAATTTCACATAGTTCTGATGCGATGTGCACCACCAAAACAATACTACCTTGTAAGTAATGATCTGCACAACCTTATTTATAGCAGATGAACACAATTCAGTAATTTGAACTAGCCTCTGATGAGTGGATCAAATCGACCATCGTGTCATCTGAACACATGCTTCAATGGAAGGGATACTACTCAGGGAAACCTGAGCTTTTGTACAAATGAATTAAGTTGGGCATTGACCCAAACTTGGTTAAATTATTGCTGAACTGAAGACAGCACAGAGCCTTAAATACTGCATTTGTTCCTTATTTAGATGAAACAACTTGCTGTATTGTAAAATATTTCTGAATCCCACAATTTTCTGATTATTTTTAAAATATTGGCTATTTCAGAAATTTGAACCCCACTGTAGCCCATTGACCTAGTAATACTACTCTCAGTTACCCCTTTGACTTTCAGCCATCCACTTAAATTTGAAAACATTTTTTTTTAATTTGTGGTCTTCCTATCTTTTATGTATATCCCAGTGGCAAACCCACTGTGATGTCATTTGTTGGTTTTTAAACTGCCATTTTGAAACCTTGAGTTTGCTATTTGGTCGTCGCCATCTTTTGAAAACAGAAGAAACCATATTTGGATGAGCAGGTGGTGCTGAGGAGGAGTTAAGGGTGGATTTGACCTTCTCTGTCTTCTCTCTATCCTCATTGTCAAGCAGGTCCCTGTGTGTGGTGCAGTCTGTCAACCAAGCGGTACCCACGCCTTAATGCACACCCTGCAAGAAGTAGGGTCATTTTCCAACAGACTTCAATTTGCAACCGATGGATTTCAGATTAATTGATTTAGAATAAAACTGAGGATAAGTTGCTCTACATGCTGATACAGTAATAAGTTTAGTTAATTAGGCAAAACTCTTGTATTTTGATTGATTTGTAACAGGAGCAAAAACTGTTTGAGGGAATTGGTAAGAAATGGAAACCTGTATCATGCCAAACATGGTAGGCTGAGTGGCGAGAAATAAATCTAGGTATAGCTCCAGTCATCTTAAATCCAGAGACAGAAATAGCAGCACAAAAACACTTTTTAAGAAAAGTTATTCACCAATAATTTAATTTGCTTCCACACCTAGTTAACATGAGTGTCAAGAATGAACAATGAATGCATATTTATTAACTGATGTGAATTCAGAACTTTCACTTACAATTCTTTGGTTTTGCTAGATCTGGGCAGAGTTATATGCCTATATCAAAAATATGCCCCTGCCTATATTACAGTATTTTAAGGTAATGTTCAACATGACACTGAGCTTCTAGCAGGTCAATCGGGTAACAAAAGAAGGGCAACTCTGCTCAACACTGAAGGTGAGAGAAATAACCACCCCAGAGAAGGACAGAAAAAACTGAGAATGTTTAGCTCTACTTACACAATCACTGAACACAATCTGGTGCATCATTATGGTGTAGCTGCTGTATATAAACCGTCTCATGTGTATGATGATGTATGTCGATCCATTAATACCTATTGGCCCATAGACAGAGGCTAAGAAGGGATAAACTCTATAATGTAAAATTTTAAAATTAAAATGAGACAAAATGAGAAAGAACACAATATATATTAAAATCATACTCATTCCTCTGAAAGTGAAAACTGACTTATAAAAATTTTTTTAAAAAGTCAACACATTATATGGACTTTGTATATTGCTTATATATGCTTAGCCATTGAGAAAAGTGGATTAGGAAATGAGCAAAGGGGTTAGAAATGGCACCATCTGTGCTAGGAAATTGATGACCAGGAAGATGAATAGATACTATTCTATTTCAGCTGGTAATTTTCCCGGTCCATTTCCCATGTTTTACTGTAGCCTTCACACCACACACACCCTAACTGCCCTAGATCGCAAGAAGCACAAGTTAAAAATGCTTATTTTTTAACTCCTCTCAGTCAATAATGAAATGACTTCCAGAACTTGGCATTAATCCCTTCCATCACTCAATGTGAAATGGCTCCCTGTTTATTGTGTTCCATTTATTATTATTTAATTTGTGAAATTGGGGGTTGGAGCTTTATGCTCTCATTTTAGTAATGAGAAGTTGTATATACTCACCTAATGCTGGGTTTGTGGATGACTGTAAACATGTCTGCCTTTGAGTTCAAATCTTTGTCAGGCCAGTAAAGTGTCTAAGCAGCACATAAGTGCTTCTCTAATATGCACATGCAAATATATGCAATCAAAGTACATATCCAAAAATGCATATGCTAAAATACATCAAACATACTCCTTTTAGCTATATTATAATTATTATCATTATACTTGATTGTCCCTCAGTTACATGTCTTATCTCATTTCATCTGTTCACATCTCTCTTCACCCCCTTCTCATCTTAATCTTCTTGTATCACTTCACATTATCTTCCTATTTACCTCATTTAATCTCACGTCATCACCTCATCACCTTTCATTACCTCCAACCCTGTCTGATCTGTCTCTATTTTATGTATTTCCTCTCATTACCATCATCTCATGCCTTTTTTTCCCTTTTCTTCTTCCTCTGACTTTAATATATAATAGGATTATATCATACTGTATATCGTACATTTGTGATTATACATGCATACAATCAAACTACAAACTACAAATGGCTTTTATTGTAACCCCAGAAGATGGAGCTGCCATTGTAAATATGGTGTACAACTGCTCTCTTCTTTGCAGGTGTGGGAATTCCAACAAATGAACTACGGATGCTTGGAACATGGCAACAACAGGAGGTAACCAATGGCTCACACTGAATGCTAGAACTTTATTTGGCAAAGTGAGATCTCTTTGTATTATGTAACTGACCTGGTTGAAGTGCTGTGATGAATCTGCAAGATCAATTTCAATGAAGTCATTTATGCTTGCATTCTTATAGCTCTTCAGCTGAGTGCACTGCACTTGTCCTATGGAAACTTAATGGATAGGAGATCTTTGGCACCAACTTTAGTGGGGAGAGGTGTTCTTGTATGCTAAATCACTTTTAGACAGTGATCTGGATGATGCTCAGAAGCAGGTCTGGAACACTTCCAATGTGGTGAGATGAAAAGCTTTGCAATAACTGCACCCACTGAAGCAGAATGCTCTTATGGGCATTCACACATAGTAGTATGTCTTCATAATTGTCAGTACTCTTAAATACCAGGACAGCCTGTCTGAAATGACATGACCTACTAGGTCTAGTGAATAGAATTACTATCCGGGATAAGGCTTGGGGCTAGGCATCAGCTTAAAGACTCAATTATTACTCACATCAGACAGTATTTCCATATGATCTGGCTGACACTTACAAAAGTAGTGACTTAGACCTTTTCGGGTGTGCTGTTTGTCATCTTTGCGACTATAGACTTCATGGTCTAGCTGACATATCCCTTTCACAGACATTCTCCTGGGGCACCCTGACTCAGCACGTTGAGTGATGTGGGAGTATACCTGTCATCAATTTCCCAACACTGCTGGTGGCCTGCCTGTTATCCATATGCACACTGGGCCACATTTCATTGAAAGGGAAAGACATGAGGAACCCTTAAGCATCTATGGGGCCTGTTGCAGCCTCAGTCCCCAGGCAAGGACACTGTGACAGATGGGCTGTGAGGCTAGGGGACAAACCTTGGGTGAAAAGGGTCTGAGCATGCAAAGGGGGGCTATTAATAATATCCGAGCTCGTAGCCTGAGTTTAAATCGAAGCTGCAGTTTAAGAAATAGCCTAACCCAACCAGGCTATGTAGCAGGGATAGCTGTAATGGTAATGTGATATCAAACCGAGGAGCTTGTGGAGTAAGCTTGTTATTTGTGATCATTACACAGACCTACACTTGCATTGGTTGTAGTCATATGGCCCATGCATCCCTTCAAGCTATACAGCACATGAGTAAAGAAGGCAGTGGACTGGCAAATCGATGAGCGCCTCACATGGCTGAGCAGCTCGCATCATCATCATCATCATCATCATGAAACTTGTTTTCTTTCTTTCATTTGAAGGGTAGTGTAGCCTATTCGTATGGATTTCAATTTCTTTTACCACATGTCTTTACTCACAGAATCGCTTGCGTTTTTACGCAGCTGCTCCTCCTCTGCCTCCACCGCGGCCGGGTCCACTACCAGTTTCTCGAAGCACGCCGAGCCGAGAGAGGAGCTCTTCTGCTGGTACGTGATCAGCTGGGATACGGGGAGTTTGGGGCTTCCGTGCGCAGTCAGCTCGGGCTTGCTCCCCGTGGCTCCAGAAGCTGCGCCAAGGGGATGTAGCAGCGGCTGTCCGTCCTTGCTGGTGCCGGGGACCGCGTCGCTTCCTATTGACTTCTTGTCTCCTTCAAAAGACACCGGCGTAGAGCAGCACAGATTGGGCTGAGACGACGAGAACACCCGGTCCAGTTGTTTCTTTTTCTTCTTGAACATCCATAGCCCCGATTCCTTCTTGCTGCCCTCCGCGCCCCCGGCGCCGCGACGCTCCGATCCCAGTTTAGGACTGAGCCACGGCTTGGTTTTCTCCTGGAAATTCTTCCACATCCTCCGCTGGTAGGACAGAGACTCTTGTCCTCTGGCGGTGCTCTCATCCTTGGGTGGTTTTTGGTCCATGGTGCCTGTGCAGCAGCCAGCCAGCCTGAGCACACTCTGTGTAGTGGAGGGATGTCACAGTTGGGCTGCTGCAGCTCGGGAATACTTCCACTGATGATCAGTTCAGAGCCAAGAAGGAGACGCACAGTGTGATGATGAAGTGGGGGGTGGGGGTGGGGGGGGTCAGCCTCTCACAACGAGCTTACAAGGCAAACAATAACCTCATCCACTGAAGGTTTATCTCATCTCTGTGGCGAAGTTGGAGCACCTGCTGTGACTTCTGCAAGATGATCGTAAACGCTTGGTAAATGCTCCGCTTGCCTGTTCTCGGTCTTTTCCTCCCTCCTCTGTTTAAGCAAACTTCCTCAGTACTTGTTGTATTCAAATGAAGGACGAAGGGTGCACCGCGCCTCCCTCTGGCCAACCATGTCACACGACTGGATAATGTGTATGCTGGTGATTGCATAACACAACCCCATGGTGCCTGGTGGATGTTCATGTTATAATTGTGGGTTTCCTGTCACCCGACTTGAGTGTATCTCTTCATAGAATGATATGCAAAGTGCTGTGATCTACAGCCTCTAGATTCACTCTTTCAATTTTCTGACCTTGGTAAATTTAGAGCTGAGAGTGAGTGTGAGACCTTAGATCTTTTAAAGACTTGTTGTCTTTTGTGTCATTTGGATGTAGCTGCACTGTGGCCATGTCTGAATGTGTTCTCTCCATCAAGTGGGCCAAGCTACATTGAATGTTATCACCCACATACAGGCAGCACTCAGCAGTCGCTTCTCTTAATAGTTGCTGTGCTGCTGCAATTTTTATAATAACTCATTACGTCGTCCCCTCTGGCCCTTGTTTCACCGCTGGCCTGTTCCGTCCCCCTGGTTAACACTGTACCCACATTCACATAAACAAATACACAGACAATAATTACATGGGTGAATACGTCTCGCCATCTAACTCTGGGCACACGTTCGCACACACAAGAGGTCACAGCATGACCTTTTCTCTGCAAAAGGGTGTTTCAGCAAATTAACTGCAAAAGGAAAGCGATGGTATAATTAGATGGACATCATCTCACTGCACAACTGGAGAGGAATGAGGGTTCAATGCCATGCATGTAGTGAGACACTGATATGACCTTGGCATGACTTGTAGGAGTGATAGTGATTTGTGAGTGGCTCTGATAATCCCTAGCCTTGACCCTCTAATGATGAAAAATGCTGATCAGTGTTCAGTTGTTTGTGCTGATCTATAGTAGCAGAGCCACAGAAGAAAGATTTGTATAACTTGAATAACTTTAACTTTACTACTGACATATAGATACATCTCTGAGTAATCTGCATGTGTACAAAACAGGGGGTGAATAGCCAATGACATCACATACATCCTACCAAATAAAACACTTTCATTACAACCAGGAGGCCACTGGCAGCAACACAGAGAACTGGCCTGAATTTACTTAACTAAAATATTTCAGTTAAGTAGATGGAGATGTGAGCATCTGAGCCAGACAGTTTCTTTCAGCTGCCATGGGCTTTTCTATTGGGCTATCATGGATAACTGATGAGTCTGCACTGAGCAGGCCTTTCCCCTTAATGATGTCGATACGAGACTAATTCACAGTGTGTGTGGCTGTGTACACACACACCTGCAAACAGCATAACACAATATAACACAACATAACATAACATAACATAACATAACCATTCAGAAACATGTTCTTTTACTGACAGTAGCTATGCGTAATTCAGTGTCACTACTGGAGCAACTTGACTCACACTTTGTGATAATGGAGGCTACATTAAACATTAAATTAGAAACATGACATGGCCATTTTCAGTCTCGGGTGTGAATCACTTATTCAGTCCAGGGAATAGCTGAATGCCCAGTGAATAGCTACAGTTCCACATAATAAAACTATTGTTACATTACATAATGTGCAGTGAGGCAACAGAAGTAAAGGATGCCTTTAATGATTTGGCCAATATTCCTTTACTATCTGCTGCCAGTTCAAATAATCAAATGTTCTGTTTTATAGTGTCTGTCTGCTTCACCCATAAGAAGCAGACCTGCCTGGTAAAAGTACTGGCCAGAGAGCAGCTACACTGAAGTAATATAAAGCTAAAGTGTCTTACATTTCCTGTTTTACCTTGAAATGTTTCCAGTAAATCTAACATTTAAACCAATGGCTTTCACATTTACCTAAAACAAAAGCTTAATAAATATGGAGTAGCAGGGAGCAGACTTTTAATCAAATGCAAATACGTATTTGTAGCACACATGCATTTGCAAAGTAATTAACTACATTCAGTTGCATTTTAAGCTCTTCTTGCTTAATATTATCTGACAAACAAGACCATGTGAGAAGTGTTCAATTGTTGTATTTTGTGGACACATGCATTAGACTCTGAATTAATCAAAACTATTTCTGAAATATTGAGATTAGCTCCAGTGAAATTGAGTGTCACATACAATATTTCATGACATCAAAATGAAATCCAACATGTGGAGAAATAAGATCCCTTAACATGAACATCAGAGAAAATCAGGGAAAAGTGATAGTGTTGAGGTGAAGAATACGAGCTGACTTAAGTCACCAGTACATTGTTTTCTTAGTGACATAAACAAGTCTATTTTGCTTTAAGAATTATGTAAGCTGATGTGTTAATCACATTTCTCAGAATTTCAATAAAACTAATGATCACACTCCCAAGTCAGGAGATATTATTGTTTACTGGGTTAAGCTGCTTCACAACATACAATGCATCATTCGCGCATTACTATTAGACAAATTCACTCTGTCGGGCAGGCAAAACCTGCTCAAGGAGACCACAGTTACTAAGTGATGTGACAACACAAACACATGAACTCAGGAACCGAATGAAGAAAATCACTCTGGCCTGTGAGTATTCTGAAAAGAAAAAAAGAAAACCATTGCTGAATATATTGTTGTCAATAACAGGGAACATATTATATTGCATTATAAGATTGGTAGACATTATATGTTTAGACATTCTAAAACTCTATTGATGAAATCCTTGATACATTAAACAAAGCAGTACATTTGCACTAGAAACATATCTAAGGAATACTACATTACTACAGGTCTTGACAATATGTATTTTTCTTTTCAGAGAAGAACAATGTCACGTGAGTCAAAATTAGAGCCTTATCAGAATCACAGCAGGTAACTTCCCTTGCTTAATTTTTGTTTTTTATATATCCTGTGTATTTTATGTATCCTAAGCGTGTAGTTCAACCATGACTAGTGTTATATTGTAATAAACATTTTTATTCTTACTTTGTCTCTTATGCACAAATTCAATTCTAAAAATCAGTCTGTCAGAGAGATAGATAAGTTGAACGTCCCCCTGCTGATGGGATGAAAATAAGGTTGGGACTAATGAGCGGCCTTTCTAACACCACTGTGAATCACAATGATCAAATTAATCCTTAATCTGCAGTAGCATCAGGCAGGGTGACACAGCACGCATAGGGACATGAGGTCACTGAGAGATCTGGTCTGAGAATGACCTGAGGGTATGAAAACCAATGCACATCATCTTATTTCATCTTTATTATTCTTTAGGGTATTTGAATGTTGAATCATTGAATTATACTGTAGAGTTTGAATGTATACCTGTCTACTGGTGATAAAAAAAATATTAATTTACCTAAATCAATAATAATAAAATTTTATGACTCAAAGATTAGTTTTCTTTTTACTTCCTTATTAAGGCCTGTTGTCTTGGAGGATCGTCTGAGCAGTCAGGAGAGGACACTGACTGTGCTGCTGGAGCAGGTTTTCAGGATGACAGAGAAGGTGGCAGCAGGCCTGCAGTCAACCAAGGGTTGTGCCCAGGGCGAGACACTTTCACGCAAACTGCTTGAGAGTCACATACTGACCATTACACGTATTGTGAAGCAACTTAGCATGGACATACAGGTATACAAGTGGGTAGATGGTGGAGGGTTGTGGACAAGCTGTTGTCTTATGCAAAATCACTCAATCACTCTTTTGTGGTGAATATGTTAAATATCTTTTGTCTGCTGTCTTCTCCACACCTGTTTTGATGCTGCAGCACACATGCACACATTAACACACACTCACACACAAACTCACAGCTGATTTGATTACACCTGATAGAATGGTGCAGTGCCTGAGCAAAGCCCAACTGACTCCTCATCATCATCAGTTCATAGTCATTATGTCTGTATAGGCAAAAAAATAATTTTGGACACAGTGTGTGGTTAAATAAATACTGCAAAATTATGCAAAAAATTGGCTCATGAAACAAATGAAAGTTTATTGTTGACCACACCATCAAGCCACGTGAAAATGAAATGCACAGCTTCATTAGTGCATACCAAACGGGCCATTAACTTGCTCAGAGACTGTCATTATCTGCAATGTTACATAAATGCCCAAGAGCAAATTAATTCAGCACAAGAAGAAGTAATATGCTAAGCCTTGAAAAGAATACTTAAATCAAATTAAAGTGACATCGCTCAGTCATTGTTTGCTCTCATGAGAAGCTGGTGTGGCCTGTCTTTGATGTCCGATCGTTACAAACATGTGAATGGTCTGTTCTACAGAATGATCATTCATGCAAAGGTGCTAATGAAGTCATCTCTCTCAGCAAGGGACTTAAAATGGTTATCTTGACAGCATAGAAATGAGGAACTGAAGGGGAATTAACATGCCATTATGAATTATAACCTATAACACTAGATATTTTCTTTACATAGTTTCTTATCAGTATTTTGTTGAACCTTATTTTGCTGAAAAATATGTGCTTTCTTTGTTGTGAGCAGGCTCTAGAACAACAGATGACCCAGCGGGATAAAGTAACCTCTGGAACCACACTAGCTGTTCAAAGCTTAGACCAGAAAAACATGGCTGGCATTGGAGACCTGAGAGGAAGAGTAGCCAGGTATGCACACAAGCCCACTGTCTGCAAGATGCAAACTGCATAGTGCATATGAAATACCACAATGAAACAAGTGCCATGTAATTAAAGATTTCCACCAATGCATTACTTAAAGCAATTGTCCAATCATTTAGATCCAGGTTTGCTAGACAGGGTGATCTGACTGATTAACTCTCCTTGCAGATATCCCACTTGTTTTTCTCTCCCACTAATGAAGTGAAATTGTTGAGCGTGGCAGCTCTTTACAGTCTCACAACTTCCAATCCATTGTGGCATCACCTCTGACACTCTCACAGACATACACACATGCTCACCTTAATTATGTGTTTATCACCAGACTGGAGTTTCTAGGTTTGAGCACATTGTGATTAGCACTTGCTCATTATTTTGTGTCTGTGCCGACCACCTTCATTAGACTGAATTGCTGAATAGAGTCTGTCATCTTAACTCTCTGATTAACAGGACTTGCATTCAGTGTTTTTGCTGTTTTGTGCTACCTATGCTGAATCCTTTTGAAAGTCCTAGGTAATCTTGGGTCAACGCATCTGAGATAATGTAGTTTTGCAACAGCCAGTAGATCAAAGATGTAGTGTTACTGTAGTGTTGTTTGTTGTTATTTCAGGAATATAACAAGAATGTCTCCTTCATGGTGTGTAAGAGGTCATTGGTGAGATATTAGTCAACAAACACCTGATTTATAGTCCAATGAGGCTACAGCGAAACCACACCGATTCAGTCTAATAACCTTTTCTACATCAGTCTTAAATAATCAGCTAAGCTAAGGGCCAGTGGTTGTTTATAAACTTGTTCTGTGAAGCCCTTTATGGAAGCACTGTGATGCTCTACAGGGAAATAACACAAATCTCACTCTGGACATTAGTTGGTGGATTTGGTTGCTTAGATTGTGTTTTATCACAAATGTTTTATTGACACACAATATCCCTGATAGAGACAGACTGCCCTACTGATGACATCTTAAAGCAAGCATAGGAAGGAAGAGCTATTTTGCAATGCAGATAAAAAGTCGGCGCAGTATATTTTCATCATACAAACTGAAAAGAGAGTATGTTAGAAACACAATGTTACATGTGAAAGGCTGTAAAGTACTTGGTGTTTTGAGATAACTCCATTAAATTAGACCCTGTTTTCTTTATCAGTAATCCACTGGAATATTCAGTGTGTTCAGCAATAATAAATTCTCTCTGCTTAGATTCAGCAGTCTCCTTTTGGTTTCCATAACTCACCTTTGAAAGTATTGATATATTTTTTTTTATCTTGCTGCCTGTTTGCTGACCATCTTAACAGTGGGTGCTTCAGTATGGAGCGCCCTCTGTGCTTGCCCCAGCCTTCCACTCATCTTCATGTCTTCACACCTTTCCTTAACTCCCTCCCACCTGACTATTCTCATTCTGTGGACTCTATCACTATCCCTCTGTGCTTCCTCACCTATTATCTCAGGTGTGAGGCCAGCATTGCCAAGCTGAGCACTGGCGTGAGCTCTGGGGAGCAGGAGATGATTAGGCTGCAGAAGGAAGTGGCAGAGCACAGGTCAGCTGTGGATGTAAGGGTCAAAGAGCTGGAAGTCAAGGTGAGAGATGTTGCATCAGTGCTGCTAAAGGCTTTGGCAGAACAGATGTAAGGCAGCAGCAAATCAGAATTATGTGCAAAGCAGCTAAGGACTAGTGCCACGGAGAAAATCTTTAAAAGTAAAAAAGAAATATCTCAACAGGATTGCTATAGAATTGTGCTCAGTCATTCAGGTTACCCAGAAGATGAACCCAATCACTTGTCCTCAAGTGCTGCTAGCAGGTTGACATTATTATTGTGTATCGCAACAACTATTGGATAGACTTCCATGATATTTAGTACATTTATTGCATGCAGAGGAAGAACCCACCCTACTTGGGGGAACCCTCAACTTATCATCTAGTGCCAATAGCTCAATTGCTCAATAGCTCAACAACTCCTGAATGCATTGAGACAAAATTTGGTGTAGATGCTAAATGTTCCCAGTGGGTATAAAGGGGGGGATTACATTCACTGAAGTGCTGCTTGCATGAAAGTGAATCATCCCACAATATACGCAGAGGATGTATTTTGCTGTTTATCCAGTCATGGATGACTGGTAATTTAGATATCAATGCAGCTGAATGAGAACTGTCTAAATGAGACTCAGAGGCTCAGCCATGACCACGGACCCTGCAAGAAGGAAATGAGATGTGAAATTAATTCAAACAAACAAGGAAGGCAAGGTCACTCCATAAATAGCTTTATTGCCCTTTTCAACCAGTTTTCATGATAATAGAAATACCCTGGGATTAGGACACGGATGTTTCATATTATATTGTTCATCATTTTACCAAGTCTAAAGGTGACCACAGCATGTACAAATCCATATTGATTCAGCCTCTCAGTTCTTTTAGTGTCACAAGGTGGTAAATCATTGTGATTGTAGCACATTAGCTGTGGTGCAGGTCAAGCATATACCATAAGGATAATCGAAAATGCAGAGGAAGCTGGTCACAGCTGTTCCTCCCAGTCCTGACTGGCTGCAGGAGAGATGCAGTAGCTTGATCGACTGCAATCAGCAGAAACTGCAAAGGGTTAAGGTCAGTTAATGGAGCCTGCACCACAAGACACTCCAACCCCACATAAAAGCATTTGTTTGTGTGTTTTTCTATCGCCAGCTTCATCATGACCTTGGAAGGCTGCAGGCCTCACGGCCAGAGCATTCCCTGAGCCAAAGAAGCTCTATGTCTGATCTGCAGAGACACATTAAACTACTGGAAGACACGTAAGGCCATTCAAGGACCCACATTTGATTTACTTGTTAGAATAGTCAGGCATGTATTAGTCTTGTATTGCTTTTACTCTTTTACTCTAGATAATAAATAGTTCTAGTTTGTTACAGTGGTCAGAGCAACACATCTCATCTTGTACTGCAAATTATTTGTGGAGAAATGCATACTGTGGTTGCTATTTTTTTAATCCCTTTCTCCTGAATTTCTTAAAGAGTGTTTGTTACATAATTACTAGGCTGCTTGTGACTAGAAAATATGGCTATTGCCTTTTAGCTCCTAAAGTCACTGATTCTTTATATTGCCCCGTTCATTCTTTCCAGGCATACATAATAAAGAGTTGATAATTTGTTTGTCAAATGATATCCCCAAGCTGCTCATTCTAGAGACATGGAAAAAACTGAATCCCCAGGCAGAACAAAGCTGTTGGTTAAGTTCATTTACTAATCTTACTGATAAATAATGAAATGTTTTAAGTAAATGTGCCAAAAGAAGTGTATAGTTTTACCATATTGGAAACAGAAACAGAGACATCAATGATGAATATCCTCTATTTAATGGTGATAATGATTGGTAATGGAAATCAGGTCACTGATTACATTAAAACCAAAAGACCAACAGATAAAAATAGATGAGAGAGTAAATTAAAAGGTGGAGTCTGAGTTTTTGAAACAGGGAAAGTATGACAAACACACACAACACAAAACATACACTTATGATGATGTGATAGGTATATTTATTATATAATTCTACACCTATCTACTGCAGGTGTATCTCTCTGGAATATGTCAAACCTTTTAATTCATGTTGCTTAACCAACAATTCAGATAGTTCTATACAAAGCTTGGAGTACAAGGACACTGATAAAAGGGTTGAACATACTTGATAGTAAGTTTCAAACTAGATTATTGAACACAAGAGGTTGATGCCAATGTGTTTTATGAACCAATTTCCTGATTCATAGTGCTGTCAAACACACACATATACAGTCCTTGTATCAAGAATCCTTTACATTGAATGAATTAGAGGAAGCAAGATCAACTGAATCAAAGGGATATGTTTCATATCAAATAGAAAATTACCCTTAATGATTTCCAATGAGATGAGTTGCAACTTCCATCTGATACACTTTAATGGTGTGACCCAGTGGGCTATGTGATTAATCTGAGTTACACATAGCTATATAAATATAGTTTATGTAGCTTCATGCAAAATCCTTCTAACACTTTTTTCAATTTTTTTCCTGACTGTATTTTTTTAGCTAATAGTTTTAAAAATCTAAATAATACTCACCAAATTTTAAATAATAACCCATATGAATGTGTCTATATCCTCTTATAGTAACAGCACCTAACCACAGACTAACAGCATTCTGTCTGCTGAGGTTAACATTAGGTCAAAACCAAAACAAGTAGCGCTGCTGGTGAGGAATTCTCGTCTCTAATTGACACCGCCTCTTAAGCAGCATCAATCAGTTGAGTATAAAGCATCTTTTAAAATAAATTTACAGATTATCACTCATTGATTCATGATTGACAATCTGCTTTCACACCACACACATTTATGTCTAGGGTTGTTAGACAAGGAGGTGCGAATGAATTCTTGGTTGTGAAAACAAATCTGATGCCAAGCACCAAGTAGAGCCAAGTAGTAGCATATAACTAGGTATATGTAACTAAATTTACAGAAAGCATTTCTCAGTCCATATGCATCCCTGAGACACTTATAACCTAAAACAAAGCCCACTCTTTACTTTACTACTACTTTACTCATTTCTGGTGCCTTTGTAGGATGTCAGCTGGGATAAAGGAAGTCAAGGAGCAGGCAGATTCACTGAGGAAGTGGACAGAACAACAGCTCAGCACCTCTGTCCAGACATGTGCACAGTGTGTCCAGCAGCTCCACTCTCTGCTACAAGACAAAATGGTACAGTAGCGTTCAGTTTGACCCACAGTTTAGTTAAAAATTGGTATATTTATGTTTTTTGTCTTGTTTTCCGTCACTGTTTAGTGAAGAATTTTTGATAGCTGATCAATCACTTGTCAGGATATGAAAGAAACAGACTAACAGTTTTGTTTGTGGTATTTTCGAGAAAAAAAAAAAACTTAATTTAATATTAATCAAGAGAAAAAAGATGCTGAAAAGGCTGCAGAGTCAAAGGGAGGGTTTTGTGTGAGTGAATTGATGCTTGTCCCGAATAAAACATTTCTAAGAATCAAGACATAATTTGTACAAACCAAAGAGGCAGCTGCTTCTTAATACGTCCTCAGTTTTATTTGCAACATTTTTTATTAATTTTACTGTAGTTGATGGAAATGTTGGAAACCTTTCATCATTTGACCCTTGGTCATTGCACAAATCTGCTCAATTTTTGCCTGATGACCAGCACCCTCTTTCTGATTCATGCCACATAGAAGTAATAAATGTTCCTTTAAGTCTTCCTGGTGGTAAACTTTCTGTTGCTCATCTGGTTCTGAATTTATAAAGATGAAATGTTAACAAGCAGAGCTTTGAAATCAGGATTAAAAAGAATGTTCAGGTTGTCACATATATAGTGTAAGGATTAAAAAAGTGTTGTGCAGTACTGTAAGTTTGAAGTCTTAGTTTTAATATCTTCTGTTATTCAGCTAGAGGCAGAGTCTAAATTAGCTGAACGTCTGCGTGCTCTTGAGGCCCGTGTGGAGCAGTTTGAGACCCGGGGGGACCAGGCTGACCAAAGTCAGACAAATCAGTTGAAACGCTCTGAAACCAAACTCAGTAAAAGAATGACCTCAGTGGAGAACAGCCTTCAGCAAGAGCTGCAGCTTCTCAAACAGGAATACCACAAAGGTGGGTAATCTCTGTCAGTAACTCCCTGTCATAAGTGAGTAAACACAAGCATTTACCTTACCTTACATGTCAAGGAAATAATGCACATGTAAAAATGCTTCACAAAGGTCAGAAACAGAGACACAGCATTTAACAATTAGTCATAAATTCAGTGACCTGACTGCTTGACTCATGTGGTTAATTTCTTTTGCCCACAAATGAGATGCTCAATAACTGGTTGTTTCATTAAGATAATCACAATTTATGTACATTTTATTTTCTATACTGGCAACCACAATGTAAAGTGTGTCTGTGTATTTCTACCCTAAGTATCTGCAACTACTTTAATTATTATCTTAAGATTTGGCAGAAAATCTTGTGATAGGCCATAATCAATTTTGTCAATCAGCTATTTACCCCTATGTATTGCAGCAGACTCCAATTCCAATATCACTATTACAGAATAATAAATAACTGTTATACTGTACAAAGAATAATTGTCTAATAAAAATCTAATCTTAATCTTAAAGGTCCCATATTGTAGAAAGTGAGATGTCTGATTTGAGTCTAAAGGTCAGGGTGCTATATAAATATCATATCAATATCAATCCACAAAGAAATGCTCACAGCCTATATTCATGAATTGCACCTCAAAAGAAGCTGTCAGAATGTGATTTCGTCATAGTTATACAGTCACTGCCCTCAGCCGGACCCACAGTACGATCCACCTGGACTCACCATCAAACCTGAGCAGTGATTCCTTGCTAAGGAACCAAGTCAAAAGACAGAAAAATATTGACGAAATACACAATCATTGAATGTCAGGAAGCCAAAGTGCAATTACACATTTTTCCCAAAGATAGTGATTATAGATGATTAGAAATCAGTGAATAAAGTTTAGTTTTTTTCGGAAATACCAAAGCATTTTATTTAAATTTGACCGCCTGTTCAGCCCATTTTAGCACTGACTGAACCAAATCTATTTACCAGTACAGTACCTACAATCTGTTACCTGTGATTGAACTTACCTTGCAATGCTCAGAAAACAGTTCACCACAATAAAAGAATTAAAACAGCCGTAAGATAGACACAAAATCACCTGCTCTTGATAGAGCCCCAGAGAGAAGCAAGAGAGAGAATATGTTAAATATATATTTAGATGTTTTTTGGTACCTGAAACCACAAATGGAGCTTCTTATGAATATCAAATCAAAACTTCAAATAAAACACAGGAAACATACAGAGAACATCCTTGCAGCAGCAAGGATTTTAACCAGAGGAAATTTGCTGGAAGTGAGCTACAGCTGCTTTATATAGCTATTAATAAGTCATAGGACCTGACATAGGAATATGCAGCCATCCAGCAGCACAAGTCTGCATCAAGCTGCTGTCGACATCCATCCCCATCTCACTGCTGTGTATATTGGATGTTCAATTACCAGCAGCTCTGGCTCTAGATCTCAAAACTCCCCCACTTTCTGTCAGTCTCTCTCAATCTCCAGTAGACAAACAGTGAAGAGGCAAAGGCTCCCTCAGCAGATAAAAGAAGGGGTAAACTGCCCTATGAATCACCACTCAGCCACCGATCTTGAGGGCCATTTATCCAAAAGAGGGAAGTAGGGGAGAAAAGCAATATATACTTGATGAGTGTCATAAATATGTGGAGAGAAAAGCAAGAAGTCAGACAGAGAAGGAGAGATTTATTATCCTATCACTGCACAGGGAAGTGTATCCCTCCACCTCACAGTTCAGAATTGCTTAGTATTTCTTTTAGAGTACATCCAATATAGAAATATTTCTTCATTTTCATCATGTTGTTAGCTACCCAATGAAGTCATAATAACTGATGACGATGACTACAGCCAATTTTGCCAGCAGAATATGAGAGAGAGCAAAATCCAGCTAACATCATTAGATCAAAATGGAACTAAATGGAAATGTAACATGTTAATAACAGCAAAGGTCCCTACAACACCAAATGATACAGGTTTAGACAATTATCAGCACTGAACGGCCAGGACAAAATCCCAACTCACTACCAATATGAGCTCAATTACATGAGAAAAAATGTCATCTCAAATGTATTATGTCTGGTCTGGTGATCCTTTGTCCACCTGCCTCTGTTTTGGGCAGGGTTCCTGTCTGTGCATGACGCCATTGAGTCCCTGAGGCAGATAGGTGACATCAAATCACGTCTTGACAAGGAGAAGCTGCACAAGGATATGAGGCACATGTGCAGCAAGGTGGCAGAGCTTTGTGACTGAACGACTTGTGACTGAAGAAGGGCTCATCTTGCCATCACACTGAACTCTTTAAACCAAAAGCCATGCCCGTGTATGACAGCGCTGACTGCTTACTTGCTGGCTTCATTCATTTCCATGCTATTCTGAACCCACTCCTATTCAGACTGTAGCCATGTTTTGTTTAATCCCTTTTTGAAAAACGGATAAGTGATCTTGTAATTCTGAGTAGAATAAAGTTTGTGGAAAATTAATAATTAATTCTCATTAACATGGGTGGCTATTTCTTTGTGCACATTAAGAAAGTATCAAATTTTCACCTCACATGTAATCTTTTTTTTTTCTTCTTTAAAGTCTTATTAGACGTGAATTTGATACCTGAGATGAGCTCATTATTGTATTAAATGAATGTATTCAATTAATGTCATGCAATTTTTTTATTTATGATATAAAGTGTATGAAATAATTTTTTAGTATTAAGGTTGTGTATAACTGGGATTACTGCTTAGAAATCTATTCTTTCAAACTATTACACTGAGGAGTAATTAGGAGATCAAAGGTACCTAACTGTTTGTGCATGAATTGACTAAACGTGCCAGTGTGTGTGTGTAGCAAAGCAGAGCGGACATTGTACATGGAGGGAAAACTCTGCCGAAACCCGGGATCGAACCAGGGACCTTTAGATCTTCAGTCTAACGCTCTCCCAACTGAGCTATTTCGGCCTGTCATTGGCGCGGATTCAACATGGATACATCCTTTAATGACTGATCTGTGACCCTGTGGCCCACAGAGCGGTGCAGCGCCATGAGGAGATGTGACGCTTTATTTGCACCATTTGTGGTTTCACCCTCTGAAAACTTCTCATTTAAAGCACATATAATCACCATTACAATGCAACTTAGACCAATATTTATTGCTAACAGGTCTTTCCAAACATAGTCTTGAATATGCAGAGACATTGCACACAGGTATCAATAATAAAAGTTAATTGGCCCGTACGGGGATCGAACCCGCGACCTTGGCGTTATTAGCACCACGCTCTAACCAACTGAGCTAACCGGCCATGGGGAGGGCAGGGCGTGACATCATCACATCCCCATATGAAACCTACGGAACCGAAAGTATTGATCAGGTGGAGACAACGACTCCTCACCGACGGTAAGGTTCTTCTGTTCTGACCCGAGAACCCGTTATGCTTTAATAGATCCACGGAGAAAAGGAACCAGCAGGAGCCACGAAACACTGTGATGTGACAATGTAGAAGTTTGTTATAATATATAATATAATCATGTGTGTGATTTATTTTTTATTTTTGACACGCACATATGATTGAAGATAAACAAGTTCTCACCCAGCACAGTGGTCCACTCAGTATGGCTCCCACAGAGGGTCATAAAATGTGAGGTGCATGTCGTTTAAATATTAACCATGTATACACTGTCCATCATCGACAGGTTATGTTTTTGTGTTTCGAAGATGGGGGTGGGGTGGTTATATTATTATTTTTATTTTCATTTGCATATGTGAAATGGAGCACTGTAACATGACAAGGGATTAATCAAGTATTTCTGATTCTGATTTAAAATGAATTAATGAACCCACCGACATCTGAGTCCTGTGAAACTAGATGCAAACCTTAGTGGGACAGAAAAGCAAGATGAACAAGACGAAGAGTAAACAAACAAAAAGTGATTCAACCAGCAACAATGCCAGTCAAATCTGAAAATATGAGGAAGCAACAATAGACCCAGGCAAGGCAGCTTGATTTGTGTAGCACCTTCAGACATCAAGACAATCAGCAGTGTTTAAGATACACAATGATACAATATCAAAAGCTTAAAATAAATAAGAAATAATGAATTGAAATGGATGAGAACAGATTAAACCTCTGAATTAAGATAAAAGTACAGTGACAGCTATAAATGCCAGTGGAAATTCATTTGCAGAAGAAACTCCAATGAGAAATGTGCATGGAAAGAGAAATGCAGTTCATAATAGATATTATTCATTCTTTTATTTCCAGAAGTAGTGGGGTGAGAAAAAAATTGTGAAGAAAGACTGTGAGAACTTGACTGAGTTAAGGCAAAAAATGTCTTAACACACATTGATCACTCTTAGATCTGTTAAAAGACGGCGTCGTGTTTCTGTCTTCGTTTCTTACAGAGTCAGAGACCATTGTAGGTCTTGGACAACCCCCTCTCTCGGCCTCACTCCTTAACCAGGATGTCAGTGCAGTTCTCCGGCTGGGAGGTGGTCGACGATGGTGCTTCTTTTCCTGGTGTGGAGCTGGGAGCATTGCAGACACCTCAGAACAGGGGCGTTTACACAATGTACCATGGGACCAGCGTTGCCAGTGCGCGGCTCATCATTGCCAATGGTTTTAAACAATCATCGAAGGGCATGCTGGGAAAGGGCGTGTATGTCAGTCGGGACAGGAAAAAGGCATCTAGTTATCCATTGAAAAGCAGCTATTCAGACCGTGTGGTCCTTGAGGTACGTGTGCGTGTTGGCCGTGTCAAGCGTATTGACAAGGACAACCATCCCATGCAGTACACCTGGAGCACACAGGGCTACGATACCGCCTGGGTCCCCCCCAATTGTGGCATGCAAGCTGTGCCCAGTGGCCTGCAGGAGGACTGTGTGTTTGACCCCAAAAGAGTGCAGGTAGTTGGCATTGCAAAGGCACCCAACCCCAACATAGATATGGAGCTTAAACAGATTCTAGCAAAAAGATCTGAACAAGATGGAGGTGGTGCTGTGGAAGCATGTTCACTGTGTAACAGGAAGACCCAACAGGGTGCTCCACATGTCACGCAGCAGTGCTGGACGTGTGGGAAAAACATCTGCATTCTCATGTCCAGGCATTTCTGTCCAGCTGAAGCCTGATAGGGAGTGAGGGGAGAAGATGGTTAAGACAATCCATGTATTCACTGGCAACAGATAGAGGAAAGATAAAAACAGTACAAATTAGAGGAAAAAATGTAAACTTCCGTATAATCATTTCTTATTTAATCACAGAATAACTGGAATAGGTGCACTCTATGAAAATAATTTTTGATTTGTTATGGGATTTGTGAATGATGGAAAATCCTCATGAATCGATGTCAGTTTATACCAAATCATTACCTTTACAATGTTAATTTCTTATTTTTTCTGCACTTGCTGTATATTCTCTGATTATTTGTTTATTATGATTATTTACAGTTTTTCCATATGAAGTAAATGTTGAAATGCGATAATATCCTTGATTTTGATTCAGTGAAATTATTTAAATTCACTAAGCAATGGAACAGAACTAAAGCGAACAGATGCCATTAGGATATTATCAGACCAACTGACAAGCTTCCACATCTTGTAAAGAGACTGAGAAAAAACGAATTTAATATTGATATTAATGTTCAGCCTGCAGATTTCCCACAGCTTCATGGTTTTGTACTTAGTTACACAATTCAGGATGTGAAATTATTAACACTGAAAAAGATGAGACAATTAAAGTTGTGGTGAACACTCAACAGCCAAGTACAGGCATATTTCAAGAGCTAAAGTGGGATTAGTTTAAATGTGCTACCAGAGGGGTGGTCTGCCAACTCCAGTCCAACTGAAGATATGTGGAATAGCTTGAATATAAAGTAATCTTTTTCCCCAGCTGATACAAAAATGGTGTTTTCCACTAGATTCTGTGTTACACAAGTTTAGACAGTTTGAGTTTTAACAGCAGAGCAATGGAAGTAACAAAGTGTTTTTAGACAAATTATGTGAGGACAAGATAAGGAAAGAAACTGAGTGTGGTTTGTTGCAGTATACAAGTAAAATTGTATTCATAGCACAGGGATGAATTGGCCTTGGACAGCACATCATCACCACAACCAACTGAACCTACAGCAGTTTCTTTCTATTCTCTGTGCAATAGCTGCTCCATGTGACATTAGCTGTACATATATATTTTTTTATTAGAATTGATTGATCATATTATCATATCTCATATACACAGTGAACCTGGGGCTTTCAGTGTCTCCTGGAGGCTGACGTGTCCCGGTTTGAGACACATCTGCTTTCACCTTCATACATTTAGCCTAAATGCCACACAGTCGTCCAACTCCTGTCCTTATGAGCTGTTAACGACTTTTTCACTTTTTTTCAAATTGTTAGTTTAAGCAGCTGAAATAAGAGGAAATCTCAGCAGTAGTAGTAGGACAGAGATTGTCAAAAAATAAAACAAAAAGCAATGTGGCCCGTACGGGGATCGAACCCGCGACCTTGGCGTTATTAGCACCACGCTCTAACCAACTGAGCTAACCGGCCATGAACCCTCCTCCCCTTAGACCGAGTAATATACATTGACAGGGAAACATGGTCTCCCTCTTCAATGTGAAAGTTTTATTATCAGTTCCTTAACAGAAAGTGGAAGTTGCTGAAGTTACACTGGGACAACTCTTTACCGACGGTAAGATCTGTAAACATAGTCATTAAATCCTAACTCCTTTACATATATATACATTGTATGTAATATATAAGTGTGTACATAGATATTTACATTTGTAAAACGACCAGTTACGGAGGTGAATTCAGGTTTAATTTCGTCGTTTCTATGGTCGCTAGTACAACAGGGCTAATGTTACATGTATTAACCTGAGCCAGGCCATGTAACTTAAAGGTGGGGCACAATACACGTTTTGTATGTGTGTATGTACTTAAATGCATATTTCTACTTATGTCTGCGGTAACGTGGCGATATTAACCACTTCACGCTGTTAGTGTTAAAAGTAGAGATATAAACGACCTGTAAGTTTGTATTCGTATCTTACAAAATGTGTGAGCCTGTATTTTAGAATAGAGGCAACTTCAAGAGATTTTTCTGTGATTAAACATAAAAGTATGTATCGTTGCAACTTAACTGAAAATTATAGCTCAAATAGTCTGAGGGGCCCCACAAGGTTCATTGGAGTTTCTAAGAATAAAATCTCCCATAAAAGGCCCGAGAACATAAACTACATGCTGCCGAATTAAAACCTTCAAGGAACCTCAACAGAAAATTTACTGTGATTGTGTCCTGGACTAACTATAATTGAACTAAATCATATGAACGTGTGTTACTGATGAGAAGTGTTGTTAAATGAAATCTGAACTGGACAGATCATCATCTGAAGGTTCAGAAATTCAGTTTTAGTTTCAGGTGACTCAAAGCAGGGATGGAAAACACAGTCATGGAAAAAGTGTTTTTCATCTCTCTAATAGAGATTTGTTCAAAACCACAGCATTGAAGTTTGCTATTGAGTAGCAAAGGTTAATTGAGTAAATATGAAAAATTAAAACAAATTTAATAGTTAAAGGAAATGTCCAGCACTGGGCCCCTGAACAACATAGTTGCAAAGCCCCAACATGACACCATGTCCACTGAAGTATTAAAGCTCCATTCAGTCTTTTTTTTTTTTTTTTTTTTTGCACTAGCCATTAGAGGTCACACATCATCACTCTCATGTCTGTCATAAACATGGTATTGTTTTTGCTTTCATTCTTCACAGTATCCCTTGTTGAAGCAGGATGTCGCTGCAGTTTTTTGGCTGGGAGGTGACCTATGATGATGACTCCCCTCGTGTGGAGCTGGGGGCTTCTCAGGAGCCCAAAGACCGGGGTGTCTACACCATGTACCATGGTACAAGCGTTGCCAGTGCACGACTCATTATTGCCAATGGCTTCCAGCAGTCCTCAGGTGGCATGCTGGGAAAAGGTGTGTATGTCAGTCGTGATAAGAAGAAGGCAGAGCGTTATCCATTAAACATTAACCTCTCAGACCGTGTGGTCCTTAAGTTACGTGTGCGTGTTGGCCGTGTCAAGCGTATTGACAAGGACAACCATCCCATGCAGTACACCTGGAGCACACAGGGCTACGATACCGCCTGGGTCCCCCCCAATTGTGGCATGCAAGCTGTGCCCAGTGGCCTGCAGGAGGACTGTGTGTTTGACCCCAAAAGAGTGCAGGTAGTTGGCATTGCAAAAGCACCAGACAATGTACTGACAGAGCTTCAGCAGCTTGTAACCACAAACCACCATGAAGATGGGGAAGCAGCATCACTTAGTGGTCCTGGGGATACATGTTCACTGTGCAAGAGGAAGACCCTGCATGGCCCTCAACACATTCAACAATCCTGTTGGGGTTGTGGGCAAAGGATCTGCATACTCATGACCAAACATGTCTGTTCAGCTTAAATTTGAGAGGGTGTATGCGCCTGAAAAACAAGATGGTTGTGACTCTGGTGTGGGAGTTTTACATATGAATGAACATCTGTCATATACAGACTATTTCCCATGATGTTAATTAAGCCTATTAGCACCAGGTAGAGCTCTGAATTACATATATTTCAATTGCATTAATAATAGTTTTAAATCTGTCTGGCAAAATTCCTCCATGGTTTCAGGGAGGATTACAGTCTGACAAAGACTGTTTAAGCCACTTGAGGCCGAACTGTGGCTTAAATCACTGCCAGAAGGGGAGATACAGGTTCCACACCGAGGTTTAACCAAAGTAAAAGCTCAACTTAGTGTATAATCATATTTTGGAACACAGATATCAGTTTCTTCTTTTTTCACCAGAAATGAACAATTGTAATTAATGTAAAATGGTGATAGTTTCTGCTGATCACTGTACATCTTTAACAGTTCTTAAGTTCTTATTTAAGTTGAAAGATCAATATGTGTTCAGATAATATACAATCAGGATGAGACAATCTTTATATATAGAGCAAAATGATTTTATTTCAGCCTGAATATGGATATTGATCACTTTGTCAGAAATACATTCTGAAATAATGTGATGATGCTCATGATTTCCTGAATATTGTACACTGTAAAACTTAAAAGTCACACAAAGGCAATAAATGTCATCTTTATAATATCAGATCCATAATGTCCTGTTTGATATGATTTCATAGTTAAGAGATTCAGAAATGCTGAATGTGTCAATGACTTCTGTGGATAAACTATTAAGCTACATGAATTCATTGTGATGCATTTGGATATTTGCAACATTCAGGATGAAGAAGCAGCAAGCAGTGAGTCAAACTCCAGCAGTCTTTGATCCCCCATTGTTTTGGCATGTTGCAAAAGTACCTGCAAAAAAAGATAAAAAAAAATAAAAATCAAAGCTGCGGTGAAAGTAAACAACCAATGATTACACATCACCGCTAAAATATTTCAGTCATCTGTCGCCAGCGTAGTGATGGGGCAGCTGTGTACTCACTGTTATAAGCTCCTGGTCATTTTTGGCATACAGGTGTCTGAGGAGGTACCAGCTGGCCACCTGCACCACCGTCCCTGGGATGTCTTGAGAAGAAGCGTAGACCAGCCTCTCCAACAAACGCCGTGTTTCCCTGCAGAAGAAATGGCGAAAGGTAAAACATGTTCTGTGTTGTTTTTTAGAGACAGACATATAAGACAAGTTTTATTTCATGTTGTATATAAAATGAAATAAAACCTGCCATGAAATGTATTTTGGTATTGTGATTATGCTTGGCACAGAGGAGTTCCTGCAGCATCTCTCTAGGAATTAAGCCAACTCGTGATTGGCTTATGCGTTTTCTCTTCAGCCTCTGATCAATGTAGCACTCTAATTAAACATCCTGGCAGGTTTGTGAATTAGTGGCAGAAGGCTAGTATATCAGGACAGGAAAACCTAGTGTTGGGCATTGCTTTGCATTTCCAAAAGTACCAACATCACGAAAAGACAGATGGAGCCATAGTGGGAAAGAAGTATTTGCATATCGTCACATAGCAGCACAGATACACCTGCAGCTTGTACAAGCGTTTGCATACTACCTGCAGCAAATTAAACAACACTGTGAGAAGCACTGACCTAGCTGCCATCTTGGTCACATACTGGAGCAGGGCCTGGAAGAGGAGGGCCATTGGGGATGAGCCCAGCTTTAAAACCTCAGTAGTGGCCTCTAGTACCAGGTCCTTCCAGTCATTTCCTGGGACACCTGCCTGAGAGGTCAGATTACACATGGTTAAGAATACAACTAGAAAGAGTAACATATGTGAAATTAAACTTGATTCATCTAATAACCTTGTCATGCCTTTAATTTAATTGTTTAACACTGTCCGTATGACCTGCTTATTCAGTGTCAGTTATTGCTTTCAGAGTGACAGTCGTCACAAAATTAGATGATAATTACAGATACAAGAATATGTAAAATGAAAAACAAAAAAATTTGCTTAATTATAATCAGCAACCATGTGAGTTTCTATAATGTGAGTAGTGGACTAAAAAACAAATTCCCTCTAGCAAAATCTCAAAGGCAGCACGTTGTCTCATTTGTATTTCAAGTTGTCCATGGCTGCTGATCCCATAATTCTGTTGGATATTCCTCTACCTGGTTTCTGCCCACATGACATGTAAACAGAAGCAGCCTCTGACCTTGTGCTTGTATGTGTGTATAAAAATATGTAAATCCAAAATAATTCCCTTCTTGCTAAAACATTACTCATGTAATGATTTTAACTTCTATTTGCAATACCATTAGATTTGTAATGTCTAAAATGTTCTTATTTGTGGCTTTATCACCATTAAATTAAGACTATTTTGGACATAGATTTTTGTTATATTCTAAGCAAGAACTCACCAGACAGGGTCCTAGAGCAAGCAGGGCTAGTCGGAGCAGGCTGGAAACCTGGCTGCTGTGCAGACCAAGCTGTGAGGCAAGCTGCAGCCTCTGCCTGTAAGCCATAACTGCCTGGACCAGCAGACCCTGGCTGCGATACACCTCAGCCAGCCACTGAACGAAGGAGAGAGGGAGAGGATAGCAAGGATGAGGGGGAGTTACAGAGGAATGGATGGGAGGAATATATAAATGAATCAAAAGAGGTGTAGAAGAGTTTGGTAGAAGCAACATTTATACCAAATATACCACTTTTCCCCTGCCGATTAATAAAGTATACTGATTCTGAATATGAGATTAAAAAAAGGTTAGGAAAGAAAGAGAAATTAAAATTATACAACAATTTTTCATAGATTCTGATCTGATAATCACTTAATAATAATCCACTGCCTCTTTTAAAGTCTCAGCAAATATGAAACTACTGCCATAAAAATGCCAATATCTTCAGCAAATGAAAAGATATATTGACTTTTCAATGAGATATTCTTAAATACCAAGAATGAAGGCAAATGTCTATTTTGTTACTTGCAGCAACAATGAAGTCTGAAGCTAAATAATCATATCCACAGATAAAACAACTTTCAGAAATAGCATGAATAATTATTTTCTATCATGACATAAAAGTAAATTCTGCATGTTGACATATTTATTATGTAATCTTTTCCATACAGACCTGACCGTAAAAATCTGATATTGATAAACATGTACTACTCCACTTTTACACTGTAATCTCTTAGGTCATGGATGCAATCTGTCGATATGTTCAAGGCTTAAGAGAGAGCATGAACCCCTTGCTGCTCCTTCCCTGCTGATAGTAGTCATTTGTTGTTAAATGCTGCAATACAAGGTCTCAAGCAAGGCACAGAAATAGTCTTCATAAAGCTGGTGTTTCAGTGAAGCAGGACAACACTGCTGACTGTGGTGAGAAGAATAAAAAAAATCTGATCATTTCAATAAATGACCTCGACATTTAAACAAGGTTGTTATTTTTGCTACTTTCATATGTCTGTGTGAATAATGTGGCATAACATTGTTTGTACCACTAAACCTCTGGTGCTTGAAATTAAAAAGTAACAGCTCATTAGTATGCTACTGCCATACAAAGTGCTATCATAGTATTTTAAAAGACTGACTGTGCACTTACATGCCATGCCCCAAGGTTGGTGGGGTTCATCATCACTGTGTTGTTGAGCTGCTCCAGCACAGAGTCTGGGAGGACAGCACCAGCTTTGGCCACGAGGAGGCGCTGACACTGCACCTGTCTCAGTGACAGCATCACTGCTGGGTGCTCTGGGGAAACATTCAGCACCTGGGACAAAGCAGACAGAGCACGAGGAACACGACGGTGAAAGGAGGAGACTCCACATAAGCCTTAAACAAGTCCATTTCTAGAGTAAAGTAAATCAGAAAATAATGTGGCTGTGTGTGTTAATGTTGAACCTGTGAGCAGAGGGCTTCCGCCTGCTCCAGCTGTCCAGCTAACACAAGACCAGTCACTGCCTGTTGCAATACCCAACCTTCTAGACTCTGGGCTAGAGGGCGCTCTATCTCCTCCACACTTTGCACTGAGAAAAGAAAGAGAGGCCAATGTCTCTCGTGCCAAATACACGCACACGCACATGCACACACACACACACACACACAGAGAAAAACATAGACAAACATACCTTTCTCAGAAACCACTGCCATGAGTATTTTCTCCAGTCCTTGTCTGGAAGGAGCAGAAGCAGAAAGATAACAGGATGTGTTTTCTGTGTGACAGGCAGCCATTAATCCCGCCCATGCTGCTGGATCATCTGAAAGCAGAGAGTGGAGACTCAGATCACACAGACGTTTCACAGCTTTTTCTTTGATGGTAGGTGCAAAGCATACATTTACTTTACCTTTATCAAATATAGATAAACATAAATTCTCTGTGCCACAAAACAACAAAACTTCATTCAGATCCTTAACATAAGGGACATCATTATGTCGAGGAGTGGTTCTCGCAGTGGAAATACATGTATAACACTCCACTTGAACTGCCCATAAATACAGAATAAATAGTATCATTTTTGTTTTTCATGATAACACACTAGAAAGGTTTCTAGTGTGTTTGTATGTGGGGTTTGTTGTGCTTGTGTGTGTGTGCATATTTATGTATAAGTCTACCTGGACAGAGCAGCACAGCTCTCTGCATGGTCTTCAGTGCATTCCTGCATCTGTCCTCTCCAGAGTGTCTTCCACTGGCCAGCTGGTTAACTCCACCGTACAACAACGCCCTCTGCAGGAACAATCGCCTCAGTTAATATACAAATGCTGTGGTGAAGAGACTAAAGGACAAATTTTGGCTGTTCAGCTGTTGAAATATTTCAATTGAACAATAGATTTAATATGATAGCGTTTGAACATAGGAGCAGAATATAAAATTAAATTACTGGCTGTGATATAAAAGAATACACAACAAACAGACAAAGAACACAATGGATACTGAAACACCGCTATTTAAACAAAGTGATACAGTCATAGTTACCTTTCCTTGAGTCATGCTGGAGAGACAGGCGACATGCCCAGCCATGGCTCCACCCTGGAATATACAGCAGATAAAGCCATGAAAAACACACAACTGTTCAGCAGCACCACAGCAACCGTTGATCGAGCTGGATGTGTGTAATAACTGTGTGTAATCAGGCTTACATTTGCTTTCCTGGGGTAGTACTGTGGCACCACTCTGGACAGCAGGGCCCACAGAGACGGGTTTCCAGGATTGCTGGAAATAAGACAGAAAAATCAGGAGAAGGAAGAGTTATTTATGTATATGTGTCGCTACACTGTACAATGAAATGTTGTGCCTGTTGATAATTCTTCAAGCTGCTTATCTGTGGCTGTGCTAGTTAAAATAAACAGGGAGTGCATAAATGAGGCTATTGCAGGGTGCAGAAAATCAGTAGGGTGATCTAAACAATGAAAAACAAGCAGTTTACCTGTGCACAGCTCTAGAAGCCTCTCTTTGCACTGCGCTGTAGTTACCCTGCAGGGCCAGCAAGGTGCAGGTAAGTAAACATTGCTGCTCTACAACACTCCCAGATGCTGAACCCTGTTTTAGCAGCTCAGTCAGAGCTGCAGTAGCTAGTGTAGCATCACTGTGGACTAAGCCCAAGGCACATAAACACAGCAAAGACTCTGAGATCGGCTCCTTTAGCATCGAGCTGTAGAGACAGAAAGAAGACAGAGAAAAACTCTTGCAATCAAGTATTATAACACATTGTCATCATGCGATATTGCAGTTGACAACAATTTTAGTGCCAAGATTTTTCTTGGCAAAATCAAATAATCTGAGGACGCTTCAGCATTTAAGATTTGACAGTTTGCTGTCAAAAATTCTTTCAATTCCAGCAAATTATCATATTTACACTTCACAATACTTTTACATAGATCTTTTTTTGTCTTTCAGGTTTGGCATTCTGGCATAATATCTTGTGAATGCAATATTGTTTAAGTTTATTTATGTATCAAGTTTATTTTCATACTGGCATTAACGGGAATTGAAGGCTGGTAAAGAAAATACATTCATCAATCAGTACAGTACAGTAGTTTCAGTTAGAAGCTTAAGACAACAACAGACTGGTACCATCCATAAAACACTGTGGACTCACCACTTGAACAGCAGAGTCTTGGCTGAGTCTAGGTTGCCTTGTCGGTGCTGCAGCAGGGCCAGAGATGTCAAGATGTAAGCTTTCTCTTTCTCACTGGAAGCCACAGCCAAGGCACGTTCATAGGCTACAGCACACACACATGCGCGCGCACACACGCACACACAGTTTTTTCAGTCAGTTTGATGTGTGTGTGGACATATACAACCTCTTATTTGTGTGACTCCAATTCCTCACCACTGATACTCTCTGGGATGAGTCCTGCCCTGCAGTAGGTCAGAGCCAGTCCAACCAGATCACTGAGCTCCTGCAGTGGAGTGGATTTATAAACATGCGCTGCCTCCTCTAACTGGCCTGTGGTGCTGCAAGAC
The DNA here is from genome assembly GCA_038496675.1 of Rachycentron canadum. Classification (NCBI taxonomy): domain Eukaryota; kingdom Metazoa; phylum Chordata; class Actinopteri; order Carangiformes; family Rachycentridae; genus Rachycentron; species Rachycentron canadum. The sequence continues at coordinate 16,136,065 of CM076654.1, forward strand.
ACACAGAATGTACAACAAAAATCGAGTTTGAGGAATTGGTTATGTACTGTAAAGAAAGTTCAATATATGATAATACAACAGCTGGTTGTTACCACAAAGCGCGGCCATAGCAGCCCAGAGCAAAAGCCAGTTCTTCTGCTGAGGACATGGATTGCAACAGTTCAACAGCTCTAAGGAAAGACAATTAAGGTTTAAAAAAAGTGAATTATAAACAACCATTTGTCTCATCTGTAAACCTACAGAGTCAGTCAGTGTAATTCAGACAGAGACCTTTGGTAAGCCTGTAAAGCCTGCCTCTTCAGCTGCAGATGCTCATTCAGGTAGCCCAACATAATGAAGGCATCAGGGTCAGATTGGATCCTCTCTGAGGGGCACAAAAGAAACTTCATGTCACCCAACATCCACGTCTATCACATCACTCACACACAACCAAGAGATCTGTGGATCCTGCAGGACCATAACAGATAGATTCTGTACCTGTGTACTTGCTAAGTGCCACCTGAGCAGCAGAGATGGCATTCATCTGGACTATGTTGTAGCGATACAGTTCAGAGTCTCTGTTGCTCTTATCCAGCAGGGTGGAACATACCCAATAGGCATAACCTTTCACTCCCTCCATCTGCAAGTGAAAGATGAGAAATGAGGATAAAAAGCAAGAGAAAACAGGAAACACGGTTAAAATACAAAGTAAAGGCAAAAAAATAAATAAATTCAGTTTCATCACTAGTTTAACAGTAGTAGCGAAAGATTTAGAACTGAACCTTTAGCAGAATGACTGAGGGAGCTGAAGCTAATATTAAACTGCTTTTATCCAACTAATGAGTAGGTATTACAATAACAACCCCTGCAGGTTTGAGAGGTCACGCACATGGGTGCTGAGTTCAGTGGTGTGTCTGAAAAGATCCATGGTGTCATAGCTTCCTACTCGCTCAGCTATCAGAGCCTGGCAGGAAGAAAAAGGGATATAAATGTCATTTAGATGCATAAAGAGGTCAAAGACAGAAATTAATTAAGCCTCATGAATACTAGAGCACTGACATGCCATTACTGTCACTTTAATGATACCTTGCATGGCTCCTCACCAAGTTTACACGTCTTTCACATTCCTTACCACTGCAGAACACCAGCTCTAGTCAACTAAATTATATGCATTATTTTACTTAATTATCCCTCTGGCTGTTAGTCATACAATCAGGTTTCAGCTGATGTGTCATACGTGTATGCATTTATGGGACTTACTAAATGTGCATGCAATAAAGAAGCCAATGGCCACAGTGAATTACTGCCAATGGCAATACTCTCAACACGGTGTCATTAAAGTGAGCTTTGATACATTATTTCATCATGTCTTTGTAAGATAAGGTAGGGTGGGGTTCGGTACCTGTCCAATCCAGCAGTTAACATACAGTGGCTCCAAGGACTGGGCAATCTTGAAGGCCTCGTGTGCAAGCTAAGTATATAAGAGCATTTTAACATTGAAAATGTCAGCCAGCTTTGATATAACAATAAGAATATACAAGGGAACTGATCACACACACCTCTATATTGTCCTTCTTCAAATACAGGGTACCAAGATTTGTCCAGGCAACAACATTCTGAAATGAAATATTACAAAGTTTAATAAAAACTTATTATTTTCTGATAATGCTACTGATCAACACTAAATGTTCTATACATACATTTGGCTCAACTTGTATGGACTTGATGAAGCAATGTTGAGCCAGAGCAAAATTTTCAACACCTGGGGAGACAGAAAGAAAGTGACAAGACTGAACTGCAGTTCAGAAAAAGGCCATGTACATAATTACTATGCATTTTACCTGCCTATTTATTTGACAAAGCTAAAAATGCTAAAAAAAGTTTGATATTCCCAATGTTAATTATACCGACCTGTGACTTTTCTTAAATACTAGTAGCCTTACTACTGCTACCAGCACCCGTGTTTTAAAAGCTGCGCAGAGAGGAGAGCAGTGTGGGACAGCAGTTTTGTGGTCAAAGACCTGAAGTTATTTGAGTGAGTTATTTATCAGGTGGGGCTATGATTGAATAATTAAAGCTTTTCAGACAGAATAATGATTCATTAAAATATTTGTTATGCTATTGTTGGTATGTGAATGTATGTGTAGTATTTCTTCCTGCAAAATGAAAATCATTCATTGTGAAAGTTGTCTGTCTTACTGAATAGTATGCCACACATTACAGCTGTCTGAAAAGCAAACTATGGCTACAATGGATAGACGTGGCTACTGTGCTATTAACACTAATTGAAGACATGAAGACATTTTGGAATACCAAATATTTTAAACCTCTTTAGTCTGATACAATAATACATAAAGCTTTTCACAAACTGCATTGGTTTATATTATGATAACTGGCTTCTCTCATTTAATTTCTATGGGCAGAGCAAAGTCTGTAAAACAAAATGCTAAAAATCCTATAAAGAATAAATTAATCTAGTTAGAGGACACAATCAATAACCGTATCAATAACCTGATACAATATTTTTTCTTGTGTAATGAAATATAGGTAGGTCAAATACGCATTGATAAGTAATCGCTAGATGGGGTAGACCACCATTATTTACTAAAATGAAGATGCATCTTATTACCTTTCTTCATGGAAATGACCCCTAGAGCGTTCCAGTAGCTGTGGTTCCCACTGTCCATCATGATGGCCTTTTTCAAACACTGAGAAGAAAAAAAAAATCTTAAAAGACAACCTTTGGCAACAAACTATGTAGGTAGTATGTTGTGTAGGATGCAATGAATTACCTGTTGAGCCTTCTCTAGGACCAGAGATTGGGAGCTTTGGTCTCCTTCTGTAGGGCAGGGTAGGCTGGACTGGCGGTAATAGTTGAGTCCTAGGTCATACCAAAGGCTGGGGGCCTCAGACATCAGCTTTAAAGCGCGTGCATAGCACCTGCAGACAAAACAATGCTTAAAGTCCAGTGTTCAGACAATGTGCCTACGGGCAACAAATAACCCATTAGGCAATTAAAGCCATGCAATGACAACTTTGGACAGTAGTGATGGTGTAAGCAGCTTGGAAAACATATGCCTAGTTGTGGACATACCTCTCGCCGACCTTAAGTGTCTGGGTCTGATTCAGCATGTGGCTCTGTGAGTTGGGGTCTAAACCAGCCAGCGGGGCAGGCAATAGCACCTGCGCTCTGTTTGGCGACACAGTGTTGACTGCAGTGCATGCATCTCCCAGCAGCTTCCACAAACAGGACAGGTCTGGACGTAGCTCCACAGCTCTGAAGAGCATAGAAAGGGTAGATCAATGAAAGTGCTGTAATGAATCACAGAAAACACGTTATTTCATATTATGGTTTGCAAGTTGAATAAATGTCTAATTCCTACCTAAAGAGGTTCTGTATGGCTTGCTGAATGAGGTCAATGGCTCCCCCATCTCTGCAGTCGTCCATTAAACTTTTTGCCAGAGACAGCTGGCACTCTCCAAGACCTGAACAACAGACCATACAAATCAAATTAGTTACTTTAGTTGCCCTAAAGTATAGACAGATGACTCACAATAGATATGCATGAAAAGCAAAACATTACAGCAAATTAAATGTATTTTAGGGTATAATTAGACAAGCACCCACCTTTAAGAGCAGGAACATAATCCTGCTGTGCAGTGATCTGCAAGTACTCTGCAACTGCCTCTTTGAACTTGCCCAGGGTCTGTTTGATTGCAGCAGCCTGGTAAACACTGTAGATGGAGGAAGGCTGAAGTTGATGGGCCTTACCAAAGGCCTTTAGTGCTGCTGTGAAGCTCCGGCGGTTTAGGTAGGCCTCACCTAAACACTCCCAACACACCCAATCCTCTGGGTCTGCTCTCAGAGCTGCCTGTAGACTATAAACATAAACTGTCAATAATTCTCATACATTTAAAACATCTAAACCAAGACAACAGTTGTCTCAGATTTGAAAGTCTTACTCAGCTACGGCCTGTTGATGCTCTCCAACCTTCAGGTAGTAAAGGCCTCGTCTCATCCAAGCCCATTTAGCTGAGCCTGGAGTGGCTTTCTCAATCACTGACTCAAGTGTTGCTAAGGCAGTGTCCTATGGCATTTAAGGAAGAAAAAAAGAGAAGACAGGGGAAGGGGAAGCACAGGAAGGGTTGGAAAAAGAGAGGCACCAGTAAGGAAACATGATGACAAAGTCCCAGCAACACACCTGACAGCTCTGAACACTGGCTTTTTTTTTTTTTTTTTTACCACTGAGGCCACTCACCATATCCCCCTGCTCCATACTGAGATCTACTGAGGCAGTTCCAGACTCTGCATCTTCATTGTCCAACTCAAAAGCTTTCTTATAGCAGCCACGCGCACGGCCACGATCATTTGCAACCTCCCGGTAATAATGCCCAAGGTAGCGGAATACACAGCTAAGGTGTGGGTCTAATTTTGCAGCCTGGAATGAACAAATGAGGCTTAAAAGTTACAGTGACAAGATTTATTTGTGGGCAAGTTAAATCATTCAACATAAACCTTTATTAATCTCTATCTCATCTGCATTTCTAGGATTAACAAAGCAAAGTTTGTATATATCTAAAAGGGGTACATCTTGTTGTGAAATATAATTATACCAACCAAAACTTTGGATTTCTCAATGATCATACTAACTTTCAGCAAGTGTGTATGGGCTTTGCTCCGGTCTTTACGGGTCTCCTCTCCCATGTCCCAGTAGAGTTGCCCCAACAGAAAGTAATACTCTCCACAGTTTTGGCTCTGGGTAGCTGCATTTAGGAAACTACACAATGGAAGAAAAAAATTGTGGACAACTGTATCATTTTGTAACATACAAATGGACAGTTTTATAATGTAATATAATGGTACATATGACTTACCTTTTTTTTTCAATTAAAAAAGAGCTAGTTCTTACCTCTGCTCTGCTTGCTGCTGCTGGCCTTCAGCCAAGTGTACCAGTCCTCTCAGTGCTAAACCCTGGGCCAGGTTTGGGTTAGAGGCCACTAGCTCTGATGACACCTATGGAAGATATAATATATATATGTAATATAATTTGTACCTTCTTTGATCTCCTGCAGGAAGCATTTTCATCTTTGAGATGGTCATATCATAAATTTGAAATTAATTAGCTGTTGTAAAGTGTCTTTTTCAGAATGACAGAATACAGTAGGTCAAAGGTTTACAACCTTAAGTGCTTGATCAATCTGTCCTTTGTTAAGGTATGCACGTCCTTTAAGGGCGACTAGAAGTGGGTCTTTTTCAGCATCTGGAATCTGGAAAAAAAAAAAAAAAAAAAAAAAAAAAAATCAAGAACAGAAGATTCTGCTTTTGATTGTTGAATTACTTAATACCCAATTATGTAAAAAGAAAAAAAAAAAACATGCTATTTGTTAATCACATTACCTGTGAAAATGTCCCCAAAGCCTGGTCTGCAGCCTTTTGTCCTTCTCTACTTTTAACTAAAGTCTCCAACTTCAACTTGAGCAGTTTGACCCTCAGCTCCTTGTCTCCAGAATCACATGTCATCAAACCTAATGCAAAGGGACAAATGCTGAATGTTAGGATGTTTTTTGGACTACTCCATTAAGGTAGTGAGCAACATTCAGGTTTCATTCACAAATCCTTCTTGTTTAGTCTGATTAGCTAGATCAGAGATTACATGTTAGATTGTCTAGATCAGTAGTTTCAAGTCAAGGACCCCTAACATGAAGCAAATTTGACCACAGACCCCCATTTGATAGTATTTTTGCTTTTGGATGTTTTATTATAGAACATGTTTCAAATCCATTACCAATATAGATGTACAGTTTGTCATTGTGTTACTTATGTACAAAAATAAATTATTCCCCTTTTTGCTGGGTACCCCAGGAATCCCCCCCATCCCTATTTTGAGAACCACTGGTCTAGATGTCTAAAGTGATACGGTAAAGCAGACCAAACGCACCTTGAGAGCATGACGTAGCGCTGTCTGAGTATCTGTGCATTTTAAACTGAGCTTCAGCCAGATTGTACCATCCTGTGCTGCAGCTCTTTTTCTTCAGCCCTAATAAAACAGAGGAGACAGATCACGGGCAGTTACCACCAACTACCACTGCCATTCAAAATCTTGGTGATGGTCATAAAGTGTATGTCTTACAAAATAGTGTTCAGGTACCTTTTACACTAAAAAGAGAATTAATTCTTGGTTATAGTGCAAACTAACCCAGTGAAAGGTCCTTAACGGCATCTTTATATCTTCCTTCCTGAAGTGCTTTGGTGCCCAGACCTAAGTGACCTAACCCGCAGTTAGGGGCCAGATCCAGGAGTTGGGAGAAACAGCTGACTGTGTCCTCATTCAGTATACCTTCAAACAAATAAAAAAGTGTATTGAGATTGCCTCTGCCATTTACTAACATACATTCTAGAGTTTAAAGGCCAATTATTATCCACAATGCTTGAGAGTAGCATTTTATTATTCAAAAAAATCATATAAAATCATAGGACATACAGAGTACATATCCAAAAGCATCTTACCTGTTTTGAGGTAATGAGAACAAAGCACCTCAAGAGGATAACTTTGGTTAGGGTAATGAGACAGCATGGACTCACATGCCTCTTTCATTTTGGCTTCTTGTTGTGGGAGCTAAATAAGAACAGATTCCTGATGAGCAGGTGATTTAGGAAGAGACTGTCTGCACCAGAGTATGAGGTGGAACATTTGAATGAATTAGATTTTCTGTGATGGTTGGTGCTACAGATGTAAGAGAAGGTAGACTTACTTTAGAAAGACATTTGACATAGTCAGCTGAGATCTTCTTGTGTTTCTCTCCTGGTACAGGGTCCATGAAAACCAAGGTGTTCTCAAATGCTGTAATTAACTGTTGATGATAAACAAACAAAGCTGTTACCAAGTGACAGATGGGATTCAGATATATGCACTATAAAGCAAAAACCTTTATTTTTGTCAGTGATAGAAGCGCCACAAGGGGAGGCATACCAGCTTTAACTTCTGACTGCAACCTTTTGGGGCTTGTATATCAGACTCACACTTTATTTTATATTTAAGGGTGTGTGCTCTTTAGTGTTGCAGAGTGTTCATACAGAACACTATATATTTCAGAGTGTACATTTAGGCAAATCTTACATGCTGTTGAGTTTCATTGTCCTGCTCTTCTTCATTAAGGCACTCAGAGAGAAGTTGGGTCATTTGTTGCCACAGCTGCAGTAACTCAGTCTTGTCCACGCCATCTTCCTCTTTCAGTTGAATGAGCTGCAGCCAAACCTTTGCCAACTATCCGCACAAACAAATTCAGATGAGTGAAAATAACCCAATACTAACTTTTCATTAGCCTTGCCAACGTGCTTTTAAAATTACATACCTTTAAATACTCTTTGTCAGACTGATAGATATCTGACAGCTTTTTGATCACCTCATGACATTTTTTTTTGTCTGAGCTGTGAATGGAGAACATATTGAAAATCAAAAACATCATAAATCGAATGTGAAAAGTCAAAACTACAAAATGTTATTTGAACATTAAGATTAAAAAATAAGTAAATTAATAAAATGTTTTCATATCTCACCTAGCATACAGCTCAACAAGCTTCTGATAAACATTAGGTAGCTCAACTTTGAAATCCCACTGATCGATCTTTTCGTACAGATTGGCTAAGCCCTAAAGCACAAACGCATTATTGACATGGTTGCTATTTAGACACATAGAGACAAATCACATAAAATGCATCATCCACAGTCAAAATGGAAAGGTTTTTTCAGAAATGTGTCACTGTGCAGTTGTGACTCCAGATGGGATTTCACAGCTGTAATTTCAGCTCAACTGGCAAGAAAGTACCAGTAAATGAATTGTTCTCAGTGCAAGAAGGAACTTCTGCATCCTACCTGCCATGCCAGTAGCTGCTCAGGCTCCAGCTCCACTGCCTTTTTATAGGCTGACTGTGACTGCTCTGGCTGCTCAAGTTCACTGGCTGCCAAGCCAATAAAAACCCATGCATTATAGTTGTTCTTCTCAAGTTTCAAAACAGCCTGAAACAACATTTAACACAGAAAAATCACATATGCAACATCCCTGTGCAAGAGAAGCACTGGTCTACTCAGTAGTCAGATACCTAGGAAAAGGGGAATTACAGCCAAGGTCTAACTTGACTTTCCTCAGTATCTGAGATACCTTACCTTACAGTGTTTTAGAGCCTCTTTGAATTCTTTGTTTTTAATGGCCTCTCTGGCACTTTTCAGCGCAGTTTTCACTTCTTTACCCGACATCTTGTGATTATCTGAGAGACATAAACAGACATAACAAGAGAAATACTGTCACGTCTTCCTGAGTCCAAAACAATGACATAGCTGTTATGAACTTACACCCACCATGGGTTCATTATCTCTGACTCCATTAAGCTGACTTACAGTAAGGAGTAAGTTTGCTGCGCTCATACCCCTGACTGATGACAGATGACAGCTGACTTCACAAGGATGAAGTAACTGAACTGAAGTAGTTAGTTTGCATGTTAGCAATGTTAGCTAGGTAAACACAATTTAGCTGTTAGCTTGACAGGACGTACAAACTATGTACTTCAGAATGAGAGGTGGTTTAAAACCTCAATTTATACATAACATAATTTACTCTATTGGTTCAATTAGTTGTTGCCCATGTAGACTTTGTAAATGTGAACAAAACTGCTCACCCACTGTTTACGTTGACTGTTTGTTCTGCTCATGTCCCGTTACACGGAAGTGAAAGATTAGTTACCGCACCTACTCTGGGTTTTCAAAATAAAGTTATTTGCAGGTTGGTTGCGTCCATACTTAACAGAATAAAAATAGACTTGAAAAAAGGAAAACAATAAACAAAAAGTGAACAAAAAATTATTTATTTCCAAAAATGAATGATGAACATAGGAATGGAAGGCAATAGAAGAAATGTGATATAGTTTAATCAACGCACAAACCCAGCTCATAAAATAACAGACAGAAGACACATTTAACTGGAGGCCCGCAGGCAAATTTCAGCTCATCAGTCAAGTCAAACCGGCCTGCCGATCAACTGTTTGATTACAATTAAATACAACTTAAAATCTACAGAGAAAAAAAACACAATACGTGAGCTACTGCTATATTTGCCACAATAAATCCTCTAAACCACAACCACTAAAACAGGAAACAGGTAGCATTTTGGGAACATTCCCTGAAGGTTGTACAAATATAACCTTCCAGAAATGTTCCAGGTTTGCTAAAATCCTTCTCATCAGAGAACCTCATCACAACATTTTGTGCACTAGCAGCCTGAAGCCCACACACCTTACTAAATTATATGAATTAATTCATGTATCAACATGTATTAATGATGAAACATAACCATTAACCAGCTGCTTGTTATGGCACTGTTCTCAAATTAAATCTGAACTGGACAAGTCATCGGCTGAATGTTCAGAAATTCATTTTCAGGTCAATCAGAGCAGGGCTGAATTTAATAATGTGGGGGCTGTTGGTAAACTGCACAGTAAAAACATTGCCATAGAAAAAGCCCTGCAGTAAATACATCTGTATAACATTTGTTGACATTTCCATTATTACAAAATCAGTCTCTATTAATGATTTGTTCAAATCAATGGTTAATTGAGAACATATGAGAAAACAAAGCAACGTTTAATCTGTTTTGTTTCTTTTCTGTCTTCCAAAATATCCAAAAAGTACAGATAAGAGTATAAGATTAGTGCCCACAATGAGAATAGCCCAGGGAAATGTCCAGGCCCCAGGTCCTTAGTGTGGCACCCTGAACAACATAGTTGAATAGCCCTGCCTTATTAAAGTGTTCCACCATTATAAATGCAGAAATATCAGCCACCTAAAGAGCCATAAAGCCACCTGTCAATAACTCTCTCATTGGCTAACACATCTTTTTGCCAATCTACATGCCACCTGAGATTAGCAATGACTTGGCTATAGTTTGTTCCCAGACTATCTCGCCAGGCACTAAATGTATTTTTATTGTAGAGATGGACAGTTGTAGACACCTTTGGGTAGTCAACAATGCTACGCAATAGCTTCTCCAGACGAACCTGCACATCAGGGAATTTGAGAACCATGTTGTAAAGTTCTTCCTTGTCCAGTGTAAGGTCTGCATAAAAGAAACAAAGAACAAAATAATCAAACAGTCACAGTGAGTTATATGGTATTTACTTACTAGAAGCTTGTGGGGAGTGACTAAACTTAAGTTTCTGAAGCTAGGAACTCACCAAACAGCTGGGGAGGGACACTCAGGCCATCCGCATATGCAATATATTTCCACTTCCCACTTCTCAGCATGTATGTAGAAGCATTGACATTACAACCATGATATTCACTTAGGACCCAGTCTGGACGTTGCTTCTTGGAAAAAGGATTGGATTTGGATAACAGAGGATAGAGGGAGTGGCCACTGAGATTACCTACTGTTGGAATACCTGCAATATCTGCAAAATGCAAAGTATGTTAGGTCAAATTTAAGTCAAAATCTATTAGTGCTTTTATTCTGCTGCTTTTACAGGGAGTTCATATCATATCCCCTTCCATCTTGACAACAACTGACCTGTCAGTTTCATCATTTATAATCTTTAATAGACATTTTAATCAAGTGTTTTCTGTCTATGTCCTTACCTAGCACAGTGGGGTAGAGATCAACCAAAGACACAAGGTCTCTGACCTGTTGACCAGACTTCAGTCCAGGCCCCATGATCAGCAGAGGAACATGGGAACTGCCCTCAAACATTGACATCTTATAGAACTGCCGGTGCTCCATGGCCAGCTCGCCATGGTCAGCCGTGAAGATCACAACAGTGTTGTTAAGCAGCCCAGTTTCTCGCAGAGATGAAATGACCTGGCCTGTTGAGACAGAGGGTGTGGGACACACAGAGTAAGCACTGAGCTTCTGCTGGACTTTTTACTTAATCCACTGAAAATACATCATTCAAACTAAATCAAAGTTGTCTGTCTAATCCACGTTCTAGGTGAGACTAGCCTCTGATCAATTGCTGCTGTCAACTAACCCAGCATGGCATCCGCTTCAGCACACATGGCGTAATAGAAGGCCCGAATGCTTTTGATTTCATCCTCAGTGAAAACACCACTGCAGTTTTTAGTGAAGGTGGAGTAGTAATCAACAGGGTGCATGGCAGACATAAACAGCCATTTTGGAACAGAGATGAGATCAGAAGACACCTGTGTGTGTACAATAAGGAAATAGGATTTCATAGCGATTTCTCTGAAGTGATACATTGTAATTCTGCAACGACAGTGAGAGGATTAAAAAAAAAGCATGCCTTTGTGAGCCAATAAGGTGAAGTTAGGAAGGTAGATCCTCCTGCAGTGGGACCCAGGGATTTGGTTTTGTAAGGATGAGGTAAATTGAGGCCAAGGTAAAGCGCAAAGGGCTGGTGTAATGATGCAGCTGTTTGGTGAATCCACTGTGTAGCCTTGTCTGTGTTATTCCAGTCTTGTTTCATGATTCTTACAGTTGACATGTTCCCAACAAGTTGCGTAACTGGTCGTCCCTCTTGGCGCAGGAGAAACTGAACATCTCTTGTCCAAGCCTCAACTCGATTACTGTAAAAGTTGCACAAACACAAAACAGCAATAAGATGCAGGGAGTGTACACAGAAATGGGAAGTGGAAAGAAAAACGTGAGAGCAAGCATCCAAAAGATGATTCACACTGTTCTGGAAAATAGCTCCCCACGCAGACAGTCTGTTATTGCTTCTTACTCTTACAGGTTATTGACAGTTCTTTTGTGTATAAATGTGTATGTGTCATATTTACCTTAAATGGGTGAAGAAGAAAAAATTAGTGAAGGCCTTATCTTAACTGAATGCACAATTATCAGGGAGAGAGGCCATACTTTACATACAGTCTTGTCCACAACTCTGACAATGTCTGCCTACCTGACAGAATGACCCCCTGAGATATAGTCCAGCTTGCCCATCATCTTGGTGAGATATCCATTTGCCTCCAGAAAATCCATCCATGTGGTTGTATTTGCATCTAGGCACTTGTAGTTGTTCCATGACTCAGTGAGGTGAACAAACTGACCGCTCCACATTGCTGAGAACAAAGATTAAACATTCAAAATACATCTATTATTCCACCTACATAGGAATGTTAATCACCATAATATCTGTTTAACTGCAATTAAAAGGGAACTCCTAATAACTGCCACTTACCTGCTCTTGAAGGGCAGCAGATGGGAGAATTGGTGTAGGCATTGAGGAAGGTAGAACCAAGCTCTCTGAGGTAGTTTATATATGGCAGCTGTACAACTTTGCTGCCAGGTTTAAACGTCAATCGCCCATCCTCAAGAAGCAAAAGACATGACATTTAAGCCACAAGCCACTTAGACAGATAATCAAGCAAAGATTAAATGTAAAAATGTAGAGCATTCCTGTTTAATGTACTGTATAATCTTGAGGTATAGCCCTGTTCTCTCATTCTGCTGTAGTCTAAAAAATAAACACTGTTGTTATTGTGGCACTTTTAACACAGTAATAAAACACTATACCATATAAAATCCATACTTACGAATGCATCACTCATCACCATGACAATGTTAGGTCTGATTCCAGTTTGGCAAAAAGATTGACAATAATTTTGAAACAGGAAAATCAAAGTCAGGCCGAATGCATTCATGACAACGTTTCAATCCCTGGTATTCAGCAAACGAAGGGATTTCACTGATGTGGATGAGACTCACCAGCGCAAACCCTATTATCAAATGTTCATCTATAAACACCCGGGTTGAGCTTTCAAAATAAAAGCTTTCATATTTAATTTTACGCGAAGCAGTTTCACACTAATAATAATAATTGAATAATTGACAGAGATCTCAGTCACAAAAATAAATATTTAACATCCATCACCACTGCCACCAATCATCTCGAACAATAATCGCACAGGGTGAGAAGCTCAATAGAGAGATGCATAAAACAAACCACCTCTTCATGAACATGTAATGACAGAGTAAAAACGATAGAGGGAAGCATTTATCTAAAAGAATCCAACTGAGAAACTTTGTCGAGTCGGAACAATCATAACCTACCAACTATAGACTCTCAGCGCATTGTACGGGCCTTGTAGTAGTTTCACAAAGATGTTTGTGAGAAAATAAACATTAAGTTCTCAAGTGGATGGTAAAATCAAACAGTGGGCTACCATATGTAACTGTAATTGATGTGTTTTAATGATGTAGTTTTTAAATTGTTTTAATTGTTGGGTCTCATCATCCAATGTCTTTCTTCGACCATTGTCCTACAGACATAGGTAGTTTCCTATAAATACCTACTAAAGGCAAATACTGGCAATAAATGGCATTGACTTTGTAATTAATCACATTGACTTAGAATTGAAAGGGCTGTTATTGGCTATTAGCAATTGTTCGGTTAAAAAAAGTAACCGGTGTTCAACAGGTGATACTTTCAGCTCAGCTCACAACCCTCGATGGCCACCAGGTGGCGATTTGAGCCTCAGAGTTGTTTTTCTGTAAAGCTGTCAATTCAACACAATAAGAACCCCCCCCTCCCCCCCACCCAC
>CM076654.1:16154569-16187822 GCA_038496675.1 Rachycentron canadum
CCCCCCCCCATCCCCATATGTGCACGGATCATTTTAATCTCAGTCCAAAAACGATATATGTGATAAATTTCGAAGATAGGGAGTCTCTCTGGTAGTCTGCCCACTTAAATCATAACCCCATATATACACACAGGCAATACTACACAACCTGTGCTGCAGCCATCATGAAGGATGCGGCTGTGTTGTTTTCTGTTGACTGCACTAGGATGTAGAGGTTGTTGTGAGCCCGGATACATGGGAGACCATATGTGTGGGGATTATATCACAGATGATTCTGTAGGCATATGCCTTAACATAAGCCTTGCTAAAAGACCCTGCAATGATGCACTATTCATGACTGGCTATACGATGACTATTAACACAAGGAGTGGGAATAATATATTTCCATTCGTTTCTTGTGCAATCACCAAACAGCTCCCTTCCATCCATCGTCGAAATAAAGCATAGACGTAAATCGGGACGATACTTGTTTGCATGTATTTTTATTCTAACCAGTCACCTATGGCGTCTCACCTACACAGCAGCATTTCTTTGTGCAGTCTTTGAGCTGTTTGACCAAACTTGTCAGCTGGCTGTGTGCCACACTTCTCTGCCTTGTTCCAGAAGGCGGAAGGAGGGGGCAGTTAAACCCCGCGCATGCGCCGAAGGTTGTTTTTCACACAGTCTGTCGCTTAAAGTGAGCTGAGCTACGGGGGTTTCCTTGTCTTTGACTGGAGACCAACAAGCAGAGAGGCGGATGATAACAGCATCCATTGCTGTTATTCAGCCTTCACACATCTCAATGAACTGCTCGCAAAGAAGCCACTGATCGTGCCTACTGCTTTTTGCAGGGCAGAGATACTGATCAGTGTCTAAAAACTGCATCCCCTTTTCTTATGAGATTATTTTTCATAGACTCTTTTTTTAACTTCAAGGTCTCTGTAGCCTGTCCCTTTCCACCATGGTGCTAGGAAAGGTAAAGAGCTTCACAGTAAGCTATGACTGTCTCAATGACAGCAATGTTCCCGTTTTCTCCAGCGGGGACTGCGTCTCAGGGAGGGTGATCATCGAAGTCACGGGAGAAATCCGTGTGAAATCTCTCAAAATCCACGCAAAAGGATTTGCAAAAGTTCGTTGGACTGAGTCGAGAAATGCTGGATCCAACACTGCCTACACGCAAAACTACACAGAAGAAGTGGAATACCTAAATCACAAAGACATTTTAATTGGACACGAGAGAGGTAAGAGTGTGTGGTTTTGTTTTTCTAGGCAGAAGTTTGCAGAAACTGACTGTAGGATGCTCTTTGTGCTGGATGGGGATCAGGTTCATGATGAGGATGCTGTTGTCTTGAATGCCACAAACAGTGATGATAACGTAGAAAACACACGCTTAAGAGTTAGAGAAGTTTAACATTGCAGCCTCTTCTTTTGTGTGTGGTGGTGTTTATTATAAATGTGGTTCATGACATTGCCTGGACACATCTCCGCCGTCACTTGTTTGTGTCAAGGTGTCAGAATGAATGACAGCAGCTCGGGCATCCGTGTTTTTCACTGGATTTCAAGTGGCAAAAACGACTATTACAGTCATTTTTGACACATGGTGCGATGGCGCAACACCCCGCAGTACCGTGTGTGCAGCTTTGTCGGACATTTTCAGCGCAGAACCGCATCATTTCGGGTGTTTCTTTGTAGCTTTTCTGAAGTTTCCACCCATTGTTCAAAGCGGTTCAATCCTGTTCAGAAAACTGGACCGGGAGGGGGCGGGAGCAGAGCGCAAAGCCCCTCCCTCGCCTGCGTCTAATTGGCTGAGGTGCTCATGTGTGGCCAATGACATCACTCTTTTGCAGCGAGTGACACAAAATCCTGCAACTTTTTAATTAAGAAAGCACCTGCAAAATGTTAGGAGTTGATTGAAGCGCCCGCATCTTGAATTAAAATGTATTAAAAGCTGTTACCGAGCTACTCTCGCTGCACATATTTGTGCTTTGCTGCAATATTATACTACTGCTACTACTACTAATAATAAAAGGTTGCACTGGTCTTAACTGTCAGCAGCTTTGTGCTTGCGACATGTCACTGCAATTGTATCCCTTAGCCATAAAACATGTTGGGTTTTGAGTGTAAATTTCCCCTTGCAAACGTAGCTATCAAACATATATAAATGCATTTACCATTTGGAGCATATTTACCCTTATTAAATTAATGAACTAATAGCTCTTGGTCCGCTTTGTAGTCACCTACATTAAGGTTAATTGGTTTTAATTGCCGCTCCACTCTTTTTTGCCATTTAAAGCAAATTGTTTAAAGAAGGGGGAAAAACAGCAGCAGTAAAATTTCACTGCAGGGTTGCGATACATTATAACCAAGTCTTTCATCAAGAGTGATACTTCGACAAAAGATGCATTTCACGACGAGCTCTTATTATGAATGAGACGTTTCCCGGTGAAAACGGCGTGAGCCGGCGGGGGAGAGAACCGCAGCAGCTGCGGGTCAGCGCAGGCTTGTAGTAGTGACTGCGGTGTCGCACAGTGAATGCGTAATGAGAGCAGAGCGGCTGTGGGAAGCTGCTCACACCGGTTTAGGCCGGTCTCCTCCTGCTGGAGTCTGCCGCTTTGACTGACAGCTCCGCACTTGTTTACCACACGGCTGCTGCTCGGGGGAGGGAGTGCTGAGCTGGCAGAAGCACGCCCGGCCTGTCGAGCCAGCTCTTCAAAACGCACTCATGATGTTAGAAATGAAAAATAAATCTTTATTCGCTTATAGGAGAAAAAAAAAAAAGACTACCAGTAGTGTGGCGTTGCGAAGGTTCCCCCTTCCTTGTAAAACCATCTTGTTTTTTTTTTTTTTTTTTTGTTTTATTAAAGATGAAAACAAATTGGTGGGACAGATTTAGCTGCAGATTAGGATTTATTTTTATTTTTTTTTAATTGTTGCTTCATATATCCTAGTTTTCCCTTTGATATAGCCTTTCTAGTTTGATGTTCTTTGTTTCCAACCTTTCACCCTCAGGTGTCTGGCTTATTTTTTTATCAAATCAACTTCTTTGGTGTGCTTCTCATCTCTCAATACATTCATTCTATACAGACATATATAATAGTAAAATCCGTTTATTCTCTTCTTTCTCCCCCACCCTGTGTTTTTTGGTATGACTTTCAGATGCCTTCGTAGAGCATTTTACCCAGGTATGGTATACATGTGTTTGGAATATTGTCCTCCTTGTTTTTCAGACGATGACAACTCTGAGGAAGGACTCACCACTATCCATTCAGGAAGACATGAGTATGCATTCAGCCTTGAGCTTCCACAGACGTAAGTGTCTCAATATTACGCTTGATTCAGAGATTAAATATCAATGCTCATCATTGCTCAGAGGTACTCAACATAACTCTCGACCCTCCCTTTTGCTCCTTTCTTCGTCCCTGTAGACCACTGGCTACCTCTTTCGAAGGGAAGCATGGCAGTGTGCGCTACTGGGTAAAGGCAGAACTTCACAGGCCGTGGCTCCTGCCCATGAAGACCAAGAAGGAATTTACAGTCTTTGAGCACATTGACATCAACACTCCATTATTGCTGGTGAGCTCTTTTGAAGCAGCCCTCGCTTTTGAGTACGTCTTTCAGCAGGCGGTGGCATTGTGCAAAGAAAATTTGACTTCAGTATGACTCACTCTAGGCATAATTTTCCTAATTATGGGGGAAACTTTAGAAGAGAATTTGCTAACTATACAACCCTAAATTATGGAAAGATAAATATCGAATGAGCCATGAAGTGGAAAAGTTGGCTGTCTCTTAAACCTTTTTTTCTGTGATGTTGGTGAGCAAAACAAAAGAAAATTGTACATATTATGTTAGTATTACATGACTCATGTTTTTTTTTTTTTTTTGTTCTCCTTCTTCCCGTCTTTAGTCACCACAGGCCGGCACAAAAGACAAGACGCTGTGCTGTTGGTTCTGCACCTCAGGTCCTATTTCCCTAAGTGCCAAAATTGAAAGGAAGGGATACACTCCAGGTAAGAATAAATCAGTGATTAACATTAAACCTGATAACCTTGTTAGTCATCTATTAATCAGATAAGTAAATAAAAGTATTCAACTCTGCAGACTTTTGCATTGATAAGTAATTACAGCCTGGCTACTACTGCTATTTAAAATGAAAAAGAAAGTACAAGAACTTCAGTTAACCTGTCCTTCACCCTCTATGACTCGGTAGGAGAGTCAATCCAGATTTTTGCCGAGATTGAGAACTGCTCATCCCGCATGGTGGTGCCAAAGGCAGCCATTTACCAGACCCAGACCTTCTATGCCAAAGGGAAGATGAAGGAGGTCAAGCAGCTGGTGGCCAACCTGCGGGGAGAGTCTTTGTCCTCAGGCAAAACGGAAACCTGGAGTGGCAAGATGCTTAAGATCCCACCTGTCTCACCTTCCATCCTGGACTGCAGCATCATCAGAGTGGAGTACTCGCTCATGGTGGGTGTGGCCTCACTCTGTTTGGGCTGCTTCCACACATGTACATTTAGCATAACTGCCCTTTATTTTATTTCCCAACCTTGTTCCAAGATCACTGGCATTGAGACACAAGTCTTTCTGTCTTCATTGGTTGTCTTTGTTATCACCACTATTTGGTGCCATATCAGTACATAATCAATACTTCCAAGTAAGCGTGTATCTCTTCTGCTGAAGAACCTGGCTGACTCAGCTAGCGCTGCCAAATCTGGGCCTTGGATTGCACCAGGTGTTATCTCCACATGCTGCTAAGAGCATTAGCCCAGAATATCTGTGGTAACACCTGCCTTGAGGGTGCTTATAACCTCTTTACCCTGTGAGCAGACAAGCACCAGACCAGCGCTCTACCTTGCATAAGCAACTCACAATATTGACCCACATATTATTGAACTACTGCACAACACATAAAACCCTGGCTAGTTACATTTCAGACAACATCAGAATAACTTGCATACTCTAACCTGCTCTGGTATCCTTGTATCTGTGCTCAGGTGTATGTGGACATACCTGGGGCAATTAACCTGTCCCTAAACCTGCCCCTGGTGATCGGAACCATCCCCCTCCACCCCTTTGGTTCCCGTACCTCCAGCGTCAGCAGCCAATGCAGCATGAGCTGGCTAGGCATGGGTCTGCCTGAGAGACCTGAAGGTAGGTTAGATCTCATGGTTTTGAATCAAATTTAAATTTCTATTTAAAATATGATTCCCAACGCTGACACGTGGCTTGTACCTCCTCTGCAGCTCCTCCAAGCTATGCAGAAATTGTGACGGAAGAGCAGAGGCAGAGCAGCCTGGATGTCCCAGCAGCCCGTGAGGAGCTGGATGGACCTCTCTTCGCCTATATTCATGAGTTCCGCTTCCAGCCTCCTCCTCTGTACTCTGAGGTAAATACACCACAGAGTGAAGCATTTTTTCCATTTATCTTTCTTTTACAAGCTAAATTAAATCGGCTATTTGTTTCCATCAATAAAATATCTCCTGTTCCCTCTTCCATTCCAGATCGATCCAAACCCAGATCACGCCAGCCGTACAGAGGAGCTCAGGCTCGATGCCTGTCCATCACGCTGAAGGGTGTTCCTCAAATTCCCCTAAGTGACTCGAAGAACTCCCAGGAACTTGTTCGCAAGACTCAGCTTTGTTTCTTTTTCTCCAGCAACAACGTTCTCGCTACGCTGTTGACATCATGAGAAAAAAGTATCCAACCAACCAATAAAGTCTTGGACAAATACCCACAGATGAGTTGGGTTGGACAAATCTGTTCCTGCCTCCCCTCAGTGACAGAAACAGGAGTCACAAGTGTGGGGTATCACTTCCTGCCTGTGTCAGCCTGCTGAGGGTGGGATATGTACAGATGAACACATATTCAGTCTGTATGGGGGGGAAAAAAAAAAAAACCCACCCCACTAGCTGCAGGGGCCCTGGTGATGTATTGACGATGAAAAGGAAGAATCACCAAGGTTCTGTCTGCCAAGCTCCTCGTTCACCCTTGATTCTTCTGCACTCATGGCACATACGGACATGGCTCCTCACACAAAGGGCAGAAGTAATCATGTCCAGACTTCAGCAGAAAATGCCCACACAGAAAATGGGATGAAGAGAGAAAAAACAACAACAATGTTCCAACCACCACAGTCTGTATGAATGAAAGTTTTCAGCAGCAACAGTCATCAACAGAGCAAAGACTAGGTCCTCCTGCCTCATTTGGGATTTTGTTTTGCACATTTTATTCTTTACTTGAGTTGTGTGGCTCCATTTTAATGATGAGAATTGAAAAAAAATCACTAATAGTTTGGTTTCAGCCTTGTAATGCACCAGACTAAAAATGAGACTGCAGGCTTAACTTTTTAAGACTTTCTTCTGCATCATTTTGAGCAATGCCGAGAACAGGATTTGATTTTTGGGAGAAGAAAAAAAAAAAGGAAAAAAAAAAAAAGGACTGAAAAGGTCAAGAACGATGCACTGAATTTGTTTTAAGCTGTTTAAGATTTTTCTTTCTCTCCTTATGACATTTCCTCAGTGACTTATCAGAACTAGACGGGACTTTTACAACAGCTGCAGCACACCATCTCCATCTGGAAGCTCTTTAAGATGTTGCCTCCTTAGCTTGGATCCAAGTGTGGCTTCCCTCCTTTTTAGTTTAGCTCTGTTATTCTGTTCTTGTATTTAGTTCCAATCGTAAAATAGCTGTTAGCCTTTTTTGTGTTGCGGTTGCTCTAGATTTGGGCTAGAAGGGTTGCAGACCTGCATTTGCCACTGAAATTGTAGCTGACGAGAAAAGTGTGCGACTTTGTGTGGGACAGAAGGTGGTACATTGTGGAGGGACTCGCCGCACCCTAGTTGCCTGCAGCCCCTCTACTCCTAATCTCAGGGCAAGCCAGGCTTGCATAACTGCCCAAAAAGCACTGTCTCAGGTGGTCTTCTCACTTGCCAAACGGTTGGGGAAAAAAAAAAAAGGAAAAAATACTAGGTTTTCTTTTAAATTGCACTGTTAAAAAATGAAGTTTTTTTTTTTTTTTTTATAAACTACCAAAACAAGAGAATAGACTTGCAGAGAAGCAAGGCAGCTTTCTGAGATGAATCACATTCCCTTTTTGTCCTGCTGCACTTGCGCTGTTCATCCAACCAACAGTTAGATTTTTACCAGACCAGTGAAGCCAGAATGCTTGCTCAAAAAAAAAAAAAAATTAAAAAAGTAAATGGAGGAATGACACTGCTTCTGGGTTTGAAGAAGCTAAACTTCTGTTCAGACTGGTCAGAACAAGTAGTTGTAGGTTGACATGAGTAATACATTGGTTTCCTAACTCATTCAACACAAGACCAGCTGCAACAGAGGTTTGACTTAAGCAGGAAAAAAGAAAAGCAGCACTTTTTTTGTTAAGAAAATAAAAAAAACAAACAAAAAAAACAACGCATTCAATGGTGAAGGTCTGGAGAAAAACCATTTGGTACTAACCGCTATATACTAGAGGATTTTCCAGTAAAGCAGTGTTGTGTAGGACGTAAATGCATTAATAATCTTAAGATTTTTTTTTTATTTTTTTTTTTTAAGTTTACATTTTAAACGTAGCTGACACAAGTTTGTACGTGTTGTATGTGTGCACGCTCTTACCCAGATCCAGCTGGCAACTGAATATACAGCTTCTGACTGTAATCAACAAACTGCAGATTATTAAAGTGATCTTATCTTAGTGGCCTTGACACAGAAAAGACCTGATCATGATTCTTCATCTTTCAGTGTCTATGTTAACTCTTGTTCTCCTTTTTATTATGTTCGTATGTTTTAAACCTTTTTCGTGTTTTATTCAAAAGGACAAAAAGGGAAGAGGAAAATAAGTCCTTTAGAAGCAAGTGTTTTTTTTTTTAATTTTTTTTTTTTTTAAAATGACATCCTGGACAGGCCTCTCGATTGTGTTACTTTTCTAAAGCTGATGAGGGTTGACGTTTTGTTTTTTCTTTTTCTTTTTTTCTCTCCATGTATATCTGGGCATTGATATTTTTTCTTTCTAGTTTAACAAGCAACTTTCCTGAGTTAGTCTCCCTGACCTTTCTGATTCTCTTCAGGCCTGGGGGGTGGCAGCTGTTGACCAGCACCCTCCCTCCCCCTCTGAGAAACATTTAGACAACATGGGATAGCAGACAAACTGCTTCTTCCACAGTAAACTCATGTTCTAGGCTGTTCTATTTGTTTGCAGTTCTTTGTTTGGATTTTATCTTAGGGAAACTTAATCAAGCTACATGGTAATGAATAAGCTTACATATTTGTTTCAGGTTGGTCAATTCCATAGTCCATTTGCTTGGGCCTCAGAGTAGTCCAGTGTCAAAACTAAGCTAAACTCCTGACCTGGTAAAGGCAGGAACTGAAATGTTCAGAGATAAATGAACCTAGGAGATGGGATCTGAAACATTTTAGAAACAAAGTGCAATATTACTCACTGAATTTTCTTCATTCTCCATTTGTATGTTTGTTTTTATCTTTTTTTTTCTTGTCTGTTAATCATGACGGTGTATAGATATTCTATGAATATACTATGTTCTGAATGATTTAACCTTTTGTCTAGTTCTTCCTTTTGATTTGAATAAACATTTTGTTCTAAATTACAATGGACTGATGTGAATTTTTACACAACAATTAAACACAATTATATAAGGCCGCTATATCGACATTTAGAAATGATAAATGTGGTTGAATTTTGTGAAATGGTGGCTGAATCAGTAAAGAGAAAATTGTGTACTTGCAAAATTCACCCTTGTTTTGTTTGAGCACCATCACATATAGCTGGTCAGTCTTTCACAGAATTACAACAAAACATCCTTTCAGCTGAAAAGCAAACACAGTCAAAATGAAGCTGCAGATGATTAACTATTATCCAGTGGTTTACCCTGGAAAGCCATTTTATTTGGGTCATGCCAGCTTCAGATTATAAGCACACAGGTTGCCTTTTTGCCAGACAGACCTGCTTTAAGTAGTGCAACAGTGCCCCTAGAGGTGGTTCAAAAATGCACATGCCCTTGCTGGCAGAAATATGCATAATAGTGAACCCCAAAGACTGGAACTTGATTAGTTTTCCTTTCATCATTGGCCAATTTGTAGAAAGAACGTATTTAACGTTCATTTTCAGGGTGTGTGTTAGATTTTCATTTCAGAGTTGGAATCTGCCCAGAGCAGAAATATCTGTTATAGTCTCCTTGACTGCGGTAAACATGGCACAGACAGCGCAGGATTTACACTGCACATGTCCACACCAGCCTTTACTGACCAAAGCATCCAGGGGTTAACTGTTGAGATTCCTCGGTTCAGAACAGGAAGGGCCAAGTCAGGAAAATTGTGCACTTTCCTCTGTAGGTACCACTTATGTGAATTGTGACTGATTTGTATCTTAGTGACTCAGAGTTTCAAAACTCTGAATCTTCTAACCTTCTTTCAAGGCTTTATTTATTTTCTGTTAATGGAGCAGAGTGTTCAAATTCTTGATGGGTTACTGACTGTGTTCCTCACATCTGGTGGGTGTTTTACAGAAACCAGCTGGTTCTGAAGAGGCATGTTAGTTGTTGAAGCATGGATGACTCACAGCACACCTGTCTAAGAGAAGTCACTCTGAACCTGATAAGAGTTGATGTCTACAGGCCAGGTGACCCACAGTTACAGGTCAACATGTAGCAAAACACATGATTTATTGATCCCTGCTGAATCATGCATGCACAAGAGAGGATATGTTGGGCTGCTGCAGAGCAGTGATGAAGACAGTACTAGCATAAGATTCTTGTATAAATTACCCCTTAACCCTTTTTATCATTTGGTTATGTTCTTCAGAGTCTGAAATCCTTGTTTTTTTTCATGGTGAAGTAAACCCAGGATACTTGAATACATTACAGCAACAATTTGTCTACACGACCTATTTATGATGGACAACAGCCTGTTTCATGAGCAGTCAGTCAATATCACTCGTTGCGTATCAGCCTGTCTATTACGTCAGCCTGGTTTTATACCAATTGATTTTGTTGCAAACTACAAGCATGCAAGCACAAATGAGCTCAGAAAATTCGATCATGCCGGATGTGAATGAATATACTGTGATGCGTATCTCATACGTCAAGCTGGAGCAAAATGCACAGAAAGATCATTGCTGTTGCATAACTGAGGCTGACGGTGATTTGATTTCCAAATGGCCTCTATTACACAGGAATCTTAAGTAACTGTAGAGTGTAGGAAAGGAAGGAAACTGCTTCTAAACCTTTACCCAAAACTGACATAATGAATATAAAGTGTCAGCTCATCAACATCATGGGGAATTTTGGCAAATTATCAGTTTGAGCCAGCATCAGTGATGACTCAGCAGCCCTGCCAGCTTTGACCAAGCACTTCAGTTTGCCTTTGTCTCCTCCCCTCCTCCCCTCACTCCCCTCCTGTGGCCCCCTTTGACTTTTTTGGGCCCAGGCCTTTGTGGGTGTCTGACCCCTGTGGATTGAAAAAAAGGAGGAGGGGATTATTGATGGAGAGCATAGATTGAGGCAGTCTGCATGTGTGTGTGTGCAGTGTGAGTGTTGATTAGCAAGTGCTGACGCTACACAGGCCTCAGCTGTTTCCTCTCACCAGCTAATCCCACTACCCAGAAGCCCCTGTGATCCAGAGGTTCTCGGCAGCTTGCTGTGACCAGGCACGTTCAGCACGGATGGGGAGGTTTGGACTGAGGCCCCTGAATGCCTGCTTGCCAGTGCCACATCATCATTGTGACATAATAGAAATACACACACAGACACACACATCCCTGCACTTAGGCACGCAGTGCAGGGCTGATGTGAGCCCACGTATTCCTCAAAACAATGGAACAGCCAATATTACTACACTTTGGAAAATGTTATGCAGGAACAGATCCACACACAGAGAGACTTAAAAAAAACATCTGAGAAAATTCAAGTTATGTTTCCTCCTGTTTTATCAAAGCCAAAGAAGCTGGATATCCCCATGTGTAATATAATAGTGAATAAGATCATACTTGCTCATTCTGATAAATAATGATGCACTTGTTGAACATTTATTGAGAGAAGCATATCAGGGATTCAGTTGTTTTGCCAACACATTCAGATCCCTTTGAAGACCCAGTTTGACCTCTGCAGCTGATAACTTGAATAATTGACAGAATTGAGCTGCTGTTTAGTTATAATTAACACACAAGATGTTCTGGAAATGTCACTGCTCTGTGTCAAACATTACATGTTCCTAACTCATTTACAAAATAGATAAAGATACAGTACAAGATCAACAAGGAAGATCACCAATTCCCAGTACTCCTGACACACACTACATACAATACCAGGAATCAAATCTGATCGGTTTACGCTCAATTCTCCTACTCAGTTTATTTATTATCAGCAAGTTTACACCAAGTCTACATCCCATTTGTATAAGTTGCATATTGCATTATCTCAATAGTAACCATTAGTTGTGATGTTACAAAATCATGCTCCTATGTACCTCTTAAATTTACAAAAGATAATTCAGACAAACCTTTTCCCTTCTACACATGAATGTGAAAACCAGTCTCTGCACATACATTCATTCTGCACAGTGAAAGTCAAACATCCAAGTGAAGTCATAATAAACAAAATACATTATGGAGTTGAGACGGACTTCACAGAATCAGGAACTATTTTTGAAAGAGCTGTGTTTGCAGTTATTTAGTTAATACATCCTGTAGGAAAGACGAACACCAGTCTCTAGTCATGAGCTTTTTCATTACCCCCTCCACACACACACTCACACACATGCACACAGTGGCAGCAGCAGCAGCAGCTCTCCATCTGTCCCTACTACAGACTTGCTCTGTTTTTCTCAGAGAAACGAACAGAGTTAAAGCTACATATAGACTGAATGGAGGCAAAGAGGGAAGCGATGGTCTTTTCATGGGCTTTTCTTCGTGATATTTCTAAGCAGCTGGTGCAGTTTGAAGGACTTCTGCATGAGGAGGCTGATGGCAGAGGCTGCTTACTTTCTTTCGTCACTGAAACCTGGACTGTTTTTTGACCTTGCCAGGAACAAGTTGTTTACCTTGAGCTGAATGCGTCACATTTGGAGAGCTGAATGAGAGAATTACTATGACACAAGGCAGGACCTCTGCTGTTTTGATTTAGTACAGAGGGAACACATATTGAAATGAACCTCATGCATACCTTTTGTCCTCATGTCCCTGCAGCTTTTTCACTGCAGACGTTTTAAATGAATATTGATACAGTGCATGCATGTCAACAGTTGCTGTTGCACATAAACAGTATATGTCACTTGTCAGTTTTTAGACTGCTTGACTCTAAGTTAGTCCCTCCATGAAAGACAGATGTCAGATTCCTCTTCTAATCTCAGCCTCAAGCATTCAGTCTGTCCTCACCTCGCTGATGTGCTATGTTTTCTGTGTACCATACAAAAATGGAACTGATGTTTAAGAGAAAGAGAAGGCATTCGATGTGGCTATCAGTAGTTATACTTCAAGAGCCTAGACACATGGACAGAATATAATTTATGATGATGGTGCTAATTGAAAATCCTTTTAAATATTCTCAGCGGCGCTCTATGGGCTGTTGTGGACCTCCATGTTTAGTATGTACAGGAACCTGATAGCCAGACACTGACACTGTGCTATGTTCCCATGCCAGGACTCACATCCCTGCCATACCAAAGTCCCAGCATGGTCAGCATTCCACCTCTGACCATCCTTCGCACACTCACTGCACTCCAGTCACCTCGGCTGGCATGTGTGCAACTCTTACGCAGCAACACAAACTCAAAACTTTACCGTCACTCGTGCTACTAAAAATGTACAGCTTGGACCTCTTTTTTTTCCCTACTGGGTGACTGGCAATGGCCAAAAAAGATGCAGTTAAGGGAAGTGGTCAGGTTCAAGGTAGTGACAATAATATTAGGTAACATTTTAATTGTCCAAAAGAGGAATACTGTATGTACGCTAAATCTTTAAATTCACATGTGAGCAAAAGATGAGATTGAATCCAGCCCTTGAGTGACTGCTGCAAAAACATGCTCAGTGCACAGTGGAGAATGATGTCAGTTTGATTTCTGTTATTCAGGCTGTCCTTCTCACTTTATACACAACTGAACACGTTGTGGGGCCTGATTATCATAATTTAAAATCCTGTCAGAGACATGCCACAAGTAAAAAGTCACCCAGAGTTCTGACAGATGGCACGTGGAAAGAGGCTTTTCCTGCCCTTCCTCTCTCTCTTTTCCAGCATTTGTCATCTGCAGCATTTTGTGCATCAACATCATTGTGTTATACTCCATACGATTCTATCTAAATTCTTGCCTAATCAAGTGATATGCTTGAAAAGCTTTACAGAGGCCAAAGTTGTATAACTGACTGTGATAGGTCCACACTAGATGGCTTATCATAACCACATACACCAATGGGTTTGGACACGACCTGGACCCAAGGAGAAAAACAAGTCAGCCTGCCAATATGCCTATATGTTCAAAGTGCACCCCACAACATAAAATAAAGCAGTATACCATGCAACTCAGATTACTGTATTTCCTCACCAGAATAAGCAGCACTGCTCTTTTATGAGTGCTTGAGGAGGAATGGGAGATATCTTCACCAGTGACTCTCCCTCTCCTGTTATGTGAAGGCTCCAGAAATATAGTGTGGGTGAAATTCAGTTGTAGTCCTAAAAAAAGACATCGAAATGCTTCTTCATAACCTGCAAAGATTTTGCAGTTAGTACCTTGTTAAGAGGTGAATTGAGTATATTTCTGTATTTATCACTGCATGTGTGTCATAAGGGTCTTAATATAGTATCTATAATCTCCTTCGCTAATTCATTGACAAAATAATGTCAACACCTCTTGGAAATTGAGATCCGAGGTAATTTAGTTTCTCTAATGTCATTTACATGTTTGTTATTAAGTCCTATTAGGTCTATTTGTGGCATATAAAATATGATATCTAACAGTCTGCCACCAAGTAAGCACGATTATCCAAGTTGAAACCTGATGTGCTTTTTATGCAGCTCTCCCCAAAGTCCTTGGTCACCTTATGTTCTGTTTCAAGGGGATGAGAGGCCAGGCTGAGGAGTGCTGTTTCACCACTTGTCTTATTTTACACCACTGGTCCCCAGTGGAAGTTGCTCAGTTTCCTTTTTTAGCCATGGCTGACTCATAGCATAGCTCCCATCCCCCCTCCCTCTTGAGTCTTTTGCAAAGTCCCTGCTCAGCTCCAACTCTCCCTCTCTGTGCCTACTCAGATTCTCCTGAGTCACAGGGAGCAAATACACCCCTCTCCTCAACCTCCTTTACCCTCAACCCCCACTTGGTGCGTCTCTCCTCTCTTGAAAAACAACAGGTGCAGTGGGGCCTGCAGAGGGCGGGCTGTCTGGTGGGCAGCGTGTCCAAGCATTCTCACTGTTATTTCACCCCTCTGCCTTCCAAACATCCAATCTGTCGCCTCTTCCCCATCCTCCTCTAAACTGTCTCACCCCCTCTTGGCCCATCCCACCACCTCTATCTCTGCACTTGTCCCACCACAGCCACTTCTCTGCTCCTCTAATCTCAAAGTCCTGCCACTCTCGTCCCTATTGGATGCACATTCCTTCCAGGGAAATTATACAATGTCCTCTACAATCTTGCCTACACTGCAAAGAGCTTACCATGAGGATGACCCCTGTTTTAAAAAGAATTTTGATTAATTTTAGTATTTTTATTCAAATCTTCATTTCTCTTTTCATTCTCAGCCCCTCATACTTATCTTTACTGTCATAAAGTGCATACTTATTATTATTATACATAATTATACACTTATTATTATTTACTATTTGACCTTCTATCCACTCCAACTTTAATAAACATACAAACTAATTTGTAATGCAGATATTTTCAATGAACATGATTTGTGTCATGTCACATTTTAGCTTGAACTCTGACTTGTCTGTGTGTGATGTGTGGGGCAACAGTTTGCCCTTTGTATGTAGCCCATACGGTTTCTAGGCCATCAATAGTATTGTGCACACAGTAGGTTCCCAGCATCACATGCCCTTTCTTCTCTAACCCAGATCTTTCTGTTTAACACCCTCTAGGTGATAGCCCAGTGACTTCCAAAATAGCATGGTGGCCTTATCCTTACAGGAAAATGGGCCAACTGGCACAATGCAGCTTCAGAGGGGTAAATACACATGTGAAAGTATGTCAGTTTTCAAAATCATAAAACATACCCTACTTACCCTGCATTCAAGTGATGTCAAAATAATCAGTAAAATTTGTTTCTGGGAAAATCCTTGAGAAGTCTGAACAATGCTTTGAAATGTCAGCCAAAACCTTGGTGCCTGACTTGCCAATTTGTTGACATCATAAAGGCCTAACTATAAACATAATGAACAAAAATACATTTTTGCTTTATGGTGAGAAAAATTTACTTAATGGTGCAAATTCACATAATTGTATTTACATTTTTGCTAACATTTAATTTGTAACGTGGTATTGTAACGTATGTAATATGGTAGGTTGCAAAAGCCAGTTGCTGTCTAGGTAGAGAGACCTGGATTAGTTAGAAAAGTCTCTTTTTTTGTTTTTTTTTTTGGCATTAACCCTAATAATAAGTAATAAGATGTCAATGTGTTGTTTTAAAGGGATAATTTAGGTTACTTGATGTGGGATTTTGAAGTATTATCTACAGTCAGTGTATTACCTGCACTAGTTTAGGCTCAGCGCTCTCCCAGTCTAAAGAAGCAGACAGGTATACAGAGGCTGCATCATGGAAAGCACATCACTCAGCTTCTGTGTCAGTGCTCCTGGCTAACTCTCCAAAATGGTATGGATACAAATCTATTGCAGATAATAACTGACAATAGACTAAGTACCTCACACCATTTCACATAACCTGAACTACCACTTTTATGCTTAGAATAATAATATACAGCATAACTACTCTACAGTGCCCACGTTGTTTTTAAATTCAGAATTAAAAGCACATGAACACATTTTTTTAAGTCTTCCCAACTCAGGAAATGAGATCATCCAAGGAGCTTGTGAATGCAGCATTACTGTCTATCTATATTCATCCATGCTCATTTTACCACATTAAAACTATTGAGTAAAGGTTTCTTAAGGTGTATATTGATAGGCTTACGGCAAAATGCTCATCTTGCTATTTTGAGTCTTTACTTGCGTGTAGTCTTGGGGGGGTGTAGACTTGTTGTACTGTCAATACATAAACCCCCTTTCTGGTGTGAGGAAGTGACACAATCTTCTCTTTGGTCTCACTCAAAATAAGACTGACTGACTATGACTGAGATACTTGCTGTTGATTAGTCTAAGTATTGGCATTAGAAATGACCTACAGCAACAGTCTGATTGCAAAGAGTTGACAGAAGTCCAAATTACAGAGAGATGAGTTTTGTGTTCTGTAATTTGATGGGTATCTACAGGAAGTGGACCAAAACCAACCAAAACATCTATTCATTTTATTTCTTTACTCGTTCCAGCAGCTACTCATTTGTTGAGTTTGTTGAAAAGTGCGATTGCCTTATAGAAGACATTTCCTACATCTCAGCTATTAATGGAGCGCAATAAGAAAATACACTCATCCTATCCAACATTTTACCATCATCTCAGGTATAGGATAACCCACTCCTGCTGACAAGACTTAAATTTCTTGCCACTTAAATGTGTTGCCAGATATCCCAGGACCCCAGCTCATGTTCCAGGATCAGTCTGGTCTGGACTGGACTGGACATTGGGCATTTCCCCAATCCTGTAAACGCTCTTTCGGTTACACTGACGTGTAAACAACAATGTCTACCACCCCAGCTGGTGTCTGTAAAACTGAATCCAGCAGAATGGATAGGAATGACCAGGTGGCTAAACAAGAAAAAGACACACATAGACACCCACACACAGAAACACACTGTCAAGTCTAAGCACACACACGTGTCAAGCATGAGTTGTGTCCACATTGTCCCCTGGCAACACTTTTAGTTGCATCCAAATGACAATTTGATGAAAGCCACAGTAGATATTAGTCAGAACAAAGTAAGAGCTGCTGAAATGTTGATGGGATTTGTGTTGGCTGTATGACAACAGAGAATATAAGACCAGCGTTACACAACAGACCAATGACCTACAACAAGTTATGTTTATTAAACCTTCCAGTTGATGCAGCTGTAAAAACAACACTTTATTGTGCAGTTTCTTCTGTCTGTGTATTAATACAATGCATTTTCTCTGTAATGTATATCCATGAGTAACAAGTCTAAATATGTCTACAATTCCTGCTCCACTCTCGTGCTAGTTATCATTGATGATTTGGAATGAGGCTGAATCTTTCTGGACTGTGAGTTTGGCAAAGCAGTGAAGACAGAGGGATGTGAGAGGGGTATTTGGTTAGTGAGCAGCTTAACTCCCCTCTGGAAATATCTGAGACAAAACTCAGCCCACCCAAATCCATATTTCACATTTCCTCTTCCTTCATGTTGTCCCATCTGCTGAATTATATGGGGTTTTTTTTTTTTAAATTTGTTGTAAATCACATTGTAGTTTCTTTCTTTCAGTTGCTGTCCCTTCTCCACTCTTCAGCAATGAATCACCACTGAGTCATGAGGGTCCTGTCCGTGTCCTGGACCGTGGCTAAACTGTTTCAGCTGATAGGAATTAGCCAATAGGGAAAAGGGGATGGACCACACCTTTGCTGGTTCCACCCATGCTGCTTCCTACTGGTCTCTGATGACACCACACACTCACAGTTTTCTCTTCCACGTGGTGCAAATCAACAGTGTACAAATGCACATTTTCTTTAGTTTCAAGGGAAATACCTCTTTTCCCGTAGTCTCCATCTTACCACATACACACAGACACATACACTAAAGTCACTTTAGGACAAGGGCAGTCCTGTCTGGTCTGCTCCAGTTCTGTGACTCATTTTAATCATTTGAAGTTGCTGCCCAGTAAAAAAAAAAAAAGGGTCTAAAAGGCCTCTCTAATTTCATCAAACTGAGTCAGGTTTTGGCAGCCCCTTCCTTTTCCCTCCAAATGAGCAGTGATTGCTGCAAAGGGCTTTGTTCATCGTCACTGTGAGTGGAGCAGACAGAGAGGAATGTGTGACACATATCAACGCAATCGTCCTCCGACCAGCTCACTCTCTGCTCACCATGTGCTCAGCCCCTCCTTGGTTTCCACTTCTTTTTGCAGCAAACTGGATGAAGAATTGTTTGAACAGTATGTAAGGTTGATGCATTTAAAATGACATTGTAGCTGTCCAACCTTTCAAATGCCCTGCTATAGGAGCATAATTATTACATCTTCTTAATCAACATAAATAGCTCTCTTTTTTTTACCAAGGCTCTCTTTTGTCAAGTATAGCTTATATAAGCAGTTTAAATCCTGTTTGAAGAGCTGTATAGAAAGGAAATTAAGGGATCCATGAAGGACCAATTTCAAGGCTGCTTGCAAAGCTACAACAAAGCAGAGGCAACTGAAGTTTTGAATAGAGTTAACTCTGTTATGGCTGTAGTAACGCAGGCAAGGTGAACCGACATGCACAATAACACAGAGATCTAGTCTTTCATGACTAAAAAACTGCCTAACAGGTGGAAACAACTTGGAGGCCAGAAACAACTCAAAGGAGGCAGCGTTTAATCATGGCGAGAGTGTAAATGCATTCATTTCTCCCTGTGTGTTATTCAGGAAATTAAGTGTGACCTGTGTGATGACTTCAAAAAAGAATTTCAATGGACGCAAACATTTCTCAGGATCATCACTGCAGTCAGTTAAAATACCTTAACACCCACACGGCCATCTGTAATGCTACTAAGACGTCACCCTGCATGTGGTTGCCTCCGTTGTTCTCCACGCCTGCCGATACGAAACAACAGGTGGGAGAGCGCTAACCAATATGACCTATGAAGCATGCAGCATAATAAAAGGATCACATTAACTCTGGACAAACACTTCCTGGTAAAGATATTCAAAGTACTATCAACAGTGTGATATCAAGGTGAGACATATGTGTGTGGATGTACTATAGAACAATTTAAAGCACATCATAGACATCTCTACTCTTGCTATTTAATTTTTGACACACTGTCTGCTCTCCATCCCTGGATGCAGGTGCTGGTGCTGGACTGTCTATCAGAGCATGTGGCTGAAGGAAAGTCACAAGGATAATGGATGAGAGACGTTATCGCAAATACAGAACTTAACTAATTTTTCTCACTTGTACTCCTGTTCTCATCAGTGGCTTCTTTTAAACTCATCACAGTAAATCCATTGTTCTGGTCAGTCAGTCAGCTTTGCCACCACCAGCCTTCAGTTCCAGCCATGACTGGCTTGCCTTTGACATTTCATCATGGACACGCAACAATGACCGATATTGTTCGTACATGCAGCCAGAGCCTGATCGGGCTGGTTCTGCCTCTGCCCCTCTGCCTCATGCGATGATGTTGTTGCTGCTGTTGGTGCAGACGAACTGCTGGATCAAACCAGCTGAGCCTGGCTGAACGCACACAGAGGAACCAGTGGGACATGATGACTTTCTCTCTCTGATGTGTCACTTCCTTTAGAAAGGTTGCAAGCCCCACCACTGAGGTCACCACTGGTACCCTCTGTATTGCTCTACTACACCAACTTTCCCCACTTTCTTCCTGTTTTGCTTGGCTGTTGTCCTTTCCCACTGGCCTGTAATCTGTTAACCGCGTCTGTAGATGCTTAAAAAACTCCTGGGATATCTTCCCACATGTTGTGCTTAGATTGTGGTATTTATAAAGTGCACCCTTACTACTAACACATTTACTCATTTGAATGAAAAGTCTTTTCATTTACTTTTAACTGATGGAAACAGAATTGGGCTCAAATAAAACATAGTGATTTCGATGTTTTTTATACTGCATGTAGTCTTTGTAAGAATTGTTCCTCCCTTAATGTTTAATAGTTATGATAAAGGTGGAATTTATTATAGCCATGATGCTGCTTCTGATATCGGTGATGGTGATGATGGTGGTCACAATAAAAACCAGAAGGTGACAGGAGAGCAGCTACCTCGCCTTCTCATGCATTAAACTGTCAGCAAACGCAACCAGTGGGTGATAAGCAAGAACTGGTCTCGGCCTTCTGAGCAATGCCCTCCAGAGAGGGAGAGGGGGAGCAGTCAGACAGAGTTTATAACTTCACTCCTCGCCACAGATAACTCCCGACTCTGAAATACCTTATCAAGGCACTGCTGGTAATCGACACAAGAGCATATACACATTTCCTTTTGTGCACACAGTCACTCACTTTGAGCAAACACGTGTGCACTCAAGCACAAACAGGTGGTGGTGGAAACGACACAGCTTCCCAGCACTTTGCCAGTGTGACCAGTGCTTTAGACTTGATCTGCACTAAAACACACTGCTGCTGATGACAAGCACACAACACACAATTACAATACACACAGCTTTGATCCTTTTTCATACTAAATGACACATGGAGATAAAAGGGGAGCTGGACAGGTTTCATATCTGACTCCAATGGCTTATGGACTTCAGAAACGTCTGTGTTTCCACCAAAACAAATCGTATGTTCAAACGTGACCACTATTTCAGGCTGCAGGATGGGTTAAAAATATATATGGAAGCCTGGAGGGTAGCTCCAGTGTCAACTTTCAAGTACATGAAGGCATATGTATTGTGTCAACACTCACACACAGGAATGCTGTGATGGTGATCCAGTTCACATGCATGTGAACAGGACTAAACACATGCATGGCCTCAAGCATGTGCGCACACGCAAACAAATACATGGCTCACAGGAGAGTACATACAGATAAGGACAAGCAAACACATACAAACAAAGGAGATGATCTAGTTTTCATGCCAACCAGACAGCATAGTGAAAACAAGACAGAGTGCCATTTACAAACATGATATGTCTACTCCTGTTGGCTACGTACAACCCTACATTTATGCCCCCCCGCCCCTGGTCAGCCATGTTGGCAAGGCCTTTATGGACAGTGTTGTCTTTCATTTTGCAGAATCTCATTTCATAGAGCAGTTACAGTCTGCAGCTACAACACACTTTGCACCCTGTAATATGGCAGAGAAACAACCAAAGACACCGATGACACATCTAAAAACTGACCAAAGACAATGTCTTGCCATCTTTTCCTTCTTTTTTCCCCCCATTTTCTTTATTTTCTTCACTGCAATTGAATATGTCAGTCAGAACTGATCTGCAACACTCAACTGCCAACTTCAGTCAATAACCAGTTTACATCAATGAACGTGCTGCATTGATCTATGATGTCTGTGTCTATTGCTCAAGACCTCTTGATTGCTCCTGTGGTCCTGGCTCCACCTCCACAAGGCTCGTCTTTAATCTGCCTGACCTTTGGAGTCAGTGGATGGAAACTGTCAAAAGGTCATGTTATCAGACCTGGGAGTCAGCAGCTGAATGTTGGACTCCTTGAAGATATGACCAGCATCCAATTATGCAAAGCGCATCTTATTTATCTTAATTAAGATATTTCTGAGTAATTTAAATAAATTTAAGGAGAGTAGAGTAATGTGTTTGTTCAAATTAGAAACAGAGAGTTTGATGAAATTGTCTCACTTTTAGTCCAGTATTCAAATATTTGTGTTGATAACAACAAAAAAAGCTACTGGGTGGTTTTCCTGCTGAGAGCTACACCAATATCACCAGATCTGAAACAGAAAAAAATGCCTTAAACCTTTAAGAAGACACAAGTTACACACATTCATTTCTTTACACTTGTTTCAAGTGCACACATTTGCATCACTGTCAGCATCAGCCACTCTTTTCCCTATATTGACACTGTCAGTGTAACAAAGACAATAGATTCAGCTTTATATGAGATTTACAACTTGTGATTAATGATTTGTTCATTAATGGTTATTAAATAATTCATTAATGCTGCCAAGAAAGACAGAAAACAGTAACTACAAAGTGAAGTTGTCAGGTTGGCCTACAGCTTGTGTAACACTGAAAAGACTTTACTGAATTTACTGTGGTGGAAAACGATAAATCTACAAAGAAAATAATTTGAAGTTTGTTTAAATTAGAAACACATTTAAATTAGTTTTAAAAAAGTTTAAAATTAGTTTAAATGTGTTTAATTTAAAACACATTTAAATTAGTTCGATCATCCACAGTTCATAGAAACAACATGTGTCTCTTTGTTGGATGGTCAGTTTACCGTAATATGAGATGATATATATTATAAATAAATAACAAATAATCTCCAACATAATACATTAAAATGTGTGATTAAATTAAAGGGTGCAGACATCGCAGCAAAATAGATGTGAAAAAGTCTATTTTTAGTCTAAACTCAATATTGAGCTGAAAAAAATGTTTTTTCTTTAAAACTAACCTTCCATTAATGCTGTGCTACTGGTTACAATTTGTAAATCTATTGTTATGTATTGTGTCTTATAATAAAGTGTTATTGACTCTTACATACAGTGACTCCATATTAGCTTGTAGAAGGCCAAAGTCTTCATCTAATCACCCAAGAATAAACACAGACTCAAAGTTTTCAAGCAGTGTGACACCATGGGCACTGCTGAAGCCACCGGATACCCTCCAGGATGGTTGGTGATGTCAGCCACGTCAGTGTAGCGGTGATGAGTGTAATGTAACTGAGGGTGGATGTCTAAGTGTAGAAAGAGGAGCACACGATGACCCCATTATAGAAAAGGTCATCAGTTGCCACCTTAATGAGCAGTAATATAAAGTGCACATACACTTGTAGAAACAGAGACACACGCACGCACGCACACACGTCCGCTGCTGTAGGAACATGTTTGCATCATTTCCTCACTGAGCTGATGAGCTGATTGTCTGCGGACAGGGGAAAAGGGCCTGTTTGTCAACCACAGATGCTGAAGCCCCATTTAAAAATAAAACTATTAACTCATCCCCATGTTTGAACAATGACATAACCTGTTTCAAAGGAAAGTGCAGAAAGGTTGGAAACGCACTAGGTTGGAGGTACTTATTATTCATAAGAGGGAACTACTTTCATCTTTGAATAAGCAAGGAAACAGGCAAGTGCTGTTTATTTTTATCATTTGACTGTGAAATTAAATATCCGAAAGCTTTGTTTAGCAGTATCAGTAGTGTCCTGAACTCTCCCTCTTTATTCCAGTCTTTTCAAATAATGACTGTAAATTGTTTTCATCATTTTCTGTGGACACTGTCACTGATAAAATATCTAAAATATTGCCTTCCTGTGCCCCTGAGGTTTGACTGTCTGGCCCATATTTCCTTATTGAGCCAATTTAGCCCAATATCACTGAAAGAAGTCACAGCCATCTTCTCCCATATGCTCCTCTCATAGCTCCCTTGACATTGTTCCAACCTCTCGTTTTAAAGCTGTTTTTGGTTTATTAGGGCCACACTTCTCCACTGTAAATAGCTCTCTCAGGACTGGTTGTGTGTCTGACTATTTCAAGCATGTGATTATTCAGCCTTTTGTTAAAAAAAAGCCTTGATCCACTGCTTCCCACTAATTATCAACCCAGATCCAAATTTCTGTTAACATTAGAAGATGCAAAAATTGTATTCAAACATTCGGTTCCTTGACAGTTTGAACTATGGTGCACCTCAAAGGTCAATCCTTGGTCCTGTTTTTTTTTTTCCCCTTTGGTCCCTAAATTATCCTAATTATTTATTATCGTTGCTGTGTGGACAATACACAGCTGTACTTTTGCTTCAAATCAAAAAACCAAGACTGCTGATAAATACTCAGCGAAGGTCCCACATCACACCAAATTAATTTAACTACATGGCGTAGCGCCACTTAATATTTCTGAACTACTGTGTCAACTGACCACGTTGAGGTCACTGAGGTCTTCTGAGAAATGGCCTCTAGTTGACCTGAGGCTGAAGCTTAAAACCAACAGTGACTGAGCCTTCGCAGTCGTGGCCGCCACAAACTGTCATCCTGCAGTTAAAGAAAATACTGACTCAGCTAACGGTTTTAAGAAGATGTTAAAAACTCACCTGCTTTGACTTCATCTCAAAACAAACTTTATCCTGTGATGTGTGATTCCCCTGTGTCACTTTTATTGTTTATATAATTTTCTATATGTGTTCCCTAGATGTTTCCACTGTTTCCACTTTGAAAGGTGCTTTATGGATTTTATAGATAAAGTTCACTTGTTTCCTGACTTACTTTTACGCTGATTTAAACTTGTTTACTTTCAGCCTTCTACAAGTCACTTTGTCCTCTCCCCCTCACTTTGCGTACACGAATGAAGCTTCTGCTGACTTGGTGTCCTATCTTTTTTTTTTTTTTTGCTCTGTGGTGTGTGTCAGGGAAGGCTGACAGGAGCATGGGGAATGTAGTGGTAGTACAAGCGCTATGATGTGCGTATTACAGAGACTCACAAATGCTTACTAGCAGTGCAAATCATCCGTACTTGAACTCGAATGAATTCTGAGGTCATGAATTTAGACAGCAGTGCTTGCTCAGCGGTCTCTGTGGGGTACAGAGGGGTGAAAGGGTTTGGGATGAGTTGCTTATATGCTCTTAGGATGGAAAGTAATGCGATGACAGATATTATTTTATAAGTAAAGCAAGGTATCTGACAAATTTCTACTTCTCAATTTTGAATGACTAATATTAATGATTAATGTCTAATAATGACTAAAATTAATTATAATTAATCTTATAGGGAGTTAAAGCACAGAAATCAGGTTGCAAACCCTTCAGACGACACCTACACTTTTAAGGTACACAGCATGTACATGTCGTGCCATAACCTTCTTGAATTCATAGATCCTTTTAAGGATGTGAAAATGGGGATGTTAACTAGGTCAACATGTTAATTTTGTGTGTTTTTTTATTCCTCCACTGTCTCGTCACTCACTGTCTGGCTGTATTGGTTTAACAGAGGACGACAGTGGCTGTCAGGCTTTACAGTCTATGTGAAACTGGGTCACTCTATTGTTAGTCTGAAACAAGGTGTTGCATGTTCCATTAAAATGGCCTGACTAGTCTGTATTCACCTAAACTGAGCACTTATTCAGAGCCTGAAGAATTAAAGAGGGTTTTTCTTACTGTCTTTATGTGGAAGAGGAAATAACAACAGAAAACAGTTTAACGGTGGCATTATCATGTTTCAGAAATTCATACCCTTTCCATTGAGTTTAAAGAATGAGGTAATCCATGGAGATTGGTGTTGCTATAATAAGTTGAATGTCAAAGTATATATGTAATAAATACAATACAATTTCTAATTGTTGGGTGACGTAACTTAATCTCTTGCTTTTTTTTTTTTTTTTTTTTGCTAATGTGAAAAACAAAATCATTCTTCACAAAAACCTCAGTCACACCTTCACCATCAAGCCTAGGAAAGGTGTTAAAGGAGAGAAGTGACTGATAACTCCTGAAACAGGACATAACTGATGAGAATATGTGCTCTTTTCATTATCCTGTTTCTCCTCCTTTATTTTGTGAGGCAACTGTGCATGGAGGATGAAGTGATTCACAGAGAACAAGATGTGCAGAGTCATCATCTGAGCATCCACACAGACAGACTGTGAGCGAGCTGTGAATCAGCTGTTGCCTGGTTGTCTGCTGTCTTATCTCTGTCATTCTCCCTGGGCACAGACAGACAGAGAGGCCACACAGGCAGGAAGAGACCAAGGACCTCAACATAAACATGTTTGCTTGCAGTCTGGTGTCTCTGGGACCAAGGCTGGCGGGTTGGGAGATCACATTGTTTGCTGTGGGTGTGTAATTGCTTTTCCCTCTACAGATAAAGAGATGATTTAGATAATTTGGACACTTTTACTAAAGCTCTGCTCATTTCATATGAGACTCTGTGAACTACTAACAGAAATCAAACCAGTGTCCCACATATGAAATTGTTCATTCTTGACCTTGGAAATAGTAGTTTGCTAATTCATTTGCAGCACAAACACAGTTTTTGTGTGGATTAAACAATTGAGATATAAAGTGTTAGAGAGCTTTAGGTGCTGAGAGGTGGATTCTGTTACACCAGGTCAGAGGCAGGTAAGACATTCCCCCGTTTCCTGTCATAGTGCTAAATTCAGCTGAACTAACAGTGACAAGCAGGATTTAGGTATTAAGATAATTTTCTACACAGTGACTCATGCATGAGACTCCTGTGAAAGAGGCAAATGTATCTGTGATTAGTGAGCAACAACCTTTTGAGATAATGTCACTAATGTGACCATGTGAACGTCACTGTTTGCACTCTCTAGTGACCCCAAATCACAAGAAACAGGCCTCAGCTTCTCATGGTTAGATAACTACATGTTACTACCTGGTTCATAGTCAAACACCCTACCTCAAATGTAAGATAAGATTTTGACAGGACTGCACAGACTATGGTTCATTACATAACTAACACATGCAGTAAAATATGTTGTGTCCACTGGGGTAACAAGTTGTCAGCAGTTTTTATGCAGCAGTTAATTTAGATGTTCATCAGCACATCTGGCTAAAGGTCAGGGAGTTTTTCTTTTCTGCAGCAGATCCATTTTTCCTACTCTTTTAGCTTCCAAAATTACTGAAGTTGGTTGCACCACATCTCATTAAGAATGATGACATAAAGCAGTCTGAAGACAACGCAGTTCGCTGTAATGTTGCCATGATGGCAGGTTGCTATAATGCATGGAAATTAATTGCTTGTGTTTTAACTGCTTCTTAGAAGGAGGTAAACAATGAAACAAGCCCCCTGGAAATGCTACATGACAATCAAAAGCTCTTACTGCACCATTACAAGCTCATTTGCAGGAGGAGAAAACAAACCTAGAGGCTGCTGCCATTAAACGGTGGAGTGTTATTTTGTTAAATGGAGTAATGACTTCTTTGCTCATTACAGCAATGTTTTCCTTTTAAATCCCCAAGGAAAGACTCCTACTGACGTTTAAAGGATGGGTCAAAGTGATGTAATCATCTCACAGGAAACAGAGGAGGCACGCACATTGAACATTGTTTTGTTCTGAGACGTGATTTTATTTATTTTTCAGGGGAGAGGTGTCTAAGAAACTTTTCAACCCTGCATTCTGGACAAAGTTTGCTTGCTGAAGGACAAAAAATTAAATAAAATAAATAAAAACAGACGAAAAAGAAAAAATTATCAGGGGGAAATTCATTCATTCTCAGTTTCACCTCCATTTGACTGCAAGGGGGAGAGTAAAGCCAGTGGGAGGGAGGTGCACCCAGAGAAACTCTCTAACCGGTTCCTTGGTGTTAAAATATCTTCAAGTAGCACACTCATCCCCTGCTGCTGCTGCTCCCTTATTATATGCTGGGATCATAACCTCAGCCAACCACCATGAACCAGGCAGAGTATCTGAAATGAGCAAGGTGCTGCGTTGCTGGTGACAAATGGATTGCGGATTCTTCAGCCTCTGTTTGATGTTGTTTCTTTGTTTCCTCTTGCAAAAAACACATTTTTTTGCCTAAACAGACAAAGCAACAGCCTATAGTGAAGCCACTAACCAAGTTCAGAAGTTGAGTCAATAGACTTCAGGGGTCAAAGGTCGGTGCAAGGGCCAAGTAGACGATGGATTCCGGGAGCTTCAACGCTCCTGTCAGAGTTGAAAGGGGGATATTTGCTTATATGTTCACCCCTGCTGATTCTTCACAGATCAAAAACCAGCTGTTGCTTTAAAAATATGCCTCCTTTCAACTGAAACGGAGTCGAATATGACTGAAGAGCTAATATAATTCAACTTTTACAGTATTCTGAGTATTCTCCACAGCCCTCTGCTATGCTTTAATTTTAGTATATTCAGACTCTCATTTCTCATTCATTGCTCTCTGCAGACACCAGCAGAGCAGTCAGACCTCTCCTCAGTGTAGAACCAGGTTGTGAAATTCCAGCAATGATTCACACAAACCATCCTTCGTGAGGGTGTGACCCCTGACCCCACAGAGACTCACTTACATAACCATCAGCTGTGACCCCCCACACCCCCATCCAGTAGTAAACTGCCTCTTTGACAGGTTATGAGCAGTAAAAAGAAAATACTTAGCATATTCAAATGTAAAATATATAGTAAAATGATTTATTAACAATGTTACACAATCTCCTCAGCAGCAGAAGTTGTACTAAATGGGCACATCTGGCTATTTCATTTGCTAGGTCTATACAACAAAAAAAAAAAAAATCAAAATATACATTCACAACTCCATCAAGGACTTAAAAAATTAATTTAGTGAAACAATTATGTATAGGGTCATATATATATATAAATGTGTGTGTGTGTGTGTGTGTGTGTGTGTGTGTGTGTGTGTGTGTGTTTGAGTGTGAAACAGATGTACAATAAAAATCAGATACAGTATCAAACATCTATATGAAAATGTTCTATTAAAAAATGTTTTAGTGCAAAAGCATTTTTAATATAAAAATACTGTGTTGTAATTTTTCTTTCTGATATGAAGAATAGAGAACATGGGATCTGTATGAGGTGAAAAGGTTAGAGGTGTGTGTCTGCGATGGGGATTCGTCTCAGCTCAACTATTTGGGAGTTGGTTACACTCCCTCCGTCGTGGCTTCCAGGGATGGACTCGTTATCACTGACATTAAGGCCGGTCCCTGAAACGGACACAGAAGGTTGTGTTATTGCTTCTATCGTGATTCAATCAGAAAACAGGATTCGTTTCTGCGTGTTACATATATATGTGTGTGTGTGTGTGTGTGTGTGTGTATGTGCATGTGTAAAGCTTTTCTTTAAGATCTTCAGGTATTACATATCTCCCGCTCAACAGCTGGACCAATCCACAGCCTCATTGACTCAAACTCAAACTCAAAGTTCAACAAATCCATGGTGCTCATCATTTTCAGTGCTGCTTAACTGTCAACATTTTATGATGTGATTGAGTCTATGTGTCTTAATCTCTGGGTTATCAGACAGAATAATGTACTGTATCTGATCAGTCATGTAAGGAGCTGTGAGTGGAGCAGAATGACAGTCTGATATAAGACTGGAAGTCAAACAAAGTCATTAATTGTATATCTGAGGGTCAGTTTTACAGCAGACAAGTGACATACTGTTAAAACAGGCTGAGTTATGATATATAATAAGTAAAAGTAACTTATATCAATAAACACTTCAGCTACATTATAACATATCTCACAACATACATTGCTCATGTTTTAATGTTGTTAAAATTTAACGCTGAAACTCCTTTGTGTCCTCAAAGTGAGAAATTCTACAATAGATTTTATGCAACTGTTGTCAGCGTGTGTCTGCATCTACTGCAACAGGAACAAACTACTCTACAGTACAGTTACTTCAACAAGGAAGTTACCAACTGCTTTCAGTGCTTGTTTCAGTGTTTCAGTGTTATTGGGGTGGAAAGTTTGGCAATGGACCAAGAAACAACTTTCGGTGTCAATCTAGCAACTGTTGCAAGAATTTCTCCACATTGTGAGACAGTTTCAACATTTTCGTGACCATCCCTGTGTGAACCATTTTTCTCCCACTCACTGGAGCAGTTCTTGTATTTTGAAGCAAATTGAAGATTAAGATCTTTCTAAACATTTCACAGTATCTAGATACAAACATTTGCTCATGTGATTTAATTGTTTTTGCTTTTAGGGTCCTATATATTATATAATATTTCTTGTGCTGGGCATTAATAGCATCATCGAATATCAAACATCAGTGTGGTATGTGATAGACATTTATCTATATATTAATTTCCTTATGCATTACACTGTGACCTTTAAAATAAGGTTATATAAGGTTATGTATGGCTCTTACATGATCCTTCATGCAGTCAGGTTTTGCCAAGGCACACATTAATGTTCAGATGTGCGTGTTAATAGTTCACCACCAAATGAAGTGCGAAGACCCTTATTACAACGACAGTTACTGACCCCTGTCAGATGGTTATGTAATTCTGATTAGAGAATTATCTTTACTGCTGACTGACTGGTTGAAATTAAACCGGGTTATAAATTCAGTGTAACACGTACGTACAAAGAGAAGGTCAGAGGTCACCAGGAGAGGTGTCAGAGGGAAGAATGTTCTTGTGACAAGTTTTAACTGCAGAATACAGATGATTGTAACCCAAGTTTATTAGCACATTGTTTTTTAAAATCCTTTTTTCTACACAGCAAAGATCAAGTGTCCACTGGGCATTAAGATTATCTAGAGGCCATGCCAAAGACCTCTGTGGAGCCAACTGCTTTGACTTGATTAAGTCTTGCAAACTTTAATCTTTGCTACACTGAATAATATGAATTATTGCTTCATATTGCTGAGATTGCAGACAAGAGGACCAATAAAATCTCTGGCTTGTTCACTGTGGCACTGAGACAAAGAAGAGTGGCCCAGAGACAAAATGTCTTGAGATGGAGAGTAGCACACACATACACACACATATACGCACATACACACACAGACACATACACATATAGACATACAAACACACACACATGTACCAACACACATCTCTGGGTCCGGTTGACCTTTTCACCACACAATGAATAAGAGGGTAAGAGGTTATGTCTGTCCGAGTGTCTTACATAGTGTAACACTACCCTCTCAGCCTAATCCACGTTCATTAACAGCTGTAAGTCTCTTGTACTCACACCTGTTGGGAAGGACTGTTAATTTGGTTATCTCCATGGTTGCAAGTGTTATTTTTCTAGGATGCACACTAGCAGGTCTCCAGTGATTCTCCCTAGAGGCCTGTGCTGCATTGAGACACCTGAATAGACTCTGTGAAGCTCCAACAAAGTGAAGTTTGATGTAGGTT
This sequence comes from Rachycentron canadum, assembly GCA_038496675.1. NCBI lineage: Eukaryota > Metazoa > Chordata > Actinopteri > Carangiformes > Rachycentridae > Rachycentron > Rachycentron canadum. Next base: position 16,185,285 of record CM076654.1, read on the forward strand.
TGAAACTTGCATGTCTGCTGTGTCACAGATGGAAAAGCCTTTTTTGCAAAGTCAAACCAAACCTTAGGATTGCAGCTTTAATGGGCTCAGAGCCATTGGAGGCCTGGTGCCGCTCAATAACTGCTAATGATTCATTTATTTTCCTTAAAAGTAATTTCTCTTCTTGACAATCCAAAGAGATTAACCAAGAAATTCAATGTGACCTAACTAAGACCCATTAACCGCATGATCTCATCTATCTGAACTACCTATCTCTTATCTCCCACCGTTTGGAAGACCAGGCGGCTGCTCTTTCAATGATATGGGTCTAAAGCTGACCAGGATAAGCTTAAAGCTGAACTGGCGAGTTCATCATCAGCAGGTGTGACAGGGACTGTTACCAAAGAATAACAATCACATCTAGGGATAAACAATAGACAGAGAAAGATTTGAACTATTCTATTGATTAGTAACTTGATGATTCACATGTCCTAAGCACAGTCCTTTTTCTTCCCTTAACAATGTTCTTGATGTTTTCTCACTTCACACTCCTGCTGTAACACATCATATTGTGTTCATCTCCATCTTCTATATAGTAGCTGAAAGTAGAACAAAGAACAATCTTGTAGTTTGAATAAAAACATTCATTCCAGTGTTGATATATATTATTATAATATTTACATAACCTGCCATCAAATATGCCTCACATGTAATATGATATGAAAAAGTGCCAAACAGCAAAAAGAAAAGGAGTAGAGTAGAATTTTAAATTAGATTTATGAAACCATCTATTCAGAATTAAAGTATTTCTTGGAATTATGTTGAAATGTCAGAGAGCAGCTTATTGTATCAACAGTTGGGGTCTGACAGCTTGGACCGTGTCTGCAGTGGAAGACCTTCGCTTCATCAGGCTGGTTATTTTTCAGGTGTGTGACAGTGACTCCGGTGGACTCCTCTGACATCAGCAGCAGAGGAGTGTCCCGGTGCACTGAGACTGCTGCTGGCTTTGGTCCAGCTGGGTCCGAGTGTCATTCAGGCACTGTGAAGCAATTACTTGGTGATTTGAAAGAGTGAGGAGAGGACCGTCTGTGTGTGTGTGTGTGTTGGTGATATATCAGTGAGCAGTTTGGGCCCTCAGCTCATTAAACTTTGATGGCGATGGAGGAAGAATAGTTTCCATGGCAGCAGAGAAATGTAAGGTCAGCAGCAGAATGACTAAGCAGGGCCGATGCTAATAGTTGATACAGACAGACTGTATATATGTACACAACACAACAACACGAACAATCAAATACACTCGCACACATATATTCTGGCATTCAGTCTCCAAAAGCAAATGTTTTTATAATTGCGGTCTCTCTAACTTTTAATGTCACTGTTTTTGGCTGCACATACCAAGTCATGTTGAGAAGGTTTTATTTTAGAAACCACGTTGTACAGGTGTGTGGGGACCTTTTGTACAGTCCACACAGCCTTTATTTTTATATTTCATGGAAAAGTACTGCACAGGAAGGCTCACAGGATGTTTTTATGCTTTCAGAGAGAGTTTGACTCCAGTGAAGTTACTCACTGATTCAATATATTGACAAAATAATGTTCTTAAATGTCTTGATATACAAAAATCAAAGGGCCAGAGGTGAAATTGTTCATAGTGTTTAACCATTTACCCTGGACACACTTTAATCCTCCTAATTTTGTGATAAGACTGTTGATACCAAAGGGGAAATTCAATATTATATTGTGTTAACATTTGTTATTTACTTTTACCACCATGTAATCTGCTGGAAACTATTGTTTGTGCTGCTGCCTGTCTTGGCCAGGTCTCCATTAAACCTCAATGAGACCTTTCAGCATAAATGTTTATCAAATCAATGAACAGAGTCCAACACCACATAACACAAATTCCTGCAGGTATGAATTTGAGCACTTGAAAGGAAGTGCTAAAATACTAATTTACTAATACTTCAATACTTCAGTCAATAAGGATATTGTCTTTAAACAGTAGTAAAGAAAAGTAAATTAATTTGTAAAACAGACAATAATAAAGTCTAAATAGAATTTATTGAGCTACAACAAAGAGTATGCATGTGTGAGCGCATAATTCATCTCTGTGTTGGTGGGATCCTCACCAGTTTTTAAGGCAAATATGAGGTCGTCAAACTCCTGTGAATCTTCATCTGCGGTCACCAGGTTGGTGTTGATGAAGCCTCCCTCAGTGGTGTACGTCCCCATCACAGGACTGGGTTTAAACACACTGCTGGGTTGACTGCTCGGCCGCAGAGACGCTCGCTCCCAGTCTGCTGACACCTGACACAGCCAGACACACAGCAAACAGTCATTTAAGTCAAAACACCTCAACATGCACACAGGCCAAAAACATATGCATGCTTGATAATTGCTATTGGACTATTTGTGAGATAGCATAGCAGCAAAGTATCATTTATTTATATAGCACTTTTATTATTTTGATGATATTATTATTATTATTTTATTAGTTATATATGTATAGATATATTAGTTATATATATATATATATATATATATATAAATATTTATATA
>CM076654.1:16188204-16221941 GCA_038496675.1 Rachycentron canadum
ATATATATATATAAATATTTATATATATATGTATATATGTGTATATATATACTTTTCAAGATCATTTTCTCAGTTAATGTGTGAATGTATTTTCTATAGAGTAAATTTATGTACTTGTAGTTCATAAGCTACATATGATACACACATGAGACTGTCTTCCTGTGTTGTTGATAAAGATTAGTTCAAAGCCGATCATCGATCATTCGCTTCATCCATACAGTTGTACACACACACACACACACACACAGACTGTGTCTCTGGGTGCGTCTGTCAGCCATGTAATCATGTATGTGATGAGTTAGGGTCAGGCAGGGTGCATGTTTTTCAGGCACCCCAAATGGTTAAGGCCAACCCACAGGGTCAGAGCAGGTTCATGGGGTGAGGGCAAGGTCTGTGGGGTTTAGGTTTTCATACTGAATCAGCACAACATCATGGAAATTATGCTGCTAGCACACATGAGTTTTAGTTTTGTTTTTACTAAGTTGATTTGGTGGTTAAGGGAGACCTAATTCATGCATTCATACAACGAAAGACAGGGGTGAAGGGACCGAAAAAAGAAGAAATGTAAAATCAAAAGAGGAAATTGACCAAAAGTGTTTTTTTTTTTTTACAATAAAAGCACATCACTATATATTTGTGTGTGTATCACTCATTCTCTTCCACTAGGATCAGATGAATATATTGTCTCTCCACTGTGCTCATTTATTATGAATGCCTGCCGTATCCATGTACATGCATAAATGTGTGTGTGTGTATCGGGGTGTGTTTGAGGCCTGGTAGGCTGTTACTGGTACAGAGCGTCCCGGGGAGGTGAATTAAGCACCACCAGGCACCTCAAATCTGCCATATCCACTTTGACAGGTGGCCGTGAGTGGATGACTCAAATCTCTCAATACGATTTTCAACCCTCTAATTATATGTCACTATCTCTATTCTAATTTCACTCCAATTTCCTTTTAACTAATCTTCTCCACAAATCATTACTCATTTAACACTTAGATTTCCAATCTTAGTGCTTCTGCTGTGTGTGCTGTTATTTTTCTTATTGGGCTGTAGCCAGGTCTCAGAAAGGCAGGGGTGTTCTCTCATGAATAAAACAAGATTACTAGATTCCTACGTGTAGAGAGGGATTGAGAAAGAAAGAGGGAGGGAGCTCCCAGGAGTAATGAAGTTAAACCTGCCCCCTTTTTTCTCCTTTATCTCCCTCTCAGCAGTTCAGTCCTTATAGGGTATTCTCCTGGGACAGAGCTGATGAGGAGAGTTACTACAGAATTGGTACGTGTGTGTTTGCATGTGATGTGCTGGTCCAATGGAGAAGTCACAAGAGGAGTTGATGAGGGTGTTCGTGGGACTCATTAAGTACACCCACAATGTTACACAGATGTTACATAATGAGAATCAGTTTAAAGCAGAGAGGACAAATGCATTTGAGTAACTGACTGAGTGAGTATGAATGTTCTGTGACGACTCAAGCTCAGCTGATGTGAGAAATGTGTGAAGGATGACAAGGAATGGGCAAACAGAGCCATGGGAATGAGAGCATGGGAAAAAAAAGGCCAGGAGAGAAGGTGATAAGGTGGGATTCTGTGAGGGAAACTAGAGCAATGACTGCAATTTTTTCTTTAAAGAAAAATCACATTTCTTTTACAAGTCAGGCCATGCTTGCATAGTTTCGACCATCACTCATATCAGTTGTGATAACATTTTATTAACAAAGCTTCTGACATCTGGGGATACAGGAACATTGCTACAACAAAGTCCAGAGCAAGGATGACCACCTGCAACTTTGTCTAAACCACTATTAGAGGTGACATCAAAAGTGATCGCACATGAAATGTCTTCACATCATAGTAAACCTACATGTGGTTGCATCTATGGGCGGTGTAATAGACATAAGTTCAACTGGGGGAGATTTTTCAGATTGCTGCAGTATCTCAGTAGAAAACTTTGTGAGCAAAATGTTCTCATAACTTTTAGAACTAATGGCCAAATGTACAATCACAAGACCCAGACCATAAATAAACCCCATAAATTTCCTTCATAGCTTAGAGAGGGAATATAGTTGATATTGGCAAATTGAGTGTACTGTACCTGAAATATAAAAGCAAATCATTAGAGCCAGAGAATATAGGTAAAAATACTGTAAATTCATATATTACATACACAGTAGGTATTTGATTATACAAGAATATTCAGATGCAGCTGTCTTTGTGTAAGATCACTAAGTACTGTGGATGAGGGCATCTGTGAGTTACCTCCTCCATGGCGCTGATGAGATTTTGAGTTGATTTGCTGATGTCGCCGCCCACAGTGGTGGGTCCCCCTCCCTGGTATGTAGAATCTGGAGAGTCATGGCCACTCATCTCCACTGTATAACTGGCTTTAGTTGGCCAACACAGCTGGTTGTGCATGACAAAGTACACTGCAAACACATACAATCCCTGTGGAGAAAGAGCAGAAAATTAGAAATAAGTTCTACATTCTCCACGGCTCTGTTCTCTTCTTTAGCTTTTGTGGAGCCTCAGTATCATATCAGTCTAAAGCCTCAGTGTTTCAGACATCAATCTTTGCTGGATCCATATATCTGTAGGAACAAATTCTTGCTGGTAGATTTTGTAAAGCCTGGAATCCAGGAACTAAGTGATTAAATGTAAGAGTACATATTTTCAAACAGTAAAACATGAGCATGAATTGTGTTATATGAAGTCATACTGTACCCAGTGTGCATTATTATTAAGCAATGCACTTCTTCATAATCATTTGGTGGAACAGCATCTCCTCTAGCATGATTAATGGAGAATTACTTTGTCATCAGGCCCTGTCATTGGCACCCTGGTAGTTCTGCTTCTTTCACTTCCTCATCATTACCAAATCCTCCTAGTCCACAGCACCGGGCTGTGAATTTCCCCAAAACACCAGAGTGTCAAATACCACGGCGCTGTCCTGTATTTCACAACACCCATCACCGGGTGATGACGGCAGCCTCAGACAGAGATGGAATGCAGCAAAGTGGTGCATGGATGTGTGTGCATACAGGTGCATGCAAACACAGCCAAAAATGCACAGACAGAAAAACACATTTTGACGCATAAAAAGACTGTGGTTCAGTCTAATTTAAAGTGATAATAAAGGGGAATAAAGTAAGTTCCTGGATAGCACGTCAGCCAGTTAAGCACATTATTTCTAAAAACCACTAAGAAATACATCTTAGGAAACATGTCATGTCCTCTGATGTGTTCATTGTTGCATCAGTAAAACCAGATTTTCTCAGTTGGCTTTTTTTTTTTTTTTTAAAGACACACCTCTAGCAGAGACGCAATTGTTAATCTGTCTGCTGGCAAAGCTTCTTTTTCATTGAGTGGTTGAACCAAATTTTCAAACCAAAACCTCAAAGCTCTCCATGTGACATTTTTGTTTTGTTGTACATTTAAACTATAAAGTATACCTGTTGCACTTAAAAAATATGTGTAACACAGACAACAGGTGTCCAGTTTATGTGTAACGGAGCAACAAGAAACAGCTGATCAGACATCGATTAACAAAGAACAGTAAATTGCCTGGCATGTTCCTGTGATCATGTAACCAAGGTATATTGAACTAGAAGAAAGATTTAGACATGCTGATGGTTAAAATCAACATTACAAAGAAGACAATGAGAAGCGTTACTGGAAACTGTGTGTTTATGGGTGCATTGTAAAACTGGGACATGCAGCTAGTAAGAAGATGTTGTAAATAGCTAAAACAGAACATGGAACACCTCCCAGGTCATTAGCTGTATTTTATAGCCCAGTGTCTCTCAAAGAGGGAGTTACACAAACTGTCTAGTGCTGTACATGACTGTATTTCTGTCCATGTATTTATGTGCCCCTCACTATGAATATAGTGATTATGTTGTGGTGATTTTCTACTTCCATTGTCTGTGTATGAAGTCAAAGATCAAAATGAACTTTTTTTATGTGATCACTTAGAACATCAAACAAAAGCAGCCAGGTGTGTATGCACGTCTGGGTGTGTGTTTTGCTATCCATCACAACAGTGTTGTGGGTGATTAGCACATATCATTAGCAGGCTGTGCAGCCAGAGGAACCGGCTTTACAACCATAAGGCCTGTTATGTAAGTGTTCCCTGATCAGTGGAGAGGCCACGTCTTTAGAGATGGAAAGCACAGACTGAAAGGTAGCAGGAAGGACAGGGAAGGTGGCGGGTCATTGGGAGGCCAAGGCTTAGAGCAAGAGAAAGCAGAGAGCGTTTAAAAAGAAGACCATGACTAGAAACAATTGAGGGCAAGACTGAGAATAAAATTGGATGAAATGCGCATACAGACAGGAAAATTAAAAAGTCGAGTTAGTTAAAAAAAAAGTTTTATGAACTGACTCGCAAAGCTTGACAATGTTGTTTTTCAAGACAGTGTAATTCTTCATTTAGACTGGATAATTGATTAAATATTCTCTTCAGTCTAAGATGGGAAAAGGGACATGTGTAAATAATTTTCAGTGCTCGTTAAAACAACAGATCTATTTCCCCTAAATCCTGATTCTTCACAGGCTTCACACAGCTGTCTGCGTGTGTGTGGACACGTGTCAGCTGGGTCTTCGTTTCCATAATAACACACAGATATCCTGTGTCCTATTTATGGGCGACTACAAAGGTTGAATAAGGAAGCGGGATTGGAATTGAATTGTAATGGAGCATGTTGCTGCTTCACGGCTGTGGATGTTTCTGACTGTGACGATACAATGAGGTAAGGTTTACTGGCAGAGGGGCTGACGCCGGAGGAGATAATGAGGGGTGGTGCTGTGGTGATTTGATTATTGTATTCTAATTCAGCCTGATGTGGCACAGATGTGTATCCTGAATAACAGTGTGGTGCAACAGAAAATGGAAGGATGGAAAGGATAGAGAGAGAATGGAACAAACAGTGATCAGTAGACGTACAAAAAGCTGATTAACTAAGATGTAATCTTTGCTCTGCAACACAAACACATTTGTGCACAGCTGTAACATCTGCATCTCTTTAATGCCGTTCAGTAATCAGCTGTTGGGAGGTGTGCCACACAACCACATTAACAACAACACCAAGGTAAACACGGAAAATTCTCCGAATGGAAAATTCACACCATGAAGGACACAATAACAACTGCTTTACCATACTTTGCAGCAGAGGCCTTCAGTATAATAACTTCCAACCTCAAGGCAATGGAACAAAATGGAAAACGATAACATTAAAGAGCTGAAAAAAGGATAATAAAACATTTACTTAACAGCTGGAGGAATAACAATGTTGTCAACATGTGATTATGTGACATCTTAGCCTGCACAATATTCAAGTGAAAAGTTTGTTTACCTCTTTTGTTGATCTAAACAATTGAATTAAAATAATAAAGTGAAAATAAAACCACAACTCAGTTATCAAGCCGGTACATAACTGGCATAACATAATCTGATCTAATCTGATGAGATCTTGTGATGATGTCAAAAGTCACACTGAGTCAGACCACAGATCTTCTTGTGCATCCATTTTACAAGCATTCAGTAAAACGCCCTTTAATCAGAACTTTGTGAGTGTCATGAGAAATACATTTCCAGCCTTGGTTTTCAGGATCCTATTTGCTTTCATTAAACTTTTAGTCAGCCCATAATGGATGTCCCACAATAACACATAATGTTACCCCTCTTACTGCAACTCTTTTCTCCTTCACAGCTAAATAAATTAAGTTTGGTCAATAAAATTTGCATGCACCCACACACAAATCTAATTGCAACCATGCTTAGTACATGGCAAAAGCATCTCCATCAACACAGAGTCTATTTCCTTTACAATCCTTTGTTAAAACTAGGCCAGACCCATTTGTTTCCTGCTAATCAATGTCCTTGGATGTGCTTTGGGGCTCTTTATCTGTCTGTTCCACTCTGATGAATCCTTCCTTATTCCTGCTGCAAACCCAGACCAAACCCCAGAGGCTACTGCTGTCGTCTGAGTTTTGAGGGTTGCAATGCTGAAACCAGGATTGAAAATCAATTTTCATAGATCTTTTCTAAAAGACTGTTTTTTTCTCTTAAAGAAATCTGAGTTTGAAAAGTTAGCTGCAAGGGTCAACTTGTCACCAGAGTGTGTCCTGCCTGAAGCCAAGGGCAAACCGGATGCAGTGGGAGGCAATCCATTAGGTTAGCATGAAGTCCTTTTAAGTTGTATTTGCCCTCTCGCAATAGAAATGTAGCTGATTGCCATAGAGTCAGCAAGAGTAGACTGTTGTTGTTGTATATGTTCTTTTGTCTGTGTGTGTGTATGCCTGTATGTTTTTGTTATTTGTGTAAAGGCAGACATTAGAGGATTGGATGTGGAGGACTAAGAGGCCTTGGGGGCCAAAATCAAAGACAAGAACATGTTGAGGTCACTACAGAGGGCACAAAGGACTTAAATCTTTAAAGTGTGATTTGGGAATCTAACTCTGGACAAAGGCTGAGAAGTGTAAACATTATTAAAATGACCTAATTAACAAACATGTTCATGTAACAGTAACAGGTCAATAACAGGTCTCCCTTACAGAAGATCAGATCATCATCCTACTGGCCAGCTAAAGAAACTGATCAGATGATGTCAGGGTGGGACAAACTCATCTCATAAGCGAGTGCTAAATGCGAAATCAACTGTTGCCGTTGACATCACTTCTGGTCATTGGTCACTTTACGAAGAGGAGAAGTTTACTTTGGTGCAACACTGCTGTCTTTGACATGTGAATGCCACATATCACCACGGGTTACCACAGGTCTGTGATGGCACACTTTACAGGCAGATGGTGCCTCTCAGAGGATGATAGAAGAGACCGCAAACATTTATAGACAACACAAGACAGAAAATTAATCTATTGCACCAGAGAGAGCAGCGCTGGCAGAGCCTCCTGGATACATTTGCACATTACTGAGACTGAAAAGATGCAGGACATCCCTGTGCCCAAAACTGTACTTTTTTAAACAACTGACTGAAATACACAAACACTTTTGAACACTTCGGCTTCATGATAAGATACTGGCAAGTATCTAGTTTAGGGAACCTCTGCCAGAACACGCTGCTATGAATTTTCAGCCATCTGTAATCAATAGCAGAAATGATCACAAAAAACACAAAAATGCAAAAAATGCTGATATACATCTCATATTTTTCAAGTTTGTATAAGACTAAATGCAATATAATTGAACAAACTATTGTAACACACTTTTGTCATTTGTGTTTTACAGTACAATTGAATTTTATTTGTCTGTCAAGGTTGTGTAAGTTGCATGACACATTTGGCTGCAGAGAGATCCTCTCATAAATATTTTACTATCTTATAACAAAACCAGAAGTATTAGCTGACTTCATGATTGTTATATAGCTGTTTGAAGTTAGACACATGAGTAAATGACTGGGGGTTTCCAGCTGGGAGGATATAAGGTGATAGAGTTATCTTGTGTCTTATTAATGTCCGCTCTTTATCTCCACTGATACTTGGAGCAAAGTCAGAACAAAGAGAGGGAGCAGCAAATGGAGAGAAGGACAAACAGAGACAACAAACAGACAAAACACTAATGGAAAGTGGAGAAAGAGAGCGAGAGAGGGAGAGATAGAGAGAGAGAGAGAGAGAGAGAGAGAGAGAGAGAGAGAGAGAGAGAGAGAGAGAGATGGCAGTAAGAAGTCTCAGTGAGATCTGACACTGTGATAACTGAGCTGCTCTTTCCACTCCTGAGACTCCTTATGCTCTGGCTCACCAACACATCAGAACAGGGCTTCAAAGTGGGACGAACCAGCCTTCATCACTCCTTCACTCACTCACACACTGACACACACTCACACACACTCACACACACACACCAGTCTAGCAGCCTATATAATCACTTTTGCTTTCATTTTAACTTCCAGACAGCCCTCTAATATTACCATCTGTATGATACAAACATTGACCAACTACCACACCAAATAAATCAATGTTAATCCAAAAAAATCCATCCTGATATTATTATTGCTCCCCGTAGCACTCTCAAATCCCCATGTTTTCTTCTGGCGTACTGTGGACAGTTCACAGTGGAGTTTTAAAACAGCAAGATTTTACTGGGAGGTAATTTGGAGATTTGGGGATGTTGTTGGGAGCTGTATGTATGTATGTAACTCGTTTGAAAATGATGAGAACACTAATGATGAGATTTAGGAGGAAGATAATCAACAATAAATGAGGAATTATGAAAAATGTACTGCAAGTAAGTATAAGAACAAACAAGCAAGCATGCACACAAACAGATAAAGCAGTCAGTGAGCTCACCAGCAGGCAGTTAAAGATGACGTAGAGGATGAGCATCCACATATGCCTGTAGCCCATATGGAGTCCTGCCCACAACCAGACCAGAGAGATGAGCAGGAACAGGAAGAGGACAAGTGGCACCTCTGAAGCACAAGATAACAGAAGAAAAACAATATCATCACAATACAGTATATCAACAGCTAAATGAAGTACAATGTCTAACATCTTAGAGCCATAGAGTAAACACTCACCATAACCACTACACTTCACGATGTATGATTGTGCATGCACACACACACACACACACACACACACACACACACACACACACACACACACACACACACACACACACACACACACACAAACAACTTTGATCATTTATGCTGCTTTGACTTCAGTGAGTGCAGACCACATCATGCTTGATACCAGATGTTGCTGCACCATCACCTCGATCTAGATCTTCCAAGACATATACAGAATAGTGTAATCCTCATTTTCTGCTAATGTTTCTGAAGCTGATAACCTCCAACAGTGGGGCAGTAAGAAGGGGGGGAGGGTATGTTGAAACCATGAGTGAGGATCAGCAGCTGTCCAATGAACCAGTTCGTACAGCTACAGTTTGAAATTGGTGCACAGCATGTTTTCTGCTCTAAAAGTCCTCATTAATCCCTGTGCTGTTTAAGTGACGATTTAAATCCCTAGTGTGCACTGCTCGAGAACAGGCATGTAAGTTTGGCTGAAAAGACTTCAGCCACACACGTAGTCATACTGTAGATAAGTTGCAGCAGCGGTAAGGAAATACATGGCTGGTGGGTTATTAACTAAATGATTTAGTTTTAGTTTAGTTTAGTTATTAAAGCTAAACATGCTTTTGTAGAAAAGACTTCTAAGTGCTTAAGAATGAGATTCAAATTAATCATACATTGCCTAGTAATGTTCTTTAGTACAACAATACAAATACTGATATTTGCAATGCTTCAAAAAGGAGTCAAGCCGTTCCCATGTTTACAAATCATGTAGTAAGACCTTAGTTCACCTCACCCCATTGTCTACTTAAAAAGTACAACTCACAATTTCAGTAGGTGATCTTGTTTAATCTGGCACCGTTATGGATATAGGTGTGACCCAATCCATAGTCTGTGAGTTTTAACTGTGTCCTCCTGCTAAAAAGCACACACTCTACACCTGCAGCCTGTACACAACAGACACACACCACACCTTGAACACAGCTCCAGTATTTGGACTGTGTCAGGTCTTTCTAAGATAAGATGATACCACCAGGAGATCTTTCTGCACGTGTTTCTAAACTGAGCTCTGCTGTGGCAACTGGCATCACTGCTAACCCACTTTTTGCCAGGGCTGATACGCTGCTTTCAAGTTTACAGTATGCTGCTCTGCACAAGTAGTGGTGAACAAGATGCCTCAGAGTTTGTCTATAAAAGTAATGTGTAATCCACGATGTAAGTGGAGACTAAATTAAGGCCTTAGACCTTATGTATATCAATTCATGGTCCCTCCTCTCAGCTTGAAAAATCATTCCCTCTACTATAATTAGAACAGCTAATTAGTAGACAAACAAAATGAGCACTGACAATCAGGAGTAGACTGAGTCAAGTGTCAAAGTGAGTCATCGCAGCAGAAAGAGAGGAGCCTGATAAACAAAACAGCTCATTACTGTTGAGCTTGTTTCCTGCAGGAGGAAAATATGAAGGCGAACATGAAGAAAGCAGCTGTTAAAAAGGACAGAATATACTTTAAAAACATCTGTGGGGGTACTTAAGAGGGTTTTGTGAGAAATTAAGAAAGAGGCTGCACTGGATGAATAAAGGTTTTTAGTTAGAGGCATCAGAGCCACAGGTGTCAGGTGTAATGCACTGGTCAAAGTTAAACACTGCCAACAGAATATTATATCGTGAAATCCACACCCAACTGGCTGTGATGTATGGTCCACATGAGGGATCCTGTGTAAAAACACTGCTGGGACATTATCAGTCATTACTGATAAATATGACACTGATGAAATAGACCTTAAATGGCGGAATGCTAGTAGGTGAAAAAGGGTGTGAGAGTTCAGACCTGAAAACGCTTATGCCCAGATGTAAATCATTAACTGTGTGTTGTTGGACTGAGTTTGGACTGAAGATGTAGAACAAATGTCTGTTTTTTAAGTGCTCTACAACCATACTGCATCTCTGTAGCTACACTTGGTGAATGATTTGCTCTAGCCATGCATTTAAGCAGGAAATGTAATTTGGTTAGCACTTTTCCTGTGATGCTTTGTGTAATTTATGTGTATATGTGTGTTGGGGCATGGATGACTGGGCTGGTAAGGTGATCGGATCATCTTGTGTGGCTGAGAACATGATGTACCACTGATAAAGTTTATTCATGCTCCATGTGGTCATATCAAAGGGGAAACGTACAAATTCAAAATGACACTGCTGAGTCACTCTCACTTCAGCCGACTGGTTGGGGTTATATAGGACAGACTGTACAGTTCACTTCACAAGTAGGATGGAAACACAAGGCATGGGGCCGAAGTTTGCACAAAAAGTCTTCACTTAGGTGCCACTTCCACCACCCTGCCAGTTCCACTCTGGTCCAAGTTCTGCTCCTTATCTCACTGACTTTTCTCTGGCTCAACCCTTGTATACTTTCTTAGCAATGTTTCCATCGTCCCATTTTCTTGCTTTTCATGTCTCCCCGTTTAGATTTTGAGACTTCCTGTAAGCCCCTATTCATTATTTTATGGTTATTCTTTTCTATTATTTCAGTATTATTGTTTCATACCTAGTTTTGTTATGCCTCTTAAGTGCACAGTGCATATTTGCTCAGAGCTGAAAAACATATTTTTTAGTTCTTTTATCTTTGTCTTCTCAAACTTTCTCCTGCTTCTTCTGTTGTTATATCTGCACCAACATCTTCCATCTACCATTTCCCTCTCTCTCTCTATGTCCCTTCTATCTTCACACATCTGTCTTCATCTCCTCCCTCCCTGGTTTGATTTTTCCAACCATGTAAGCACATTCCTGCGTGTGGACAAGACAGAGCTCCCACAGTAAGAGCAGGTTCCCAGAGCCAAATGAAAACTTACTGCAAAATGCTGACTGAATGTTTGGCTTGATACTTTTAAGAAGAAGCAGAAATAAGCAGGATGGGCGCACGTTTTCAGTTGTGACTGATTGTGTGCATATGTTTGCATGTTTATGAGCACGCATGAATGCATATGTAAGCCTTTGCAAAAACACATGGGAGGGACTTCGCTCTCTGCTGGAGAAATACTAAGTGATGAACACGAGGGAGCTACTTTTCTCCACAGGCAAAACGGCTCCAGTTTACATTTGATCAGAGCAAATTCCTGGTGTGAGAAGACAAACTGAGAGCGTGGGTTCAACAAAAACAGCCAGGGAGAAACTCAAGACTGTGCAGACATTACTGTCAAAGAGAGGTCAGCAGCTGTAATAAGTGTGTGGTGAGTCTGCAGAAACACTCCATGTACAAGCAATGTGTGTGAACATATAGACACAGTAAAATCTTTCATGGAAAAGAATATTTTGGTGAGAGTAAGGTTACAAAGGAATGTTTTTTTTGTGTAATTTCATTACAGAAAAACATTGAAAAAGTAAGTGAATTCACAAAGAAAGATGGTTTGCAATGGGAACTGATCATTGCTAAACACAAAACACAAACAATAAAGTTCTCTCAACCAAACATATCAAGTTGAAGTCTTTGAAATGTGCTTAATGTAGCTGTGACAAAGATATCTTGTAAAACCAGTATGTATGAGAAAATGAATCTACAATCCACAAAAGAGTTTGCATTTCAAGGCTACTGATAACAAGGCTGTAAGGGCAAAATATAAACACACATCTGGCATCTAAATAAAGCAGCTGCGCAGCCTCAAACACCCAAAGTGCATCATACAGTTCTCTGGGTTCAAACCTCATCACATCTTTTATTTGTTTATATTCACATTCCTGGTTAATCAATGATCAAAGTGCAGTTAGAGGGAATTGTTGAAGCCTTATAAATACAACAATAATAGTTATTCATTTAACTACGCTCTGTTTAAAATTTAAATTCTTCTGTATCAAAAGAACACTGTGTTACAAACACACCTTGTGGGCTCAGTGGGGACTGTGATAAAGCTTCACTGATGTGTTTTGAATAGGTGCTGTTGTAAGTTTGGTATAGTTTCTGTTTTTATCAGCCAGTTTCAATCTCTGCTTAGGTACAGGTACGTGTCTGCAGGCTGGGACGAACATGCAAGCACATGCTGGCACACTTGCTTGGTTTCATTGACGTCAGAGGTCCTGTTATATCTCACTTCTGATAATTACACACACACAAAGATACAGATTAGCCCTCTTCTTATTACATCAGTTGTTTGTTGCAGTAAGGAATTTGTACATGCTGGTGACCGAAACATTCACGGTCCAAATGGCATCAGTTGTCCTACAGGCTCTGGGCAAATCTCAGTTATATGATGCATGATAGCACTGTAAAATTGTGTTTTTTAGCATATTTAAAGTGTGATACTATTGAAAAAAAAAAGATGATTCAAGGCTAATCAAATTTTTTATCATCACACTTTTGTCTTGTGTATGACATTGTAGGTCTGGGGATATTCAGCGTTATTGCAGCAGCACTTGTTGCTTTTGCTCTAACTCTAACAAACTGTAGATAAGAACAGGCATGCGGCATTTTCTGTGTTTACAACAAGAAAATACAATAATTCTTTCCCTCACAATGTTTTATTCCCCTTTTGACTCTGGACATAGTGAGTCCAATCCAATACTGATATATTGAATTATGCACTCTGCCAAAACAAACAATAAAAAACGAAAAGGAAAGAAAACTGTGAGTAAATACAGTCCATATTCTTTTGTGTGCATGTTGTGTGCATGTGTATATATGTTGTACATACAGCATATATACAGTATATGCCGTATGTATTTATTTTAACAGCTGTTGTCCTCTGTGCTTGTGCCACAAACCATCAGTCAGCTGCTGCTTTGAATACAGTGTGTGGTGTGCCTTTCTTTCTCTTGCATTAACTCCCTCACTCTGACTTGCTCTGACTCAGTGTGAAAAGGGAACTCAGAAACTGCTGAAACCTTGCTTGCTGCACTGACTTCCTCTTTGGACTCATTTAACATACAGTCGAGCACCATATTCCTGATGTTTCCTGTTAGAAATAGAAAATCCTTTCAGCCTGGTTTGTAAGTGAGAAAGTATCATTCTCCTGTTAATAACATACATGTATTTGCAGCAAAATGCTGTTTTGATTTCTTATTCTAATTCAGAGGCCACACACAGTGTAAACTGCTCACCAGGACTGGCATTAATTCAGGCTTTGCTTTGTCAGTGGAGGACCTTGACTGTGCAAAACATACAAAATCTTGCTGAGTCTCACTGATGACCAATGATTACAGCCATGACACTGGCTGTAAGAGGGACTAAAGTGGGACTAAAGTGGTTTGGCTAGGATCTTCGTGGGGAGGTGCCTGTCCACACTGATTAAATGCTGTCGATTCATATTTACAGTGACACTATAATGGCTTTCTCCAAACAAGAATGTTACACAAGTTTGAGGTTGTTTGCACACATCTCAGTACTATAACACTAAGTATATTTAGTACTTCAAAAGACTTTAAATATGTAACTGAAACACAGGATTTAAAACATATGACTTCCTAACTTCAGTCAGTTTAAGTCAAATAAGTTCAATGGCTGAATAAAAGTGACACTATCGGAATAATTTCACTGAAAAATTTTTTTTTTTCATGTTCAGTTTCTATTACATGGATCCTTGTCTGCAAACAGCAGACACAGACAGCGGCTGTGAGCTGAGCAAAATAGGGACTAAAATAGGGATGAATGCGTGCATAACACAGAGCTATGGAGTAAATGATACCATGATTGCACATATGCTAGGGTCTTATCTTTTTTGCTACTGCTTTGCCCCTTTGTTGTGCACAGTTCATCCTTATGTGTTATAAGTGTGTGCATTTGTGTACTTCTTATATTTTCAGGTCTGTTTGGTACCTGTGCTGTTGGTGCGTCCGCGATAAATGTCATCGTAAGCCTTCCACTGCTGCGTAACCTGGTAAGCATGAATGAACATGACCAGCACTGCAACCAGACAGATGAGAGGTACCAGCACAGCCGTGCACAGTGCTGCGTAGATGTTCGGGACAAAGCACCTGCAGAAAGGATGGACAGAAGTGTAAGTGCTTGATGTTGCTTCACAGTACTTTAGAAAAAAAAAAGAAGCAGAAGGAGGGTGAAAGCAAGCAAGTCATGCTAAAAAGCATTAAGAAAAGAGTTTGTCCAGCTCAAGCTCCTCACATGATGCTACAATGGTGAGCTCTGGAAAATGGAAACCTATTGCCTATTGCCTGTTTTCTACTATGTTTACTCCAGTTAAGACTTTGTTTCTTCAGGTTTCACAAACAGGATCTGCTCAGTGAGACCTCTGAGCCTGCCTAAGACCCAAAGCATTATTGCTCAACAGCTGCTTTTGCCTTCAGCAGCAAAATACGCATGTTCTTAACTCTTCTGAACAGCCGTGTCACCCTGCAGCTACAGCAGGATAACATCTAAGGCCAAAGACGCTTAAAAGTGTTTTTCTATTTAAGGAATGAAAGAGCAATTCAAAGAACAAACAACATGATATATCTGTCTCCTGCTTTGAAAAGGAGATGAATGTGGAGTGGGTAATCTGAGTTCATCAACTGGAAAAAAGGAGAAACCTCTTTGAGGACAAATTGAATTTCAGGTTTAATACATATGATGAAAGATCAAAAGTGGAATTCCTTATTAAAGCTACCTGTTGTTTTAAATACACCCAAGTTATTTCTCCCTCTGTTGTCTGTCTTTCAGTGAAGTATGTAGAAGTAGTGAGTATTTTGGTGTCCATCTCTCTGTTGTTCTCTTGGGAAATCTCAGTAGTTTCTTTCCAATCACTCATGTTTTGCTTTTATTAAGGGAAACTGAGTGGAATATTTTTCTCTGGGAAAATCAACATCCTCAAGTAAACTGTATCAGCCAAACAACTATGAAAACACTCATATGACTTTCACAAAACAAGCTTGCCCCCTTGTTTGGTGGGAGAGTAAGAAATGCAGATTCACTTCACTGCATGCTTGAGTAATGGCAGAGAAATTATTGGAACTATGCTAGCCATAATAAAACATGAGGTATGCCAAATAAAGCATTGCATCACCATGTCCCAGCAAGACAGCCAGACGATGAGAGTGTAAACACACTGGAATATGGATATTTGTGCTGCTGTGACCTTGTGACGGGATGAGATCCTACTGTACCAAAAGTCTCACAAGAAAGAGAAATCCCAGGGATTCTTGTAGTGGATGGAGAAAACATTACCCAGAGGTCTATTTCACTAAATTCATGGTTTGGGAGAGATGAAACAAAGTGAGAAATGCCTTTTATGGGTGGTTTTCAAAGAAAAGAATTTTCTATTTTATACATATCAGTGTAGTAGGTCACTTTAGCACACAGGCTTGTTTAGGGAACACCTGCCACCTATCAAGATAATTCAAAAAAAACAAAAAAACAAAAAACACATTTTTGTGATACATTGTAACTCTAATAACCTGATCATAGGACATTCAACTTATAAATTTACATTTCCACAGGTGATGACTACAAGAGCTTCTGTACATTAAATAGTTGCCAAGTTTAAATGTCAGGCTCCTGAGAAAATAACTTGAGCAACTTTGTAGCCTGGTTATAGAAGCCAAACTAACTGAATAAAGTGTCCAGGTAACACAGTTTTATCATTTCAGACTCCAATAAGAGTTAGACATTGAAAGAAACAGCTGTATATAAATTATTTTTGTTCAAATCCAATTTACAGTTATGAACCTTGTTCCTGTGGCAATAGCCAACTGGGTGATCAAATGTGTATGGGTGATGCAGGAAATGAGAGAGGACTATTCTGTCTGTTAAACTTTAGTTTTTTGTTTCATTCTTCTCACAGTTTAATTACTTCCTGGCTTTGTGTTCAAAGTTTCCTTTTTATCGACAGATGTCTGTTAAATTTAATAGACATCTCTCTTTAATTTGAAGATGTACAACCAATGTGCCACAGAAATTAAACCTACAGAGCAGTAACAGGCGCTTTCAACCACACAATGTGAGACTCATATAGATTAAGGCAAAACTCCTAGGTGGAGGTAATCAGAACAAAAACAAAACAAGGAGAAAATGAGCACCAATAGGTCACCTTCATTTTGTGCATCTCATCCTCTCACCATACACATTTAGCTATGTGGTCCAACATGGACGTGGAAAGAAGCGCTATAAATTGACAGTTAACAATAACAGCTACTCCAAAGTGCCTACTCATGTAAGGGCTAAGCATGACACCTGTTTGTACAGAGGCAGTGGCTAAACTGACAAAACTAGTGTGGTTAGAAAACAAGTGGCTACCTGTTTACACTGATTGACAAGGAGCCTGAGAGAGAGAATGAGGGGAATAAAGAGAGGGGAATGAATTCAAAGGCTGCCTCGTTCCCCCAAAGAGGAAGGTACCTTTCCTGGGAAACTGAATACTCCTCTGTATCCTTAAATCTCTCATGTGTACGCTCACTGTCTCACATGCACCCACCCACAGGAAACACTCATACACACTCGATCCCAAGGATAACAGCCGCACCTTGAACCACTGGCTAATTCTAGATGTGATTTAAGGGTTTTAACTTCATCAGTGTTTTCACATTCAAAAAGCAGACACATGAAACAAAGACACACACACACACACACACACACACACGCACGCACGCAATTTAACACAGACACACCTGACTAGAGACCATTGTGCGGGTTTTTAAGTGACCTCATCTGTTGGGCTCATGGATTGAGGTGCTCTATTCAAAGATGGCAACTGGCTATTTTTAGCAAACATACCCCCCCATTCAGTTATTTAAGGTCACTCCCTTCCTCTCCGCACCCTGCTGTCTGAAAGCCTCCACCTCCAAGGTAAAGACTTTCTGTGGGGAGATGCATGTACACACTGAAACTCATTCATTTATTCATTCAGCCGATTGGGCAAGATACCTCCTCATGTGACGTCAGTGCCTCAGGTGTTTTCTGTTTGTTCTAGAGTGAAGTGGAAGTCTAAAAAAGTAGCTGAAGTCACCATAGCTGACACAAACCAGTTTGAAAAACACACATATGAGTCCTCTTATAAAAACAGATTACATCACTGTTGGATCTATTCCTCCTCCCTTTCATCAGTTCTAAAGACCACTTGTGTATCTTTATGTGTTTTGCACCGTCTACTCACACATCTCCTTGCACCAGTCCGTACACATTGTGTATGGTCCATCCAAAACCACCAAGTAAGACGATGACCAGGACAACGATGACCAAAGCAGGAAGTCCCCAGCCCAAAAGGAAGTAGAGCAGGTATCGACGCTCTGTGTGCTCGTCATTCATCACCAGCACTTGCCAGAAATTCACTGCCTGGGGACAGAGACAGTTTAAGAAAACAAAGTGTACATGAATGAAGATTTGTGCCACTGATATGTACCTGCATAAGCAACACCTTTATAGGTCATAGTATTTCTATTAAAGTAGCCCAAAAACTTGTGAGGTTGTTTTGTCTTTTTTTCCATGTTTAATATAACCACACTTTTAATGCACCCACAACAGCTATGTTTGTAATCTGGCAGGCTTTGATAGACTCATCTATCTGATACACTAAGCCCTGCATTGTTACATAAGTGGCTTTTCAGGACACCTGCTGGTTGTAACACAGACACAATGTCTTACCTCTATGTGAGGACCTCAGCAGACAATGTCATACAGTATCTTTAGTTTTAAATTGCAACACTGGTAAGAAGCAAAGTTTAATTTAAAGTTAAGTTTTAAAGATAAGTTCAAGGGTAAAATGAAGTAGCTCTCCATTTTTCTAATCCAATTTTCAGGCTGGGGTAAAAGGTAAAGTCTGTAGTTTTGTTCAGTAAGTGAGTAACGCACATTTATACAACAGCTCAACAGCTGATAATGTTTGTTCCTGCTCATCTGCCTGTGGGATGGGAGGTTAAGAGATGATGAACTCTTAGATAACCTCTGTCTGTACCATAACCATAACCACTGACTCAACAAACACCAATCCTCAAACACACAAGGGAAAGAAGATAAACACAGACTGACACACACATATGCACACAGCACTCTGGTTGTGTAACAACGACTGCATTGCTCTGAGACAATAACGTGATGTCAGACAAGAACTGCCTTTCCTTGGCTGTGACCAGGCTGGAGCCACCGAGATACAGCAAATGGATTATGGATAACTCTGTGCTGAACTCTTGCCGCTGCAATGGCTGACTGTTGATACTGCAGCCTGAGAGTAACACAGCAGTACAGATCGATATTGCTTGCCAACTCCTTCGCTTGATGATTGGTTATGTTATTAGGATGGTAATTTTTAAAGGGGGTTTACCAAATAACAATCAAATTACAAAGAAAAAAATAAAGCTTTTCAATGTATTCTTACATCTGGTGGTATCTAAACATGCAGGTGTTTTATTTATCCAGATGTATAAAGGAGCCAGAATCCAAAAGTCTGGACAAATAAAACCACTGGTACCATGGAGGGTTAAGTGCTTTTTATGCTTTGGGTGAAAACTGTGCTGAGAACTGAAACATTGATGGAAAAGTCACTTCCTGCATGTCTGACCAAATGTCTGGTTGTCTGACTCTCCCCATCCACTCTCACAATGAAAAATACTTGTCTATTAGTGAAGCACTGGTAGTTATCGTGTACTACAAACTTAGGAATTGTAGGTTGTTTGTCACAGTTAAACACAGCAGAGAAACACTGTGAAGCCAATGCTTTAGTAGGTCTTTCCTGGCTACAAGCTGTACAGCATTATTATGTAATATTATGCAGCTTCTCTATAAATCGAGGTTGCCTCTCCAAGCCGCTGCAGTCATGAAAAAGCCGCTCTGGATAGTGATTAAATTATTGGCCGTTTTCTGGCATTATGTCAGCGCATAGTTCCCTGACCAACTATTGGACATGCACATCCTCACATACACACACCCACCCACATACACTGCAGTTATTGATTTAAGCCTTCTTCGTGGTCTGAGATGGGCTGCTGGCGCCCACTCATATCATCCACTTAGCTGAAAGCAGCTACCCGATAGGAGGGAAAAATGAGCAGTGAGATATCACAGGGGTCAATACTGAGACATTGGTGAGGACAGAGGGGGTTTTAGCCAGTGACAGCAATATTTTCATTTTCAGCTACAACAGCTACTGACAAAGGACTAGCTGTTTTTGGCATGGGTTGCAACAATTCTCCAAATCAAGGGTTTGGGTCATGCCTTAATTTTTTTTTTTTTTTTTTTTGATTGCTTGATAATCAAAATATTCCCACACTGCTGACTTGAATGTGCTTGGGGTCATTATCCATCTTGAGCTAATTAAACTAGTTTAAGCACAGACACAATCACACCATGATGATTTGACCAAAATCACATGAAAATACAAAATACAGTATACAGTTCAAATGAATAGAATAAAAATGTTCTGATGTACATGTGTTGCCTTGTTAATTGTGAAATGAAAGATGTAGCAGTAGCAGTGGGTTTGGGTTGGTGATGCTGAGATATTATGACACAATATTGTAGATACTTTACTGTGGTTTTAGTCTTTTGAAGAAAAAGTAAATCTATGTGAGCGAGTGTATGAATAAATACCAGAAAATCTTAAATGATTTTTTTCACCAAGCTACATTTTTCTTTGTAATTGATCTCCTTTTGAGGTGAATCATAGTTTCCTCCACTAAATCATAGCAGCTCTACTGCCATACTTTGGCCTTTGGCCTGAGCCTTTATCCCTGTCTTGGTCATATATAAACAGTCTGTGAAAAATACATATATACATTCAGCACATACAGCCCTACTTGGTCACAGTATAACCATATTGTGATTAGTCTCCATTATCTTATTCAAAGGGCTAATCTTATAATACTCCACCAGTAATAACGTATGTCCCAGGAGAGATTATATCCACTACATAAACAAAGATTACGTTCACTAACAAATGCCAGACAGTGAAAAATAATAGTGATGGAAACAGTCAGAGACTTATACAAGAGAAATACGACAAGAGGAAAAGGGGGAAATGACAAAGTTCAGTTTGGGACAGTTCTCCTGGGGATACTGGTTGAGGACAGAACATGTGGTTGAATATGTAATGCATGTTTATGTGGTGGAAGACGTTTTTACTCAATCATGAATGACTTAATGGTTGGACACAGAACATATTTTGGTTATGACAACAATGGATCACATTTTCCGCCTCAAAATGCGACAATAAGGCTTCTAGTGGTTCTACAGTTTTCAGTCTGCCACCATCCACCCAATTTAACTTAGTTTGTGGTAATTTGTTAAATTAAGTTATTCCTTATGGTTTCTTAATGTGTACCAAATCTTAACGGGCAAAAATATTTTTTGTTTTTAAAAATCCAAAACAAAGAGGAACAAGCAATTGTTTCAATTAGAAGAAAAGCAGGGCCGGATTAGGAAGATGAGGGTCAACTAAGGTAAAGGGTCTATCCCTGAGGCTGTGGTCCTCCCAGAGGGGATGATTAAGTACTTTGGCTTATGTTTACTACATTCCTATACTCTCTCAGCAGGGCAGAAGTCATCAATAGTCTCTCTGAAGGATTAAAACTGGCTTAAGAGAGATTTACAATTACAACTAAAAATCTGATTATTTTCTTTAGGTTTTTGTGCAGCACAAATCTAATGTATGTTTACAGCTGTATTTACAAAAAACAGATAAAATTTGTCACTGTGACATTTAGGTGTTTAAGGACTGAAGAAAAGTCCAGTTTTTGATGTCAGTTAAACCAAGGCTGCCAGGGTGAATCAAGCCTTAATATCTTGAAGTCAGGACTTTGCCTCTGTGGCTTTGTTCTTGGCAGTTACGACACAAAAGAGAGAGCAAAATGAAATAGAGGCCAGATGGTCAAGAAGGAGGGGTTAGGGGCTGTTATGGCGAGGTGTTACTAAGTGGTACCAGTCTAAGGTCAAAGATCATGTCATGCAGCATTGTGGTACCTTCATCTCACCCCCTAATGAAATCTTGCCTGAGCCCACTTGGTGCAGGAATGAACTTCCATTAGTTGTGTAAAAAAACATGCTTCACGTAAGGAATGAAAGAATAGGAACCCTGTTTATACCAAGTCATGAGGAAAATAAGCAGGAGGAAGAAACAAGATTTTGCAAGTGTCCCTCTATAAGAAAAATATTTGATGTCAAAAAAAGATTCCTCTCCTAGAAACACGATTGTTGTACAATGGAACGATCAACGACAAAACAACTGGAAAAACAATATGATCATATAACACTCAATTTACTGTACACTTTATCTTTGACCAACAGACTTGCTTTATTTACCTTCTTGTGTTACTGTGCAACTGTGCCTCATTGTGTGTTTAAAGGCTAACTGAACCAGCTTCATTATTGAGATTTGCAGAATGCACAGACACAGCTTTACACAGTGATAACAGTAAAGAAGTTAAACAGTCTTCTCCTCATATCTTTTTCCAGGAACGTGAGCGGAAACAGAGTAATATCCTGGCTCATGTTAGACAACAATTATATAAAATGGCTTTTTTCTAACCACCATTTAGTGTCCCTGATCTAGCAGTAATAATAATACTGATGTCTTTGTTCAAATATTTAGGTTTAAAGCTGTAGGGAGCGGAAGTTTTTTAGTTGTGATGTAAACTCAAGTGTGCCTATTGTTGTTTGTTTACATGGTATTACCTGTATGAGTATCCAGAAGAACTGACTGAGGTGGAAATAGTGAGAGAAGAGTGCCAGAGCAGCACAACTGTCATCTGAAAACACTTGGCCACGGAAAGCTGACACCAGGAAACAGATCTGTAGAGAAAAAGAAAAAGAAAAAAAAAATTAGACCAATTTACAATTGTATGTAAATAAGCCTTTCACAGATGAGGCGGTATGTTTTTGTGGAAATTAATGTATGTTTACAATTTGCTCTTTTTAGAAAACATAATAACATCCTATATGACAACCTGACACACTCGCACACATGCAGGCGCAGTGTGAGCAGGTCATATTGTCTAGGAGGAACTTTATTGCTTGTTTTATAGTCTATACATTTTTAAAGGAGGCAGCAGGATACAGATAGCCCCCCTCCCAAAGAGAGACATCCTATCCTGCAGACCTGTTACATCACCATGCAGCAAACTATGCAGGCAGGAGCCAAAATAAAAACAAGATAAACAACACTGACAATTATGTTCCTTCATGTCATCCTGCACATACAAAAATTTGTACAAATGCATGTTGATTTTCTCCAAACATCAGAAGAGCATTGCTGGATTGCAGCATAAAACAGCTTGCGGTAAGTGTGTGTATGAGAGAGAGACGCAGATAGCGGCAGAAAAAAGGGAAGGAGTTTAGTAGGCGGGAGTGCACCAGGACCAAAATTCAATTTGTGACATTGGAGGCACAACTGTGTGGAAAACCCATGAGGGCAGCAGAAAATACTGCTGCTCTGCTGTCCATCAGAGAGCTTCATTAACCTCTGGCACTGACGGAGTGCGGTGCCAATGCAGCTGGGCGATTGTTACATAACCTGCTGCTTGTCGGCCTACTGCCAGTACCATGGACCAGAGAGAGGGTGAATAGAAGTGTGCAGGAGCCAAGGGATGTGGGGGAGAATGATAACTCAGTGTCAAATGTTACTTACATTATATTCATTACAGTCAGGGACATGCAGGAGTAGTCACAGCTTCAAGTAAAAAGAAAGATTTATGTCTAGCACTTATTATATTTAGGGGCAGCTTCTTAACAGTGTCTCCTTACTTTAAATAGATACAGTAATTATCTTTGTTAGTCATTTGACATAACCTAATAAACGGTTTTAAAGCTAATGTATACTTCTGGTACTATCCTATGGTTCTGGCTAATTTGTTAGCAGAAAAGTCATTGTAGTAACCAGGGATATAGTCACAGTGAGCTGTGTTTTTTTTTTGTCCTACTTTCTTACATTTTGAAATGCAAGAAAACCTGTTAGGACATTCGGAAAACCCATCGGGAAAACCTCAAATAACCATTCCTGTATTTTCCAATTCTTGCAAACCCTGTCTGCATTCTCCTGTTGAGTCAGGGGAAAAGTCAGGGCCTTTGTGCAGAACACGAGAATCATGAGTCAGTTTCCCATCTATGCTCCAAGCACTGTAGGGTGTGAGTGGGAGGGATTGCACAGGAAGGAAATTCATGCCCGAACTGCCTGGAATTGTGCCTGAGTGGTGGAGCTGTTCAGGTAGCTTATGGGAACAAAGATTATGCAGCAGGCTTGTGTGTTTTTGGCAGAACATCAGCTTCATTTGGCCAAAGGCACGACGTGACACACCACCTATCTTCTCAAAGCAAAACAATGGGGAAACTACAGAGCAGGAGATGCAAAATAAACTGAAAGATGCAAGACACATATTCATAAGTAAACACACAGTACACACATGCTTGTTTGTTTAACACAAAAGGCTCTAATTTTGTGAAATCATGTATAGGACACAGTCAAATATGGCATGCAAAAAGAGGGTGGCAGAGCACTTTGGGTATTTTTCTGGCTGCGTACACCTAAAACACATATGGAATTAGAAGGTTAAGTTGTCAGTGTATATTTGAGGGGCTGGTAACACCTACTGTCAATTGCTTGTCTCATCTCTAATAATGATTATTTAGGTTGTTTTACAGCACAACAATATTGTCAATATTAAAACACTGACATATCACAGCAATGAAGCCACATGTCTACTATAGTCTTTTGTGACAAAGGCTAATAGCCACAGGGATAACCACTGAACCACTGAAACTACTGACCTGTGGTGAAACAATGACATAACAGGTAGAGAGGAATGGCCTTGTGGAGAAAGGAGGGCAAAGGGCTTAGAGGAGCGCTAGTGTGCAGTGGTGTGAATAGACTCTCCAACAGGTGGCTGCCCCCCAGATGTGCATGAGTCTGTGTGTTTGTGTCCTAAATTTGCTATGAGCTAGGAATGACCTGGCTTGGGACAGAAACCATGTAAACCAGCTTGGGTGAGTAAACATGTAACAGATTCCATGAAGATTTTATTTGATTAGAGCTAGTCAGGTCAATATCTGTTTTAAAAGGTCCTAATATAAGCATTCCCAGACAGGTAAACACACTCTGGTACTTGACCTGCCTTTTTATTGTCTGCTACATATTTCTCAATTGTCATTGCTGACTAGGGCCTGATTAATATATCACATTTCATGCCATATGATTTAAATAATAGGGCAGGGCACACACTGTAAAATTGTGAATAAAAACCAAACGTAATTTCTTCGTGATGTTATCTGACAATAGAAAAGAGGTCAGTAGAACCAGTGTATAGACACACAAACTGTTTGGACCAAGCTACAGTTAATTTCTCTGGGACAGTCTGTAGTCAGGGTAGTTTTATCTGTCTAGAAGCACCCAGACTGTCATAGGAGACAATTTACATGGGAAGATAGAAACAAGCCTTCAAATAAACACAGGAAAATTATACTCCTCTACGGTGTTTATTACTTTACATAGTGTGTACCAAGGCAGTAAAAGTCAAGATAATCCAGCTGTGTCTGACTAAAAGTTTTTATAAATTATGTAAGTTTGGGGTTAGGAACTCCATAAAAGCTTCACAAAAATCACTTAATATTTCCACTGCAGTAGCAGCAGAGGGATCAGATTTTAGCTATATAGTAATCTATATCAGGCGTCAATACAAGATAAGTCCCTGGAACAGATTTCAGAGGAAGAAGTCAGCCCAGACTTCCTGTAATTGGAGTCTGGTATAAACTTAAAAGGGAACCTGTTAATGAAACTTAACCAGTAAATAGTGTCTCTATGTTGAAATTAGTGCAAGAAATAGGGTGTGGCAGAGGTAAGGAAATCACTAACCCTCCCTGTGGATATTAACACATTAAACAAAGAGAATGTGTCACACTAGAACTGCTAAATGTCACAAAGCCCACACCACAAACTAAGGTTTTTAAGTAGAGGAGAGGGAGGTGGGATGCGGGCAATTGGGAGTCAGTCAGGTTTTATGACAGAACAGATTGATCCGACAGGATAGTTGTCAGTGGCTGTATACATTATCAGCTCTGACATGTAAACTCCATGTACTAACCACGATAGAACAATTAGGTTACCACTTCTCATTGTAATTTCACCAGTAAGGATGAAGTGGAATCCTTTGACAAATCAAACCCAAACTGTACCCATTTGTTCTTTAATGATTCTTACACCTGCTGTCTGGGCCTTTTTGAAGACACAGTAAAGAGAAAAATCTGTGTTAAGGTCAAGCTCTGAGATTTTGAAAGAAATGTAAAGTCAGCAGCAAACCATGCGACAGGGCTGGGTTTGATATGGATATGGCCTTTGCGGAGCCCTGTTAGCTGAGGTTAACTAAGTAGGTTTGGAGGTCAGGGTTACAACTGTGGCTATTGTTTGGTCCATTGTGAAAATAAGACAGGTACATGTAAGCACTGGATGCTGATCACCTGCCACAGGGTTAGTAGAGTGGGTAGGTGACAGGTGTGAATGTGGAGTTTATCAGAGCAATATCTACACATCTATCCTTTGTCCCTAGCCCCCCCTTCTTTTGTGTAAGACATTGGGAGTCGACCTGTCTAGACCCTCAGGCTGCAGACTTGTTCAAAGCAGAGACTGGGAGGTGCTGCAGGACTCTAAATACATGTTGGTGTAGTGCTTGTGTGCTCTTGTGTTGGGTAAAACAGGAACCACTGAAGCTCAAATACATGATGTCCAAATACTGTTAATTTATTACCCCATTGTACAAAGATTATATATCAAGTTGCTGTCTCACTCCCATGTGATTCTGTCAACAGCACCAAGGAAACTGCCAGAGGGCAAACGAGAGAGAGAGAGAGAAGAGGAGATGATGTGCAGAGAGGGAGACTGGGAGACATTGCTGAGGGAAACAGGGGCTATGAAAAGGCCTGCATATAAAAAGTAGAAAACAAAGCATTTTCTTCTCCTCGAGACTGTGGCCTTGTCACCAGGCCCAAGATCTTAAGCCTGAACTATTGGTCCATCTCCCTGCCTAAATGTCCAATCACAGAGCTTGGCTTTGTTTTATGGCCCTGAAGCACCCTGGAGACTGTCTGCTCAGAGTTGTTGTTTTTGTTCTAGATGTTTTGCTGCCTTGGGAGTGATTCTACATATCCACAGAAAAGATTTAACCTCACTTTGATATGATAAGCAGGTCTGAAAATAACAAAATGCTGGTTTCCTGGTAAATGATACAGAAGCTGACAGCAAACTGGCTTAATGCCAACGGCCACATCAAGATGAAAGTCAAAGAAAACACAAACATTTAGTGAATGGATTAATAAAAGAGATCAAATTACGGTTCAATACAAAACAGAATAAAGTTACAACAAATAACACATTTACATACAATGGTTAACAAAGGAGATCAGAGGAATACCATAATAAACAGTAGTTTTGCTGCTGATCAATAGCCCTGTGTGCTGACGCTAAGGTAGCTAGTGTCCCAGTGTGGCTAAAAATAGTATCTGCCTGATGCATTACATCACTGAGGGAATGGGGCATTAGCTGTCTGCCTGCCAGACTATCCATCTAGACTTGTGTCCAAAACACTTAACCTCCACTTCTCCCCCTCCTCCAGCCTCCCTCATCCCATCTTTTCCTTCTACCGCCCTTCATCTCAGTGCCCCCTCCTCCTCCTCCCTTCTCCTTCACCTCCCCCTTCTCTCTAACAGCTACCGGTCTGATCTAGCTGGTTCCAGCCTCAGCCTGCACCCTGGGTGTTTCCTCTTCTGCCTTTGTTCAGAAAGAGATAAAGCAAAAGAAGGGAAGAGAGAGAAAAATGAGATTATCATTCCACCCTGCCTGTCGTCATCATTTTCTCATTGAAGCAATGCCTTCTGATCAAGCTGCTTTAGTCCTCTCTTCACTATCAATCACAACACCTCTCCTAATCCACAGCTGAGAAATTCAGACTATTCTAGCAGCCTTAGCAAAGGGAGCTAAAAGATATTATAGCATTGTATTGTAACATTTAAGTACAATTATGCCCGATTTATATTGAGTAACATGACCAGAGTAATGTTACAGTATTAGTTTCAGTGCCATTCAATGCCATTTTTTTCTACAGTATGTGTGAGCATAATCAGTCTCCTCACGTGCAGCAGCCTCTGACTTTATATGTGCATGTTGTTTATGTGCTGGAGCACACGGGATAGCCAGTTGCAAGAAACAGGTCACATGGGGATGGCTGATAGCTGGGTTAGTGGGCCAGTGTGTTTGGAGAAGGAGGAGAGATAAGTAAAGGGATCTGACATTTGCTGACGAGATGTGTGAGGTTAAAATAAAAGTAAGAGAAGACAAAAACATGTTTGCCCTGTGTGAGTACCAGGCATCACAGCTAAGGTGGAAATTAAATTAAAAAAAAAAAAAAAAAAATCAAATTGCAGTGTCTAATGTCATGTTTTGAGAACAACATCTAAGCATTTAGCTTTGCAAGAGCCAACATTACTATAGTTTGATTGAGCCTACATGCTCAGCATGCGTGATAATGACCAGTTATCTCAAGTGTTTTTTTTTAATGCATGTCCAGTAGCTTAAGGTCAGAGTGTTGGAGTAAAGTTCACAGGTGTTTTGGGTTAAACCTTGGTCTGAGGCTTATTTGCTGAGCCAGCTGTTTGCAAATAAACATCTACCCCCCTTGGTCTGTTTTACATCCAAACAACCTCAACACTGCATCTACATTTGCCTACGTGAGCACACATGTTACTGCAATACATTATTAGTGTGTCTGTGTGCTTGTGTGAATGAGGGAGGGATGATATCAAAAGCTTTTACCACACATTCTGGGAATGACAGACAGATTCTGATACGTTCCCAGAGTAAACGACAAGCTGAGAGCCTGCAGGTTTCAGTGCCAATGTGATCCTGTGTGACAGTGATAGGGGACTGTCAGTACTTTGAAGAGTATGCGGCAGCTAAAACGGGCTCAGACATTCTCAACAAGTTTACAGTGTCATTAATGTCATTGTTTTCAGTCTAGGGAATACAGAAACCAAGGAACACCCCAGACTTGTTTTGTGTAGACAGATCCATTTAAGAGTTTTGTACAAAGCTCATGTATTTCCTGCTGTATCTTCGAAAAGAAGCCAAATGGGTGCATATTTTCAAAAGCATCTTAAAGTGTGATTGTTTTAATCAGCATATTCTCAGTTTTCGAATTGTAGTGATTTGTGCACACTAAATATAATCCATTATGGCACATGATAATCCATTCCATGTTAGTAACAGTACCTGTAGATAGACTGAATTAGACCCAATGTCATTTATGCTGTTGCTGCATCTCCTACAGTGCTCATACTACACTCACACAGAGACCAGTGGTCATGCTGCCTCCTTCATACAGAAAACCACAGCAGTACCACCCACACGAAGCACATTTAGCTGCATTCCAGCAGGCCGCCACTCTTTTCCCCCATTCACACTTTAGTCAGAGCGTCTGCTGCTGGAGACCTGCAGCTGTGCACAATCACAATGGGGCTACTTTTAAGAAGCCTCTTGGATTTCCTTCCTTAACATCTGGTGTGAACCAGTCTGGAGGCCAGACAGAAAAGTCTTTGGGCTGCAAGGCACGACACACACGCACATGGATTCATGTACATACACACAGCTATGAAAACACAGTAAGCAGCTGCGCAAGGTCAGCTCCCTAAACACACACACTCAATGGGTCTACTAAGCTCAGCCACAAAACTCACATACTGAAGAGCATACACACACACACACACACACACACACACACACACACACACACACACACACACACACACACACACACACACACACACACACACACACACACACACACACACACACACACACACACACACACACACACACACACACACACAGTGTATGTGCAGTGCATACATGATTTGGGCCAATCCACAAACATAATTCTGCAGTCTACTCCTATGGTTTATGTTGCTTTATGCTTTTCTGGGTCAATAAATGAAATTCCAAACAGAAACACACAACACACAACTCAGCCATATAAACAGATGTGAAAGTTTCTTTGTTTCATAGCTCTGAATCCATTCCAACCTGAGTGAGATACACAAAATTTAAAAGATTTTTATTCCCTCAATAACACAGGTCGTCTTTCCATTTTGACGTGTGATCAATTCAGAATCAGAAGCGGATAGAGAGAGAGAGAGAGGAAAGGGGTGGGTGGTCTATACAATATACAACATGTCTTGTTAACATCTGCACAGCTATACTGATATGATTAGAGAGTTACATCACAGTTAAGACTAGGATTATTTAGGCTACTTGCACACACAGGTCTCTTCATGGTGATCTGTTGCATCATTTCCACATAAGTAGTACTTTCATGCTTCAACTAATCATCACGAGTATAAGTGAGGTAGAAGTAAAGCCTGCATATCATTTATATGCAGGCCTTTTTAATATTGACCTATTAAGCAGCCTCATCCACTGCTGTCCACCAGGTCATCGATCCAGGAGGGATTCCTTCCGTATAAATTGGCTGACCTGCAGCAGCTCTTGGTGTCTGTCGGCTGCAAAGGCAGTCAGTATTTGAAGACTCTGATTAAGTTAAACATTGTATGCTCCATTCATGCTGTTCCTGCCTACACACCCACTATACACTGCACATTGGTACCTCACAGTCTAATTTAAACTTAATCACAGCCACAGGTGCACTATGCTGTAAAATGTCTTAGTTTGCCCTCTTCAGTTATCTAGAGTTATTCTAAATTACAGCAATGCTTAGAAGGCATTGGCTCAGTTCAATAGTTGTAATTTAACTGTGAACTGTTTTGCAATTTTGTAGCTGTTTAGATTAAACTGCTCTAGAGGACTTCTTGAGTGTACTCCAAAACAGTCTCTTCATAAAAAGAAGTAGAGCTCAGGGGAGTCATTGATCAGGCACTTCATTCACGTCATTCATGCTGTTGAACTTGGCTCAAGCTGTGGAGCTACACTGACCCCTACAGTTCAAAGAGATCAAGAGCTAAAGGCTGTGTCTGTATTTTGTGCTTTGTGGGATTGTGTGTCTCTTGGCTCAAATGGTTTGAATGAGTGGTTATGTGTACATTCGGCCATCTGTGTGGCTGAATGTATATGTGTAATGTATATGTGTGCATTCATTAATGCAAGCATATGTGTGTTTCAAAACTGTGACATTCAGGAGCTGCCTCCACTATCTTGACAAAATTATGATCAACATTTGTCTATACATTTGTGTGTGTGCACATTCACATTGTGTGTGAATATGCACAGACATGCTGGAGTGTGTATATTTTTCTGTGTGTGTTTGTTATGTGTTTAATGATTTTGTTATAAATTTATTTTGACAGCTAATGTACTCACAATCAGTAGCACACCTGCTCTTGTCATTATATTAAACACTCAGGAAGACACTGAGATTCAACACTGAAGCAAAACTAAAAACAAAATGGACTGATTCCAATTCTCAGATAAGCCAAGGACAAAGGCTCTTAATATAGATGCAGTTTTATTTGATTACACCATTCACCATTTCCTTCCTCCATTCAACATTTCCTGACTCTTTGAGGAAGTAGGGCGACTCTTATTTTCTATTTTAGGCCTAGCATCACACAGCTAACTCAACAATGTCTCCCTCTCTCTCTCTCTCTCTCCTTGTGGCTCTAGTTTGATAAGCACAAGAAAAGAAAAGCTTCCACAGAAAATTCATAATTAATAACTACATTTAAATGTAAAGATTAATTTAGTCCAAAACAGACAGAATGTGCAGCACCATATGCTACAAAAACTGGGAAAACCTAACCTCAAAATGTAGCACAAATGCAAAGGTATAACGGCAACACCACCAACCGCAACAGTTTTAGAGTAAACTGTGGTTCTGAGGTTCACGCCACTCGGCACACAAAGGTCTGCCAAGGCAAGCTGTCAAACTCCAAAAATAGAGCAGGGACTTTGACAACTGTAGGCTCCCACTTTGTTTATCATTCACAATGTCAGCGGCCTTTTGATAAAGTACTTCATGACAAACTGGATGACTCCACAGAATCAGGTAAAAGGTGATTCTGCGTGGAGAGCTCAGAAACGACAGCACAAAGTAGACATTAATGGTTATTGCTATATTTTAAATGGACTCCTTTATGCCAGTACATATAATACGCATAGGCTCTAAACTCTTATGGTGTGAGCTTGTCATAATAAAACAAGACTACAGGGAAGCCTCCCACTGACAAAATAAAAAAAAAAAAAAACCTTAATCTGACTTCCAACATATTATTTTATCTACTGAAGCAGGTAATGAGTGGGAAGTAATAGGTCGTGTCTGCTGGATATAATTCAGGCAGAGCACATTGAAGATCCATTAACTTTTATTAAATTAAGTATTGCAGCTTAATATACATTATTGTGTGAATTTGTACTTTACATGGTAACTTGTTATACTGTCTTACTTGTGTATCACTGAAACATCCCATCACCTGCAGTAACTGCTGCAACCACTGACACCCTGTAGGGATTTTCTGATGAGGGAGAATGTGGCCTCCTGTTGCTGTTCACTGTACTTTTTCTGGAAATAGAGTAAAGTGTATGGGATTGTACCTAAGGTCACCAGCTGTTAGGACAACACACATTTGGTAAAAGTGAAAAGTCCAGAGTCCAGAAAGTTCAGAGTCTGCAGTAACACAGTTGATAGTCAGAAAACCCCTTAATTCAATCTAAGTTGTCAGGTGTAGATAAGTGACCATGAACACACAAACTGCTTGCAACCTGTACAAAACTCTGAATACTGCAAATACTGATAACTACATAATGTGAATTATTGGGTTATTGGTCAATACTTTGCCAGAGAAGGGTTCAAAACCTGCACTGGACTGACAAGGCTGCCTTGAATTGCCTTGAGTTTTATCCTGCTGGCCATCCCATGATATAATTCAGATAAGACTAACGTCTGACCACCGTAGTAGATAAATAAACTGATTTGTGAATAATTGTACATATGGTATAAGATAATACAGTAAGTCAGGAAAGTGCTCGAGAAGGTCAATAAATCATAAAAAGGTTATGACATTAGCCGAGCTTTTAATTCTGTGTTGCAGACTTTGTGGTTCAATAATGTAATTTAAACACTGTGTGAAGTTGATATTAATGCAACATAATGTGACATGATCAAACAGTATGTTGTCTACTGCAACAAGAGTGAGTTAAACTGTACTGATACTACTCACTGTAGTATCCTTTTCAATGCTCTTTACTTTATCCAGCCTGTAAATCTGACCATGATGAAGATGATCAGATTAAAAAACACTGCAGATGACATTCTACATGATATCTCATTATTTTTTTAGGCCAAACATATTCAGAAGCCAGTGTAGTTTGTTGACTACATCTGGCAAAAAACTTCTTAACAAGAGTTCTTGTTAAACCAAATGTCTATTTACAGTAAACGGTATAAAAACAAAGCACTGCAAGCACTACACATCTGCAGCTGATCAAAAGTTGGTTGGGCTGACTGTTAAGAAAAGACATACTGTATATAAACAAGGTTTCAAAATATATATATAAAAAAAGGTTTTCAAATGTTTTCTTTTTTGGGTTAGAAATTTTTGGGCCTCAAGAACAGACAAAAACAGACAAAATGTGTTCTTGTGAGAAACACTGAATGTAAACATAATTGTGTTTGAAGAAACTCCACTGCGTACCTTTAAGACACAGTCATTGTTGATGATGTTACTACACTTTGATGAAACTGATCCTTGCAGACATCCCAGTGGTCTATAACCAGTTTAGGGAAAAACAACATGTGAACATATTGTCATTGTCACTGGTTAAAATGATGAGTCACACAGGATGTGGTGAGCCACTTCAAACAGAGATAGAGGAGGAGAGAGAGAGACAGACAGTGAGACAGTCTCTTGCTCATAATGTCACAGCTCCAAGTTAAGTCCAGCAGCAGCCAGAGTGATGAAGGGGGTAGATAATAAAAACAGGAACATTACTCATCATTTTGTGAAATAAAGGTTGGATGAGAGAAGAAAAAAGCCAGAGGGGCAGAAGGAGACAAGAAATTTAAACAGCAAAATGAAGACCTTCAAAGAGCAAAAAATTAGCTCTTGGTATAGTTTAGACTCATTTTTCAGTAACAGACAAAAGAGTCAAGGTCACAATGAAAAGTGAGTTGTTTTGAAGTAAGATACTGCTGACGCAAACAGAGACAGATCAGATGAAGAGGAGACAAGTCAGGACGACACTAGGCACAAGGTGTTGGACCAGGCAGTAGAGTGTAATCTGAGTCTCCCAAGAGGCTGTCTTCAACTCTCCACTGCCCTGTCCTCCTC